>JASVER010000002.1:23070997-23103497 GCA_030449065.1 Oceanodroma leucorhoa
GTGGGTGGTATCAAATGTAATTTTTTAATATGATTGTCTTCTGGTTAAGAACAATGTGTGCTGTGGATTTTTCCAGATCTCACGCAAGGACTTAAATATGAAGGGAATATCCAGAAAAGATGTCAGGTAGCACAGGTATTTTTGTTATATGATATAGGATGTAGGTGAACTTACGAATTTACTCAAGTAAATGGTATCTTCAAGAAAAGTATGCAAGCAAGCATTACTATATCTGGGCAGCTTTAGAAGACTACAACTCAAGCAAAAAAGAATGAGCCAAGTAATGTATTAATTAATTTTATTAGTATTWGTTTTAAGTTACCTATGTTTGATAACAGCTTGGGAGGGTCAAGCATCTAATGATCACATCATATCTAACCTTTAGGAAACAAGCTTACTGAACACAAAATGAACTTTGTCAGTTTTCTGAGGACAACCAGTCTCTATGAGTTTTCCTTATGACTTACAGCTCTAGTAACATTGCCTGGATGAGTTTTATAAGACAAGATAACGTACTATCAGAATTATAATGAATCCATTATCAGTTGTTCACAGTGCACTATACTGTTGTTACTAATGTTGTCCTATGCAGTATATTCGAGGTATCATAAAATAGTCTCAACTGGGACAACGTTTCTGAAGAGGAAAGTTGTTCTGGTTCAAGTCCCAGGCTCAGGATTCCAAGGCCAGATTGTTGTACACACTTGATTCTAAATAGTCGGCAAGTTGCTTAAAGTTTTTCTTCTTGGTTGGAAATCAGAGAGTATTTATGTCAGAACTGTATTGTGAAGTTAAGCAYGTAGAAAGACATGCTGATGAACTGTATTGCAAATATAAAATGATCTGTCAGTTATTGCTCATGGAGCTGCCTCCAGAGCTTGTGGTTTATCAAAACTCGAGCTGTTGGCCTGAGCTTCCATGCATTCAAAATGCTAAGTTTGAAAACCTCATTTTACTTTCTTCAGGTGAGAAGACTCCTTTTATTCCTTGAAGATGCAGAAATAGGTAGCTATGTTGGTTGGTTTCTGGGTGCCTGAGGCAGCAATTGGAAAGGCAAACGGAGTGGGATGGAAAGGATAGGAAGGGGGCTAAAAAAATTGTGTGTATGTGTGTGTGTGAGATGGAGAGAAAGAGAAAGGGGGAGGGAAGAGAGAGAATTCTTTATGAGCTGGTATAACCAACTTGTTTAATGTAATACACGTTCATTTGTTTGCTGTTGTCTACTAATTTGTGACTATTGAGAGGTCACAAAGCGACATTGTTACAGTATTTGTATATCATTGCTTTCAGGGGTTGTCGTCTTTCAGCAGTGCATATACAGGGGGCTTCATTTTGTCTTTCTGAAATGTTTTTAGTTATGAATGTTGTACCAGTAACTCTTAAATCATCTCCTTTCAATCCGGTCTTAATTGCAATGAGATACTGTGTTCAAGCTGTCAGGAAAGAATAAACTGTTACTGCTACTAGTATTAGAGACGTGACTACTATGGACATTTAGAAAAAAATCTTAGATTGAGGAGAGTGTTACTGGTATTACATTGCTTTGATGAGGTCATCAATTAATGATGTATTAGTTTCTGACTATGAAAACAGTAGCATGCTAGGAATGAGTAAGCTGGAGAAAGGAAAACTGCACCTAGTCAAGACAAAATTAATAGTGTCACTGAGTCATTTTAGCTCATCAAAATCTGTAGCAATGGCAGATAGACAGACAGTGTACTGACAAGTTTTACTGAAAAGTAAGGTTTTGTCAACATTACCTTTTTGTTAGGTGGTTGCTGAGATTTAGATTGACATAGGGGAAGTAGAACAAGTTGCAGGGAGTGTTTTAAATGGGCAGATGCATCTACTAAATTTCCTTTTCTCTATATTCATTATGCTGTCTGATATCACAGGCACTAAGACCACACATATGGCTTGAAAAATCCAGTTGCGTTTATTGAGAGGAAAGTTAATAGAATAGCATTGCTTTCTGCAGACTGTACTTTTTTAAAAGAATGTTTCTGGCACTTATAGTGGAAATACAGAATTCAAAACATGAGGTGGTGTTAGCTGTGTATTCCAATAATCTCCATTTATGATTACATCACATTACTGGAGCTACATTTCTAGGAAAAAGGAAAATCAAGGGTAGGATTTTAAATAAACAACATCACTACTAAAAAGAATGATGTCATTTTTATGTTTTCTTTTGACAGTAAACTAATTCCTTAATTCATATGCTTGATGCATCAATCCAATATACAGAGACCTAGCTATAATTACCATATTAGAATACTGACTCTGTAATGTCACTTAAGCTTGAAGTTCAGATGGTGAGAAAAGCTGCTTAACACAGTGCAAGCGATAGGTTTTCCCTGTACCCTTGCTTCATAAATATATGTGAATATGGGAAGAAAAGGACTATGTTACTTGGGCAATTTAATAACTGGGTAACTTAACTGCATCACAACAGTACATTCTTTTTGCAAGTACCAGACTACCAACAAAAGGAAAAAACCACAAACCCAAATGGTTTCCGGCATCCCATCAGTATTCGGTGCAAGTATTTGAGAAGAGAAAGGTGGTTTCTTATGAATCAGTACATCTGTTTTGAAAAGTATCTCAAAAGATTCTAGTAGATTAATATTTCATTCAAGTGGAAGAAAACAGTGATTCCTGTGCACTCAGTCATGGGGTGACAAAACAATTTTTAAAGTAATTTTTTTCCTCTGTTGAAAGCTCAAATTATATTCGGCCTTTGAAGTATCAGATATGCAGACCACACTGAGGACAACATACTCCTAGAAGTGAATGACAAAAAATATATCACTCTTGCCTCCATAGGATATAACAATGTGAGCTTCATGTTTATGGAATATGGAATAGCTCATTATGAAATAGGATTTAGCCTTTTTTTTTTTTTTTTTTTAAGTACAGCCATAAGAACATGTTTATATAAAATGTAAATGGCTTAGATTTCTCTTTAAATTGATTTCTATTATCACCAGGGCTAAAATTCTATATGGAAGGACTGTTATGAGAAGGTGACATGTATGTAGAACCAAAATAAATAAGTATTATCGTATTAGATAACTCATAAGTTAAATGGAAAAAAACCCTTACAGCCCAGAAAGGTCTGGGCAAGAGATGCTACTATTTAGGCTACTATTCCTGTAAAGAATATGACTTTTATGGCTGTATCTGTACCAATAAATAAAACAGTTCAGAGCTGGTTTTTGGCTTGGAGGACAGGCTTGCATCCTGCAGCTTACAACTGCAGGTCTAAACTCTTTTTCTTATTGCAATCTTTCCCAACCTAAAAAAAAAAAATACATCTGTATCTTCTCCTGAGGAGGAGTCCCTGGCCAGTTCTGTTTCTTGTACTGTCCATGGCCAATTACAGAACATGTTTTGTAGCTATACTACAAAATTACTACTAGGATGAATATTTCACTTGTTGATTTTCTAGTATGGTTTTTCTTTAAAGAAACTAGAGGCAAAGTTTGTATGGAAATTTTATGTTTTATTAGACCAAGTGCCAAAAATTTACAAGCTTTTGGAACACAAGCATTTACTCATATCTGCTGAATGAAGTTAATCACTACTAAGATCTAAAAGCATCTGAAAGCAATTAAAAATGCTTATATGGAAATGCTGTTTTAAGTRTAAGCAACTTGGTTTCTTCACCTTCTGCTCAATAGCTGGATATCATTTGTCCAGTGAGTGTTAAAGATGCTGATTTCCCCTAGTCCTCTCTAGCTGACCAGGCAAGAGTTTCACAGAACTTTCTTTGCCAGTGGAATGGTACTTGAAAAGTTAAAAAGAGTACCAGGATTTTGTATTAGAAATAATGATGCACTTTTTCAGAATTTTTATTTATTTTTCAGACTGTAGTTTTTATTAAGTAATCAAGTAAGTTAATAGATTTAGTAGGTAGCCCAGATACAAAGTAGGGCATAGGCATAACAGAAGGATATTTAATGTAGCCCTTATATAACTTGTGATCAAGTTGGGTGAAGGTTATTGCCAATGGATTTAACTTAATTTCTATCCCACATATTAGACTGTTTTAATTCAGTGTAACCACAGAAACTGTATTTGATCTGCCCTGGGAAAATCCTTTTTGTGTAAAAAAATTATGGTAAATGTTTTGGKTTTTTTTGTTTTGCTGTATAATTCAGAACTGTTTATATAACCTCTGTGCTAACACTGTCTTTTGGAGTTGTATTTGAATCTGCTTCATTGCTTCTTTTAGAATTATTCATGATTTAATTGTATTTATTCACTTAACACAGATCCATCTGTGGCCTGCTCCCAGTAGAAGGCTCCTCATTTCATCCTCCGTCACTAAATGCTAACATCTCATGCATTGCCTAGCTCCAGCTCACTTTTTGTRTAGTGTTGTTCCTATAGTTACTTAAAGTGATTCTTTCTACCAGTTTACAATGTAATTGTTTCACTTTTTATTTGTTGCTTTGGTATGGTTTCTGCTGCCCTGTATTCAAAAGTCACTTTATCTTACATAATACRCTGTCTTCTAGATCTCAACATCTTTTTCAGAAATGTGAAAGATTTTGAAGTTGATTATATCCTAATCAATATTTTTKGGGGGAGGGGTGGGGGTGTTTCTTGATATCATGGTGTGTGTKATGATGCTTCCTCATTTCTTTGAATAGTTTTGATTAGGCCACTAAATTTTGTCCAGTTTTTTGTCTTTTAAATAGAATATATATAAAACTCTTCCTCCATCTTTCAAAACTGAGTGATTTTGAGATTCCTCTGAATTCTTTCCCCTATAAATTCCTTTATCTTCTTTACACTGCAGTGTTTTCATCAGATGTAGACACACAAAGCCAAATTAAAACAAAGATGCTCTGTTTAATTTCACTTACTGTTTTGCTTTTAAGACTATAATGTGTATAAAACAAATGGAATGGAATGGAATAGAATAGGATAGGATAGAATAGAATAGACTATTTCAGTTGGAAGGGACCTACAGGGACCATCTAGTCCAACTGCCTCACCATTTCAGGTCTGACCAAAAATTAAAGCATGTTATGTAACTATGTTTTGGCAAGATTAGTAGTTTCATTGTAGACACCTCAATGCTGTTGCTTCAAGCTCAACAAATTTATTATTTCCCTTATTCTTAGCGTGTTGACCAATCATGAATCCTTTATCTCACCAGCCTGGCTAATCTAGAAAATCTGGGAGGAATGCCATTAGGTAATGTTCTTTTAAAGAAAAAATGAACAACTAAACACTGATAGGTAAATAAGTTGCAAATGAAAAGGGATTTCCAGTGTTAACATTGCTCATTATTCCTCCTAACTGCATTGCATGTCCATTTTGCCAAATTATCCAAAGAAAATATGGACTTGAATTCTTACCCCTTTTTTTCTCAGCTTCCTTCTGCTTCCTAGCTGTTTCTCAGAAATTTTTCAAACAATGTAATAATTTTGAATTGCATTATTTTTCTTTCATATACTGCATACATCTTTTACAAGAAACCTTACCACCTGAGAAAATGGCTACTTTATGAGCAATCTTTAGCTTTGTATAACTGACACAAAAAAAAGAACATTTCAAGACTATTTTGACAAATATATCTTCCTGTGCTGTCTTTGCATGAGGTGTTTACAATAACAAATTGTTGAAAAAATACCTGCTATATGAAGAGTCATGATTTTATCAAAGCATGAAAATATTATTTACGGTGTACAGGGTCAAAAAGGACTGTTCACAGAGCCTATCGCATTAAAGATCATCTATAAAGAGAATTTTCACAATTCTTTTAAAATTGTAATTATGATGAAAAGTTTGCCAATTTTTTTTTAACAATTTCTCTTCTCTTTTATTTTCTTCTTAATGTAAGTTTCCCATCCGGTTTATAGAGCTGGAATTCTCACCAGCATGCACAATGGGCACCTCTGATGCTGAGGCTTCCAGAATTCCTAGCTCTCTTCATGTTTGGCTCTTAGCATCTACTTTTTCATGTGAAATATGCTATGATGTAAGAGCACTTTATTTAGAGAGAGCGAGCGCTACTGAGAACAGAGCTTTCTGGGCATAGATGTTAAAACAGTTTCAACCTGTCCTGAGAGCCAGAAGCAGAGGAAAAGCTGGTAGATTTTCTTAAGTTGTTTTCAGAGTTGGAAATAATTTCAGATACTTCTCCCTCTTTTCTCTGCCACTGCCTTCAAGAAGGTGGAATTAAGAGCATATTTACAATGCAAAAGAGATCCCTCATTGTCAGCCTGGGTACATCACTATTGTGACATGACAAAAGAGCTTCCATTCCTGAGTTAGTACCTCTGCGTGGTGCATGTACCATGTGAACATGCTAATTCAGATATCTCAGTACTATGCTCCACTAAATGAAATAAATAGGCCCATAATCATCACTGAGTATCATCCCTTTAAGTTTATTCAAGTGAACAGAACTACATCTTTCTGAGCGTGTTTTGAGATTCCCTGTATGCTCTGATGGATTAATATTTTCAAGTTTTTCCATACAGCAATAAAAAGCACAAACAGTGATATGGTAGATCCTGTATTATATGAAAGTTTCTTGGACACTTGCTGATGTCCTACTCTACTTTTGGGACCAACTACTGTGTGTCTTGTTCAGTAGAGTTCCTACTGATGACCCTGTTACTGCTGATGTGGGCCAGCTTTTATCAGTAATCCAGCTGGCAGTGACTCAATCCAGTAGGTGCTTTGCATTCTTTACCGATACGTAGTCTGAAATTAAACTTCGTTTTTTGATTAAAAGGTGAATGTTTATATTGTGAAATCAGTTTGCCTCCCTAATTTGATTTTAATAGGAAGTGGAACAAGGGAAAAAAAAATAACTGGCAAAGTATTTGACAGAAASTAATAGAAGGTAAGAGAACTAATAGAATTCAAAGTGAATTTTATTCTATATCTCGTCCATCAGAATCTATTTTTTAAATTTTTGTGTAAAAATAGACTCCTTGAAAGAAGGAAGGAAAGAATGTTTAATATAAATTGTTTTCTTCTTTAAAGAACAATGCAAAGCATGCATAATTTTGAGGCTTACTTTATTTTGCTGAGATTTTAATGTCTAAAATGTTTTTAACTTTTATAAAGTAGGGTTTTTAATCAAATAGGTTTAAAGGTTGTTGAGATAATTTTGTAGTAGTTCTTTATGACCATAAAACTAATTTTAAAGGAAATATGTACCTAGAAATAGAATTCCAAAGCAGCAGATTCATTACATTTCCTTAGAAATGGCAAGCATACAGGTAAATATCTTCACTATATTTTCACTATCTGAGGAAAGGAACTCATTTTCCCTAGCATTAGCCATCTAAGAAGTTAGCTATCAAGGAGGAGATTCATCTGCCAGAAGTTAGTATGTCTGAAATGTAGCTGTTGATAGACCACATGACTCACCCTCTGGAGATGTCTGTGTCTCTTCATTGACTATAGGCAACCTAGATGAAGAGTTTGGACTGAATGCTTAAATTTTAGAAGGTTAATGTTAAATTAGATGGGTGAAGCTGTCAATGTAGGTAAATTATTTTAAAAGCGCGGATGTAGAACTGTGTCTATATATGTTGTCCGTTAGATGAATCTGTGGAAATGATCAATACATTTTAAAGTATTTGAAGAAGCTTAGTATGTTCTGGGTATAGTAATAAAAACAAACAAGAAAATATGTATTCTATCATTTGCACAAAATGTTGTGTATCACACACATGCAATTTGGCAGGCAATCAAATCACATTTTAGTCAAGGAATGAAACTGCTGATATCCCTCTGGATTCACTGTGAATTGTGTCTATTGTTGGGTTTTGGTAGCTGGGTTCATGATATACCATGTACATATTTTAGTGGACTTAAAAGACTGATAAATCTTTTCCTGTGATAATGAATTAATATGCTATTTAAACAACCAAAGACATGGTATTTCTATTTAACTCCAATAGGATCACTAGTTTTAGTGTAAGAACAGTTCTCCAGTGCTGTAAACAAGGATAAATTAGTATAAATATTTTGCTTATTTAGAATGTTCCAGTGAATTAATATTAATCTTATTGGAGTTTTCTGAAGTAGGCTTGCTACTATCATGCTGCTCCCTGTATTTTGCTAAAGCTATAATGCCAGATTCTTTTAGAACTTAACGTCCGCAACAACGCAAGTAACTCCACACTGTTCCCTCTAAAATGTATATAGCAAAATAGCAAAAAACCCCAAAGACTTTATTTCTTAAATCTGAATCRGCATTAAGTGAACTTGGAAATGCAGCTATCCAAACTGGTAAGTCCTGAATTCCATCTTCCCTTGCTAACTGTAATAGTTCCTCCTTAAAAATACATCTTTAAATATCTTATTTGGCGCAATGTCTATTTTTTTTCAGTGTTATATGGGAGGACTTTAATCTCAAAATACATAATGTCCTGCAGTAATTTTCAGCATGTTGAAACACTGAGAGAATCAGAAATATTTGTAAAGATCAGATGTGTCTGAGCTCTCCAATCTGTAGTAGTTGTCTGCATCTAGTTTTATTTATTAAATATAGATGTAATTTTTCATATCATTATCGGAAAGAAAATGCTGATAATCCTAATGTCCAGTTATATATGTTTAAAAGGATGAGCATTCAGTCTAAATAGTAAATCTGGACACCTTAATTATATTAAAAGTTTATTGTCCTTTTGTTTTTATAACCTTTATTTTTTCCACAGACACCAGACTAAATTTGATTGCATATCTATTAAAGGGAAAACTTATACTCATTTTTGTGTAAGTAAGGATGTACCTTATAATCCTTTAAAAAAATTCACATATAGATGATCACTTCTTAGACTACAGATTGCTTTTATTTTATTTTGTCAGTGTTTTGATTCTCCTAATCCATATTTGCCTACTGTTTCAAAAGGGAATCAAATTGGTTTTGTGGTACATTAATGTTTTATGCAATATTCCATAGAGAACATTAAATAAAAATAAAAGAAAAAGGTTGACCTCTAACACTTACACCCATTTCTTATGTCAAACTGGGAGATGTTGAGAGCCCTATATGGTCGTAACCCTTCTATCTAACTGTGACCCTCCTTAACATTAAGCAGGTGACTCGATTAAACATAAATCAGGCATAAAATGCCCTGCATGAGGCAGCACAGTGAATCAAGCAAATTATCAAATGGCAAAACTCATTCTGTGCTCTGGGCAATGTAAGCTGCCAGCACTTATACATCAAAACTTCACTCAATGTAAGATTGATTTTATTTTATTTTGTTTATTTTAATTCCCTACAGCAAGCTGTGTTAGTTGTGTAAAACGCTGTCTGCATCATTACATTCCTAAGAAATGCTTTTCTTGTTTAGCAAAGGCCAATCACAATCTTAAGCAACGTAATCTGTCTAAGACTAGATACGCTGCACTCTGTAGTGGGTTCTCGTAGAGCTGCTATTTTGTGCAATAATACCAAAACTTAAGCTTCTGTGGTTGTATAGATTTTTTTCTGTTTGTTTGTGTGTATACACACACTATCAACTTTATCAAAAATATGAGCACCAAAGGGATAATGTTATAAAATTGAATCACCCGTAGCCATTGAAGGTATTTTCCAGTTTCAGTAAAGATGCTGGGATTAAAGCATGTAAGTCCAATCTTAAGGCAAGAATGAATTTTTATGTAAGATGATACATGTCTTCCTTTCACAGTTGCTTTTTATGCTGCCTTAAAACATGTCAAAATAATCCCCAGCAGAGGAGCCTAAAAGGAATGTCAGCTCTGTGGTTATGTAAATTGAATTGAGTGCTTTACAGCAGGTTTAAGATTTTTATAACTCAGGAGTTGTTAACAGCCAGCTGGTTTGTATCTGTTTTTTATGGTTATTCTTGTCATAGGCAGCCTCCACAATTTTTAATTATATTTTATGGTATGTGTTTTCCCTCCTCTTGAATCCCACAGCCACTCTTTGCTTCAAAAGATATTTTCCACTGGGAAGAGAAGCAGCATTGCTTTGGGACTCCATCATTAGAAATACTGTTGTATAATTACCTCCTGGTAACAACAGTGGAGTGTGAATCTCCATCGCAGATCTTTAACTTGCTATGCCAGGATGGAAGTCTGTAGTATTCAGCACACCCGSTTAGGATATGATGCCTGCAGCCCTTAGCTCAGACTGTTGTCTTCTGCTTTTAAAGAACTGATTTACAGTTTTTATTGCATTCACAATGCAAATTCCTCTTTGCTTCACACTTCAGGTTTGAATACATGCTTTGTGCTTTGCAGATTTGATTATATTCCATGTTCTGGATTACCACTCATTTTGTAACATACCTTCTCAAAAATGCCGTATTTTTTATTTATTTTAGTGACTGTAACAGTGATACTGGACAAATGTAATCTTTAAATGTTTTTATAGCAGTGTAATTTCAAGACTATAGTCTGATTCCCATCTGGAGTAGAATTAATTTAAAATATACAGAAGAGCACTTTTCTCTGTCTGAAAATAAAAACACCATGCCTGACAGCCTGAAAAGCCAATGCCTTATTTTTTGTTATACTTTGAGAAGTTATGAAATATTTAGTTATATGTAACTGTGAAGACATTACCAGAAACTATGCATTCTTGAATGTTTTTCCAGCATTTTGTGAGTATCCTCCCTCTGCGAAAGGAAACAGACCGCTCTCTAATTGTCTTTAATGGTAGATCCTCCTATTGAAACACCTCCTCTCCTTGCAGATGTAATGATGTAAGAGCAAGAGTCTTAAATAATTGATCATACAGAGAAAGCTGTTTGTAAGATGGTTAAAAGACTGTTAAGCTTGACAACTGTAAGATAACAGAAAGACTACCATAAGCCTTTTTTTAGGTGAGGTTGAGAAAATTAACACTTGTTTTTAGTTACAGTCTAAAATAGTTACAGTCGATGTCACTTGAAAAGCCTATTTTGAAAGTGTAAAGGAAATAATTTATGCTTTTGTGTTGTATTCCAATAATTGATTTGTGTAATCCAGTTTCATTATTTTAACAGACTGAAATCAATAGAAGTATTATCATCATACCTAATATATTCAGACATTATGACTCTATAGATCTTCTTGTATTACACAATATTATATTTAAATTTGAATGTTAAGTGTTTATTCTGACCCACTTATGGTCTAATGCCTAATGTCAGCAGCTTCTGAACTACAAATTCAAATATCTCTCTCTACTGCATTGGCTTTATATTAATTTCTAGAGCTACACAGGAGCGTACCGTGTAACTAAACATAAATACACAGGATAAATACTTATCAGAATTGGTTTATTTGGTAGAATTTTCTTTTTTTACTATAATTCAGTAGGAAATACAAACATCCTCAAAACAGTTATCTTTAAAACTACAAGGTTGCTGAAAATAAAGTTTGAATATTGGTAAAAATATACTGATCTTACCAAAATACATTTTGGACATTTTATCATATTATTATTATTTTCAATTTTTTCCATTATAATCTTATTTGATAAAGTTAAGAATGCATAAGAAGACTGAAGGTGCAAATAATAATAACAATAACAACAACAACAATAAAGAAGATACTGCTTCCAAATGCATAAGATAGGGGTGCAATCAGTGCAGAATTGATACAAAAGGAATAGCATGTACTAAAACTGCAAGATACATATTATATTATTTTTAAAAAGTACACATTATAGATACATAGATACATAGAATATTATTTTAAAAAAATAAACAAACCAAGAAAACTCATAGACCTTATGTTTATCAGATTAGGTACATACAAGATATTTCATGTTTTAGGGACTAGAGTACTGCAGCTATAGTTCATGGCTTCATCTCTCACTTACCCCAGCCAGAACTGCCTGTATTTGCTAAGCGTGACCCACAAAATAAATCATCATTTCTTTCTTCTCTAGGGCTGTTGAGGATAGAGTGTGCTGTTTAATGATATTTATTTGTTCAGGGTTCCAAAATATATCTACAGATACCCTGGAAAATAAAACTTATCTATTGAATTTTTAATTACTTCTTGTAGCCATATTTTAACAATTTGAAATAGAAATAATTCTATATTGAAAAAAACCTCTGTTTTAAGGCAGTACTGAGCCTGCCCTAAAGTCTATGTTGGGCTCCCAGTGAAGCTCTCAGAAAGTGGAAAGATACCTGCATATTTCAGTTAGGCAGTAGTATCTCAAAGAAGATATTCTTTGGGTGTTACTGTGTGGTCTGCAGTACCTGACCTGCTTGGAACAATTCATTTGAACAAATAAAAATACACAGTTTTGTGTATTAGTGTATTTGTACTTAATTACAGTTTTCTATAGTTACCAGATATTATCCGTAAGGGTATTTTAGAGGAACAAAGTCTGTGCCAGGATTGACTGAACCAATCAATCTGGAAAAACACATCAACAACTGAAGAGGCTGTTGTTCACATAAGGCTTTAATGCATTAACTTATGTTACATGGACTTTAGCATGGGAATTTTCCCCAATATTAATACTTCTCTGTTTAAAACAAACATTAATTTTCTCCTTTTTTGTGTGTGTACACTTCGTTTTGGATTAGAAACAAAGTTGAGAATGGTGCTTTTACGAAATAACGTTCTCAACTCTAAATGAATGTAGAGATAAAGAATGATGCATTTTCCTACTGTATCCTTGAACAGGTAACCTGTTGTAATAGTTCTTAAATATACACCTGTTTTTTCCTGTATGAAGAGGATGGAAAGATTATTAGATAATCATATTGTTCCTCTTTCTTTTCAGGCCATTTTTTTTTAAATGTCTGATGGCTTTATGGTACAATTAGATTAGAAGTATATTTTTTAATCCTTAATATCCTGTTTTTCAGAATACGACTTCCTTTACAGTCAACAAAAAAATAACTAGTCACATTTTACAAACATAAGGTAAAATCATTATATTCCCTCTTGTGATTGTCAGTGCTTTAGAAAGTGTACATTTCACATTTAACAGCTCAGGTAGTAACAGAAGGATGGGGGGATTTAAAACTTTCTTTTATTGTAATAAAGCCCTAAGTAGCTTTCAGGGAATTAAGATTTTTGACAAATCATCACAAATTGAGAAGTGTTTTGATCTTTTTTTGGAAATTTGCTAAAGCATTGATCTTATTCCCTCCCTGCTTCAGAATTTGAATTGACCATATACTAACTTGAATTTCAAATTGGTAAAAAATCTTGTATCTGTTAGTTTGGTGGTTTTAAGAAAAACACTTCAGCTAAACTAATACAAATCTTAAATGTTTATTTCCTATTCTTCGTCAATGCCTCCTGGACTCAAAAGTGTTTTGTGACCTTTTAAGTTGGATGGTAAATTTGAAAGCAATGTTTCACTTTAATAGTTCATTTGTGGATTTTTACCCATATGCACTTTACACTGAATGGCTGCCCTCACTTATTAAGCAAGTTTAGTTCTCATTTTATGGACTTTGTTTGACTTTATAGATTTAGAACCAGGGCTGATAACAATATTAATACATGCTTGGCACTTTCTTTTTATTTTTATAGCTTTGTACTACTCTTGGCTGATGTATATTAATAATCCTTCTGTAAGGTAAGATGGGAATAGGTAAATGGGAATAAAATTAAAATGTAGATGACATATCTGATACCTTCTGTTAATATCAGAATTAAAATTCAAGAGCCTCTAATTTCTTCTTCTGTTCTTTTGTTAGTACAATCATATTTTTAACTAAAAGGGCGAACTACTTCAAAATTCATTCAGATATTATTCAGATATTTTCCTTCAGTGTCTCTTTTCAGATTTTTCTTGCTACCTGCTAAGGATTTCTGTGGAAGGGATGCTTGGCACATGTGGTTAAGCAGAGGTCTTTTAGGTGTGGAGTACTGATTTGTTTGGATTTAATTTACAACTTACTGAAGATAAATCGTAAGAAAATGGCAGACAGGAGAATCAGACAGGCCATCAGCTGTCTAACCAAGTGACTGACCTAGGGGCATCTCTAAAGCTGCCAAAAGAACTGTTTGTAGAATCCGTCAAAAAGCCAAATCCTGCTGCTAGAAAAAAATATCTTCCATAATTTTGCATCTGGGCCTTTTGTATGAACACAGAGGATGAGAAAAAGAAAGTAAATACATGGTGAAGTGTTTTGCACTATTGGCATTCTGTAGATGTTATTGCTTCTGTTAACACTTGTGTGAAACACTCAATGCTAGTGAAGGACTGATTTGGGGAGAGAGAGCACAAAGGTAGGAGCTTTGAACTGGAGTAAAGTTTAATCTTTTGGTGTTTATATGGTAGCTTAAAATAAAAACCTTGTTTAAAATATCTCTTTCCTAAAAAGATAAGATTGAGGCAAGCTGATGCTGCACTTGGATGCAAAAAATATTTCATCCTATTGATAAAGTTGATATTTCATAGAATCGTAGAATGGTTTGGGTTGGAAGGGACCTTTAAAGATCATCTAGTCCATCCTCCCTGCCATCTTTCAGTAGATCAAGTTGCTCTAAGTGCCATCCAACCTGACCTTGAACGTCTCCAGTGATGGGCATCCACAGCTTCTCTGGGCAACCTGTTCCATTGTCTCACCACCCTCATTGTAAAAAAATTTCTTCCTTATATCCAATCTAAATCTACCCTTTTTCAGTTTAAAATGGTTGCCCCTTGTCCTGTCACTAAAGCCTTGGTAAAAGGTCTGTCCCCATCTTTCTTATAAGCCCCCTTTAAGTATTGAAAGGCCGCAATAAGGTCTCCCCAAAGCCKYCTCTTCTCCAGGCTGAACAACCTCAACTCTCTCAGCCTTTCYTCATAGGAGAGGTGCTCCAGCCCTCTGATCATTTTCGTGGCCCTCCTCTGGACCTGCTGTAACAGGTCCGTGGCTTTCCTGTGCAGACTCCAGAGCTGAATGCAGTGCTCCAGGTGGGATCTCACGAGACTGGAGTAGAGGGGCAGAACCACCTCCCTCGACCTGCTGGCCATGCTTCTTTTGATGCAGCCCAGGATACAATTGGCTTTCCGGCGTTCTGTTAGTTTGGTGCAGAAATGTCAACAAACTATTCATTTAGGAGATCGGAGGTATGAATCCATCCAAAATTCCTGTATATCATCAACATCGTAGGAGGCAATCTTTTTTCCATGCACTGAAGCCAATTTTATAACTCATTTTGTATTTCATACTCTTTCATATGAGGAATATCAATCACTTATGCTTGAATGGTAGCAGTTTCCAATGAAAGTAGAACATTTCACTAAATTTCACTGACGTTTTCCTGCAATGTAAGCTTTCTTACAACAAATGTGAGAATGGAAAAAACCTACGTGTAAATATTTTTCTTCAAAAACATGGTCAGTTGAGACAACACTATAATGCCACTTTTGAAATGTTTTTTCTGTAGTTGAGAAGGGCAGGGTGTCAACAGCAGAGAAAAACGTAAATACAAATTCATGTACACTCTTCAGATTTGATCACAATACTATATTGTGCATATATGAATGTCTCCGTAGATGATATGGCATCTTTATTAAATATTGTTGCTGGAAGGACAGAATCATGTTGATGCATCTGCCTGTTACAATACAACCCATTGGTTAGCATACAGCTTAGATAAAACGCAGTTCTCTTGTGGCCTGTTATTGCCATTGAAAATCTGTTTTGATAAATGGGGGAACTACTCTTTTTCATGCTTGGCAAAGAAATATAGCATGTGACTAATATATCCAATTAAAGAACAGAACAAAGAAAGAGAATGCTGGAAATGTCAAATAAACTTCTTGAACCACTGGCAGAAAAAATTTCCTTTATTTTATGGGCTGTAAGTGCATCACAAAATTAAATTCAGCAATAGGTCTACATTCTTTGAAACAGTAATTCCTGTGTTTCCAAAACTGAGCATGTGTTTTAACATGTCTTAAGTAGTGGTTAAGTATTCAATTTTAAAGAAACACAGCAATTCAGTATGAGGAATTGCAGCAAACCTAGTCATTTCCCCTTGTTTCCTCTGAAACTTATGCACACCAAAAAAGCTTGGAGTTCTGTACGTTAGCAGTCCACGTGGCATGTTTAAGATTAATTAAATTATCTGCTGCAATTTATAATCTAGTTCTCCCTACAAAAATGACAATCTGTGGAATACTGTTATCATCATATTTTGTCTATTGCTTGATGCCACCAACTATAGAGGGAGCATGATAACATAAAATTTTGTCTTCTACAAAGTGTTGTTAGTAATGTACATATAATGTCTCATTTACACATGATATTATGAGGATTTCTTGGGGTTCTGCCAGACACAATCTAGGGACCCCCTTACGCTTGCATATTTRGTGAGCTTTGAGTATTCATCCATAATGAGGTAGGCAGTGATACCAGTCAGCTCTGGCTTCAAAGATTATGCTTTTTGGAAGCATGTGTGATCACGTATGTAAATCTGAATTTACAAATGGCTGCAGTTTTTCATAATATAGACTGCAGTTACATTGATATGGTAGGGACTGTAGAAAAGTTACTACATGTTTGTTTTCGTATTACAACCACATACAATAATTATGTGTGCATTATAAATACCATGTTTTCCCCTTTAACATTATTAACAGTCTTCAGATGTCTACTTTTTGAGTACCGGGCAATTCTGAGGTACAAACCAGAAGTATTCAGAGATGTCACTCTGTGATAACACTGTGGGCTTGAGAGGACTCCCTTGATTTGGGGTGATAATTTGGCAACGGTTTGACTGAGTGCTGGGACAAGACACAAGTGCACGTCATCCCACTGCTTTGTCTTGGAAAGAGATATGGGTGCCTTCAAATGTAAGAAGCCACCAGAGTGTGATTTCTCTAGTGCCTTGGTCAGCACTCAGGCTGCTGCCCATGGAATTTAGTGTCCTGTTACTCGGTGCAACARGTAGAGCATACAGGTGAGAGAGGGCTGTCTGTAAGAATTGACTGCCTTTTCATCTGAAAGCAGGACTACACAGTGTTCCCTGTAAGTCGTTATCACAGCTACTTTGTACAGTATCACAGTCCTTCATCACAGTACAATACTCTGCTATCACTGTGCTGTAATAGTACATTTAGCCCCATGCCTTGCCTCTGGCTCAGCGTGATGCATAATGGATCTGACGAAACTTAAAAAAGAAAAAGAAAAAAAAAAGGAGGAAAAAAAGAGCCCCAAAGCCACAGTGCAGCTCTTGATGTTATAACACTTCAAGTGAATAGAGGGATGGAGGAGGAGAGAGGACTCTCCTGACCCTTACATGTGAATTCTTTACATTTTGAAACATGAAAATTCTCTTACCCAACTTTCTGTGTTAAAACAGTGGTATGTATGCCTTGAAATAACCAGTGAATTTCTGGGATTTTTTCCAGCATTATATTGACTTCTGTCATTATAATGCTTGGTGCAGCCTGCTTTGCGCACTGCAAATACAGAGGGGCAAACAGTAGAATATTATAGAACTTGTCAGTATATATTGTAATATAAAGGTTTCTGTTTTGTGTTTTGGGGGTGGGAAACAATATCTACTCTAAAACTAAATATAACAAAACAGAGTCAAAATTGTTCTTTAAATAGATTTTAAATTTTATTTGGACATGTAGCATATTCTTACGCTGTTAATGAATAATCCTATGAAAACTTTCTTTAAAATACCTTGAAATAGTAGTTTATATTTTAAAAGTCTACTGAAGATACACTAATGGGCAGCTATGGTAATATTTCATCTTAGTTAGGGAAGGCAATTGTTTGCAGCTAACACCCTGCATTCTTTTCCTTCTCTTTTCATGAATAGGAATAATGCTGTTTTCATTTCTTGGGGAAGGCAGGAGCCTGAAATAAGTCTGTAGCTGACCACCGAAAGTAAGAATCTAATCTTGCTTTCTTTGGGCAAAAAGCCACAAAGGCCACAAAGGGTTTGATCCCATATTGAATAAATATCTGTGGGCTGTTTCTTCAGTGTGTGGACCCAATGCAGAGAACAAGTCTCTCTGTGGGCACATCCATCCCAGCAGGCTATCGAAGCTAAAACTGCATCGCTGTGGTCCACAGCTAAAATCTCATTTTATTCTGATGCCACGAATACTTATACACATGAATAAGTTAAATTTCACACACATGATTAGGCATTTGGACTATAGGAAAGAATTTGGCAATTCTGTTTGCAAGGCTGAGCTCGGAAGTTGTAGGGGGACGTACTTCCACAGGGCCATCAGGCTGCTTCAACAGTGTTTAGATATTAGTTTAATCAAAGAACTGTGTGCCATTACCCCAGAATCGGTGTCAAGCTGTGGATTAGGTTTATAAAAAAAAACTACAAAAGCTCCTGCTGGTTGAAAGATTATGAGTATTTAGCTACATTACTGCTGTTACAGGAATGAACACATCCTTTCAGTATTTTTGAATTGTAGCAGTGTTACAATTAATTAATTGTGTCCGTCTAGTTATAAATTAGACTAAAGTTAAAGGCTAAGGTTTTATTAAGTACTACTGATTTTCTTATTGTTTTTGACTGTATAACTTAAACTGAAATACTCTTCTTTAAACCGGACTCAAAGAATATGTCAATAAAAGACATTGTAGTTAGTCAAATCTAAGAATGTTAAATCAAGAAAATTCACAGAACACCAATAACTACCAGTAACTGTCATTATGTTAAACCTTTTAATTTCTCGTAACAGCGAGAATAGTGTTGTGAAAGCATGAGATATTACACACAAAAAGAAGAAAGGAACTTCTGTTTGCAAAAAGTGCAGGGAAGTTGTTCCCATAATAAGTCATTCTATTAAACAAGAGCCATTATTGCACTCTAGCAATGCAAATGTAAAACAGAAAGTCTGTTAGGAACCAGGCATCATTGTTAGCATAATATATTGTTAGTATATATATTTTCCCTTCCCACATACTTTTTTTTTTTTTTGGAATTGCATGCTATTCGTTTAAAGAGATTGTGGATCAAGATTCGACACTTAAGGAAAAGTATTTTTTTATGTTGTTCAAAGCTGACCTCTGCTTTTAAAAAGGCTTGATCTGCACTTTTTCATCTGTTTAGAAGCATACATTTTTGGTTAAGAAATTGAAGACAATCTCTTTGTCTTTTTCCTAAGCTGGGGAGGTTGAGATAAAAAAGAATGCCTGCTTTAAAAGTCACACATGGCTGTAATTTAAGATTTTTTTACCTCATTGTCCATAACAGTTGAAAGAAACCTTCAATGAAAGTTTATTAACTAGGCCAATGCCTGAGGCAATAAAGGTTCATTTATTACCAGTTTCTTGGCTGTTTTTCTTCTTCTATTTTTCCGTTAAACTCATAGTGTAAGATAATACTTCACAAAATTAAACCTTTGACCTTCTGTGGAGTTAAGTCGCCTTTGATTAGATAAAGTAACAATTTATGGTCCAGCATGAGGTTGCACATGAAATGAATAATGCAACAGACTGAATGAGAACTGAGACTCTACTGCTTTTGAAAAAATGACTGTTGTTTAAGAAAGTGTTTTCTCTCTTAATTGTACTGTAGTGATGCTGTATGCATTCCARTGGGATTTTAAACTGTTGCTAAAAAGTACAATATAGCCAGGCAGTTTTGCAGTATACATTGTTTAGTTCTGTCACAATTGCACCAAGCCAATAATAAATTCACAGATTACAAAACCCCATTAAGCTATAACGGTTAGTAATTTGTTGTGTTATTTGAAATGCACTTTATTTCACTTTTTACTCTTCAGTACAAAGGAACAGATCCACAATAAAGGATAACTTCGTGGAATGTAAGTTCATCAGTTCCATAAATGGCAAATATTGGTGATGAAATAATTACATATACACATTTTTTTGCAGCATCATTGAACCTGCCAGTAGTTCTAATTCAAAAAATACAGTCTTAATATTTTATCTACTTTTAACAAAACAAATTATACTTCTTTCTAGGTCAATGTTTTATTTCTGCAACTGTGTTATTAACTGCGGACACACATTGTAAGGAAAAAGATTTTTAGATTTGAAGATTGCTGTGGAAGTTTAGCTCTTTTTCTTGTTTATTTTAAATGCAATACCCAGACCTCAAAATTCATATTGCGATTTAAGAGTAGTTACAGGAAAAAGGTCTGATTAGTCTGATGAACAACAGATGGTTTGAGCCTCATATACACTGGTTTTCTCCCAGTGCAAGACTAGCAATTTTGTTTTAGTTGCACCAGTCTAAACCAGATCACATGGCTGAATTTTTCTAAGTATTCCTTCTTTAACAATATTTAAAGTGCGATTACTTGTTTCACTTTTTTTTACATGACTCTTTTAATAATAGCTTTTTTAAAGATGTTAAAAAATGATCTGGATGAGCAGTTTATGCTGAGCCACGCGAGTTGAACAGGTAAATACAGCTAGCAGGGCCAGACAAGAATTTCTTGATTATCCCAAAATAACAGGTAATGAAATTTTTAGGGTATACCAATCTTGTTGTATTGGATCAATCCAGGCAGCTTAACAGAAATAAGGCTTCTGGATAACTGTGAGATTCCAGGCCTACATTATACATAAAGAATGCTACTAATGAAACTCAGTATATTTTAGCGGAACATTACGGTGTAGTCTGAAGTTCCCCTTTCTGCAATCCAGTCTATGTAATCAGACCTCTGTCCTCCTGCAGATTGCTTTCCCCTTCTTGTTTTGTGTATCACACTATATAAAACACCCATTAGATCAGAGACTAAGGTTAGGATCCTATTTCATTTGAAATAACTGGGCAGCAGCGTAATAAGCTACCAAAAACTTGTACCTGAACTGCTGAAACCAGTGCAATGATCTACAGTGATCAGGGTCAAGTCCTAGGAGGTAACCCTGCCTTTCTTTCTCAGGCAGAGTTTTTCAGATTTTAGTAAGAATTTTGCCCAAGAACCTTAATATGAAATCTGGAATTAAGTCAAGAAAAGACATAAATTATTTTTAAGTCAGTACCACTGAAATAAACTATAGGAAAAAAGATTAAGCATTAATATGAAATAATGAAAGGAGTTCTTTCAGAATTTAGATGAGATTTGGACCTCCTCCCATGCAATGAATAAAGCGTTTCTGCAGAATGAACTTTCCAGCAAATAAATGAAATTGAATGTAACACACTGCTGACAGCCGTATTTTGGTTTTCTGCCTGTTCTGTGATGGCAAAGGTAAGGTATCTTGAAAATGTTCTCAAAGTCCTAAAGAAAGAGGTTGTGAAAATGTGTATATATATATTATTGGATTTTTCATGTATGCATAAATATGATATATATGATATATATAAAGGAATGTACTAGTTATATTAAGGAAGTTGTTAATTATTTATTGGAATAACTATTAGGAATTATAATTACTATTAGGCATAGTTATGTGAAGGAAGTTAAAAGTGAATTAAGATCAATTACTTAAATAATTTGGTAAGTTTAGGCATACAATTCAAGAATGTGTATTTTGAGACATATTTGAGGCTGAAAAAGTTACACTCATAGGTCCTTTTCTTTTTTCCTTCACAAATAGGGTGTGTTGTAAGCTGCTCGTGCCATCAAAACAGAAAGTTTTAAGAGCTCTCTGTTAAGGCAGGGAATAGTATTTGTTGGAAGGCAGAAACCCTGGATATGATTTAGTGCCCACCAGTAATTTGTACACATTTTGAAAATCTGTCATGATATATGACAGCTCTCTCGGGCGTTTTGCTTTTAAAACAGAATTGTTTTCTGAAGATGCTATGTTTTTTTGTCATTGTTTTCCATTTCATTCACTCATTTTTCAGCATTAGAGACCACACATACTGGGCATACTTCTGGTCTCATTCTCACCCATGAAATTCTGACTTCAGTAGAGTTGGATGGGTGTAAATTAAACTAGAACTTGGCAGGAGAAGGCTTATGATTATATTTGGCAGAGGCAGCAGGCTGCAACTTTATTAACATAATTAACAGCTACAAACACACCCAACAGGCCAAAGTAATCTAGTGACAGAAGAGAGAAGGTCTTTGTAGGAAAGGATCATTCACGCTTTCTTTTGGTGTTCTGCTCCTTGTTCCTGAGTTCCTACTAAGGCTTGGAGAGCTTTCAATTGAGCTGTAATTCAAATTCATACGGCTCCTACAAGACACATTGAACAGACTTTTGCTGATGAGTCTATAGGAACTGTCAGCAATACAGAGATTACTTCAGAAGTGTGATGGTTGAATTGAACTTTACTTTCTGATGTTTTGCTTTTTGAATTAAATTGTTGGACAAGATTAATTGCACGCAGTAAGAGATTTAAATGAATAGCTTTATAAAGCATTAAAGTTCTAAGTATGTCACATGGGAAAAAAGCTGTAAGGTTTAAATGAATAAATGTATTTAATGCATAAAATGTCTAGGCTAATTTTTTAATTCCTTTACTAACATCTTTTATTGAAAAAAACATACTTTATTCATCCATCTTAGTTATACTGCTGTGGTTGTGGTAATTTAATATTCCTGCTCTTCGCTAATCTTCTGGTTCAACAGAAGTAAACAATAGGTTTCATAAATTAAAAATACGCTCTTCAGAACATGCTTCTAAAGATAAAAAACAAGGCTGTAAACATTTATGACTGAAACAAACTAGATTGTTCAAATACTGCCATGATGTATCATGTATATCAATATGGCACTGATATCAGTTAGAATGCAAACAAGGTTTTAAATGATGTGCCCCTTCATTTCAGCTGGAGAATCCGCTTTACACCATCTGCCTATCAGATGGTTAGGAACCAGGACTGCGTATTAATGCCACATGTTCGATTTTCTTTCCTCTTGTAATGGTTAGATTCATATTGCTAATAGCTGTGCATGAGCACTGTCGATGAAATTTGTGTGACGATGGAGTGATGAGATATTTATAAAGCTGCCTGTCTCACTGCATAATCAGCAGGAAGAATGCCAGACATAAACAACTTATCAATTTCAGAATATTAATGACAACTACCATTGACTTTAATCCATTTAATATTTTGGCCTGGGTACTTTTTAACTGTTCAAATAAATATTTGTAAAGAATAAAAAATATCTAAATAGCTGTTCCGTGTGATCCTTATTTCTTTCATTTCAATTGCCTTTATAGGTGACTTCTGGCTATCTCATATGTGAAGATAAAATTTCTGTAGTGTAGAAAAGCGTGCACCTCAGAAATTCATTGGCTACTTGTTGTAAGAGTAAAGTGATATTAAATAATGTTTAGGTCAAAAGACTTTCTCAAACAACCAATTTAAAAAAGATCCCAAGTATTTACCCAAGTATATACCCACACCTGAACTTTAAAGTTTAGAATTTTAAAATATACATATAGATACATAGCAGCTTATTAACCTCTTCTGTTTATAATATATTTGGCTGCCTTTGCTAGTGAGGTGAGATAAGTCGGGCCCTGTGCTTGAGAGAAAGTTTTGTTTTGTGACATACCACAGTATACCACAGTGCACCAGTGATTATAACGCAAAGGGCTCTAGTTACTGGCTCAGGACCTTCCGTACCACTTGTTTTGCTATATCGTGACAGTCAAGGGATAGGAAAAAGTAACAGTAAAGCAGAAACTGTGCTGTAGGCTGGAATTGCTGTGAGGAACGGCATTAAGCAGTAATTCTGAGGATTATTCCTTACTCATATTTCCCCCCCACTTACACCGGTGCTTGTATGAGACACGCATTGCAGATTTGTACAGTTTAAATTAATTGCTGTATAGCAAAGTAATCATTTCAATCACTTGTGCGGTTGTATGAGAGAAGAAATGAAATTAGAAGTTTAATTTCTGCTTTTTTAAATTATCATTTATTACCACAAGCATTATCTTTCAAAAATCGTACTACAGAACTAAGCAATCGGTATTTTAGTTTCCCAGTCGCTATCCAAAGATTATGGCTTCCTCTAGAGAGAAGCATTACGGCCTACTTTGGAGAGAAGCACTGAAGTATACTTTTTTGCAAATTTTGTAGCAAAAGAGTTTGTATTTTAGCAGTTCTGCAATTGGGTCATTACCCCAGYGAGACATAGTATTTACAGGTGGGCTCACAAGCCCAATGTCCAGTGTCTGTTTAATATGGTCTTTTTGGAAGCACTTAAAAGCTGCTGGTCTGGAAGGGCAGTCATAGCCAAGAATTTGAGGCCTGCTGTTGTATTCATTAGTTATATCGTATTTGAATATTCCTCCGAAGGATTGTTCTTTAAAGATGCTAGTTTTAGCTTGTCAGTGATGTATATAAAAAAAGGAAGTATAGGTTATTGTATTGTTTAATGAGCACAGGATGCAAACCAAAGTTCAGAGGTGCACCATCCCTTTTTCTGTGGCCTAATTTAGGGACCGTAACCAAATTTGTATAATGTATAACTTCATATCCTTCCTCTACAGTAAAAATACCATTGGAAGCAATCCATGTTATTGTCAATACCTTCTTAAGATCAAAACATGCACAATTTGTAATAATAGAAGAAGCTAAACCCTTGTATTTGTCCACCTTCTGATTTCATTTTTGGCTTTTGGTACATCTTCTTCTACCTGCAGTAGCAGTTTTCTAAACAATATTGATCTTCCTATGCAGAATGTAATTATCACATACTTGGTAATTCTCATTGCACTTGGAGGTGTTAGAAGTCAGCCTGTGAGGGGGGTCGAGAGGCTGGAACTGTTTGCTAATCTTTATGTGGTCATGCAAAGAAATAAAGGAAAACAACCTTGAGTCAAGTCACACTATATTCAAAGGCACCTCGTATGCCACCTCATTGTTTTCCCTGGGATGGCAGAGATTCCTGATTTCCATTCACCTTCTGCCTTCTCCCCACTGGATTTTGCCTTCTGTCTCTCCCCATCACTAGCTGAAAACATGGCAAGAGTGAACTCATTTTCCATTTAAGGAGGCAAAGGAGACAACCAGAGGCTCTTGGAAGCAATGGTGGTAGCAATATTTACATCAGCAGCCTGGGATTATTTGCTTATTTGGTCTTTCCTGCTAAATTGCTCTCTTCCTACGCTGGGCAGGAGCCTGGGCCCACTAGAATAGTAAGCTGTGCAGTTAATTCCTCTTGAGATCCATAAGACACTTCACACCTCTCAGAGTAGCTGAAAATCAGACAAGCAGGCACCTTTAAACTAATTACACTGAGGTTTTTCAAGCCTTCTCCACGGTCAGGGCAAGAATCTTGATTCAAAATGACTGAGGGTCTGTTCTCCTCTCGTGTGGCATCACAGGCTGAGAGCTGCGGTTGTGTAATTGCATAAAACTTACCTGGTTTAATGCCTTCTCTTTATTTTCTTACATTTAATTCTCTTTAATTTCCACCTCTGCCTCCTGGATCAGTCGTGTGGGGTAGGCAGCTCTTGTGAAGTTTGACACTGACTTCTCTCCGCTGCCACCCAGGCTGGGGCAAAGGGATCTGAGTGGGTAGCAGCACTGTTCGGGGACTGCAGAAAAATTACCCTGCCTCGGGGAAGAGGGCAAAAACTTATGATGTTGAGTAAAGACAGTATCTAATTTTGAGTTTTGAAGGCATTGCTGGACCATTTCTCTAATTTCTTTGACAAAGAGAACTTTTCTCGGTTTTGTAGAATATTCTTGTAAATGGCTGAATGGCAGAAGTTTGGTTTGGTGGGAAGAGTGCTTGGATTGCCTGAAGATGGCTTTGGGATTGGGATTAAATGGGTTTAATAATTCCTCTTCTCACTGATAAATGCCTTAATGCCGTGAAGTTTTGGGGAAAGCAAAATTAAGTATTTTACCGATGATGTTCAGCATTACAAACCGTCCTTCTAAAAACGCTTCCTAGAATGCCCACATCTCCTTGCTGTTATGTGTGAAATGAGAAATAAATGTCTGAGTTCTTTCATCTGTTACTCTTAAATAGAAATTACAGACCTGTTTTTTTCTGTTTTCTTTAGCATGGCAAACATTTGAGATCTAAAGGTGTTTTTTTTTTCTAAGTACAGTTATTTACATGTTCACCTATTCATAGCCAGACACTTAAGACACTATTTCAAAGCTARATTAGATTTCTGAAAGCATGTATTTGTATCTCCAGTTAGTTGTGATTGTGTTATGACTGCCGTTACTGGATACCCAGTTAAGATTTAGGCGGACACATAGAAGTAACTGTCTAAATAGGACGAGAAAYACTTGAAAAAGTTGACAAAATTCAGATCAAACCAGAGGAATAATACTCTGCAATGTTCTCTGTTCATTACATATCAAGCATAAAGGAAGAGTAACAGTCTTAGTCCGTACAATAATGAAGAATCACATAATAATGTATATTAAAATTTTGTTCATGTTTCTTTGCAGGCCTGACAGCAGCAGCTGCAGCGGCAGCAGCTGCCACCAACGCCGCCATAGCAGAAGCAATGAAAGTGAAAAAAATTAAATTGGAAGCTATGTCCAACTATCACGCAAATAATAACCAGCATGGAGCAGACTCTGAAAATGGGGATCTGAATTCGAGTGTTGGTAAGTCTGAGACACAGCATTATTATATGTCCATAATGCTCTGATATTTATTAAAATGGTGTTCCTTCCGGACTTCCTTCTGAAGTCCTTGATTTGGTGTGAGAAGTTGCATATTTGTTTCCCTTTTCTTACTGTTTTTAGTTTTATTTTGTATCTGACCTTTACACTAGCGTTGGGCGTTGTTGTTACTATTACAAAAACATTCTTTCCTTTGCAGGTTACTTTTGCAGACTCCAGTTAATATTTTCCATGAAAGAAAGTGGTTTGATTGCTTAGAGTTCATTTTTCAAAGTACAGGTGGGGTGACAGATGATGGTGTCAAAGTGAAATTTAACAATGTCTCCTGCTCAGTGTGCTGGGTATCGACTTTAGGTAATTCAGAACACAAGCTTGAAAGCAAAATATTTCATACTTTCATGTGCCCTCTGACAAAAGGAAAACATACATACACAATAAATTATTGCCATACTCTGCAGTTCCTATCATATTTTATTTTAATAAACACATTCTTAAAATGTAGTTAACAGGTTTTTCCATTTCTTAAGCAGCCATCAGCAACTCTTGTTCTTTCTCAAAAAAGAATTGTTTCAGTGTACTTTATTCATTTGTTTGGACGATTTGTTTTGCTAAAGCGTACTTCAAAGCTAGAGTAACTTTTTGTTGTTTTTGATTAAATCTTTAATCATCTGTGTGTGTCTGCTGTAAAATGTTTTGTTATGCCATTTCATTGTATTGGCTCCTTTTATCATGTTGAGACAGTATTAACTCAGCAACAGAAATTCAATGACAAAGAGGTACGTTCAGAAGACTGCAGGCAAGATTGGTGTATATTGGAATAAAATGGCTTAAGATAGGGATTTTTTGTTTATTTTTATTTTGGCTCTTTTGTTTAGTTTTGTTTATTTTTTAGTTTTTCATCTCCTAAATACATTTGAAATGAGTCTTAGAGAGTTATGTACTAGCCTTAACATAAATAAATGCGTGTTTATGAACAGCATTTCTCTACAGTTCGGTAGGCATCGGTAGGCTATTATTTAGGAATGATGTGAATTGCAGTTCAAAGAACCGGTTCACCTAGGCACATGCTATTTTAAATAACAACAATCTGTATGCATTACTGCAGAAGGAGACAACCAGATTTTTTGTTTCCTTTTAAAGAAAGGCTTAAAAAAATGCCTCTGTGATGGCGAAGAAAATAGTCTTAAATCAGTTGTGTTAGTACTCAGATACCAACACGTGCAGTCACTAGAATATTAGTGGAAAGATTGTCATCTTGGAGAGAAGACAAGAGYGGGTAGAGAGCAGGTGTCTTTGAAATCTGGGAGGAGGAGATAGGTGCAAATGAAGTGGAAGGGCCAGGTGGCCCCTAACATAGTGGAAGAAAAGTGAAGTAACGAGAAAATAAAAAATGCAAATGCAAACTGGGAGGATAAAGAGTCTGTACTAGAACTAGAAGCTAGTTTAGATATGAATTTCAGACTAAGTTGAATGCATTATGTGAAGTAAAATGTTGAAATATTGGATTTTGGAACTGTTATTCTGCTTGGCAGTTCTAGTGACAAACCACTTGTACATCCATGGAAATGGAAAAGTTAACGGGTAATCAACATCTAAACCATGCGAAGTATTTGTAGGAGASTGGATGGAGGGAATTTCCTCTTGAGTAAAAAGAAAAAAAATATATTTTGAAATCATTGTTTGAGGCATAATTTAGATAACTAATCTGCTCTTACACAGTTTAATCATTTTCCCTGCTAAGAAAATACATTCTAGCTATTTTAGTAAGGCAAAGTTAGCGAAGCAGGATTATTTATTGTCATTGTCAAAATTTCCTCTCAGCCCCTTAACTTATTTGTTAACTTCAGTTAATTTCCCGATTTAACTGAATGAAGAATTGAGTTCATTTTGTTCAGGAAAAAATGTCTCTTCTGAGCAAAGTGAATAGGATTCCAGTTGTCTCCATTGCATGAGGAATGCTTCTGGAAATACAGTGTACTTGTCTGTGCATCCTGTCTTGAGCTATACTCTTCTATGGAGGTTTTCTCAAAAATAGTTTGCGTTTATTTGTTTCCTTTATAGTGAGCCCTATCTAGTGCCCAGTGTCGGTTATGCCAGGGTATCATTAGGTTCATTAAGAGTTAAGTCCCTATTTTTTGCATTTTTGAAAATTAGCGTGTTGTATTATCTTGACAAGAACTCGTATTTCAGAGGTGTTGCTTTGTAGTAGGTGTGTGCTTTTTTCCATCCCTGCATTTTTTTTAGATGTTTATTTACGTCTTTTCAAATAAATATTATCAAGTTCATATACCATTAATGTTTTAAATTGTGGCTTGTTAGGCATGAATTTGAAATATTACATTACTGAATGTTGACAAGAAGAAGGAATAAAACAAAAGAAAATAACCTGATTTTGGGTTATATTTAAATTATGCTATGTGCCTGACCAAACTGAAAAAGAACAAACCAACCAACCAACCAGGCTAAAAGCTTAGCTGATACATCTTAGCCCATATGTAACAGGATTATGGTATATTAGTGTACATGGATTGATCATACCGTGTTCTTAGGCTGTTCCAATGCCTATGTAAAAGAAGATAAAATATGGGCTCTTGAGTTGAATTGTCAGGTTTACTTCTGAATTGTCTTGCATTTTGGTTTTAATCAGATGCTTAATGTGAATTATAGAAGTATTTTTTGTAGATGAACATTGTATAATTATACAGAGCACTACACAAATTTATTAACTTGGTCCTTTGAAGCAGTGGCCAAAAGGTTAGTGAGTGAAGGGAGTTAAAGGAAGCCAATGATACTAATAAGTAATTTTTTTATATCCCTCAGTTTTGCATGGTAACCTTGAGCTTGCATCCTCCCACCAGAATTATCATTTTAGAAGGGGTGGAAAAAAGGAAAAAAAAAGAAATTACAGAGGAATCAGAGTGAGGTATTAGCACACTGAGTAAAATATATGGCAGCAACGCCTTTCTCCCCCATCCACAATCAATTGGATTCTTTTAGTTTAATATTTACTTGCTAAGATGAGATGCTAGTCTGCATGGTGATAAACAGTCTGCTACTGGCATCTGAAGGTGACCTGTCAGTTCATATGGACAAATCTCCTGCTTACTGAAATGTACAAAATAAATCATTAAAGCAGGCAGGTGCTCATTCCCAGATTTAAATCACCATAGATTTATGATTTGAATTAATGCTTCATTTGGTCATAGAAATAGATGCTGAGACAAATGATATGCAGTGGTTGGGGCTTCCATACTGTAGCCATCCTAATATTGATTACTGAGATGTCTTTGCAATCTCTTGTTTATATCAAGTACTGTCTTGTGACAGCTTGGCTGATRTGAGCTACATTGCAGATAAGAAGGAAAAATGTCCTGGGTTCTTTTTAGTGGCAATTCTACATACAACATGCAGGATAGATAAATTATTGKTTTTTTGTTTAAAAAATGAATTCCGTATGGCAGCAAACAAAAAAAGATTATGCTGTGTGTTGGGGTTTTTATATTAATTGCAGAATTAAAAGAAAGAGAGTGACAAGGTCAAACTTTAAATTTCATTGAAGAGGTTCAGCTCTTTGTCATATTAACATTTTAGGATGATATTAGGATCAGTTGTATATTTACTGTGTAATACTCCAAAGTTATAGATAGGTAGAGCAGCTCCATTATTTCCTTTCTGCTTAAGTACTTACTGCCCTGCTATCATACTTCATTAACCTTCAGCAGCAAAAGATAGAAGSCTTTGAAAATAAATATGTTTAAAGCTATTTCTGTGAGCTAGGCTTTGCTATCTAAAACTTGGTAGGAAGTGAAGAACAGTCCCTATACTTTTGCTTCCCGAACATTTTATGTAATGAAAACACTATGCATACACTTTAGGGAATACTCAAAGGATTTGTAAAGACCTTTGCCACTTGCTAAAATCTGACTCATAAAACTTGTAAACAACTATCAACAATAGTAAATTACTTGCTTAGTAGGAAATGAGTTCATATCTATTCAAAATGTGATCTCAAAACAGATGTCCCAAGAAAATGTCATTGTTTAAACTACAKTCAGACAAAAAAAAAATGCTATTATTTCTTTAAGGAAGTGAAGCAATCGTGAAGACTTTGGTGTTCTCAGTTTCTAAACACAGTTAGGAAATAAAAGCAACATTTTACACTTGGCTAGCACGTTAATCCATAAACAACCACAAAATGTGTTGAAAATTAAGAGGTTTTCTTGGCATGTTAGGTTTCCTATTCATCCGCATTGCCTTGCAATATTTAAAATTATGAGACAAACGCAAGGTTTCCTGTGATCTGTTGTTCAAAAGTAACGGTTGCTTGCATACTATTATTCTTTTTTTTTTTCATCCAGAATCAGAGATAAAATGATTTAGGTGAAATTATTTTTCTCCAGTGACCTTGCCCAATAATAGAACAGTACAAAATGYAGTCATTTCCTTCTTCTAAACACACGTGTCTATTTTGAAGGAAAGAATTACTTTTATGGTTTCAGGAAAAAGTCTTGGAGACCTTGAAAAAGCAAATAAAAGGAAACAGAGAATGCAGGCCACTGAGCACAGCTCTGCAGTTGCACATCTGATTCTCTGCCTTGGCAATGTTAATGAACCTCAAATCCTCCCTATAATTAGATGAGGGAATTGCTTATATTTTCAAACAGATGATGCTGCTATAATGAAACGATTGACAGGGAACTTAAGAGTGTCTACAGTAGTCATTTGGTTTCTGGGTTTTGGGGTTTTTTTTCTTTTCTTTTTTTTTTTTTCCTTTTTTTTTTTTTTTTATGTAAAAAGAAGATTGGCTGTAGATACAGGTCCTGGGGGAGGTAGTAATTTACACAGAATGCTATGACAGGTGTCTTTGTATAGCACAGAAATAAAATGGAAGAGAGAGGAATGATGGGCAGGTATGGCAATTTTTTGGGAGGGGGTGTCCTGTGCTTATTCTGCTTGGGTTCTTTAAAAGGGGCCGAGACTCAAGAGATGGATCCGGATTGAGTGCACAGCTGTAACTGCTGATGAGCTAATTGCTCCTTATCTCTCAGCCCCATTCATCTTCATTTTTTACCAATTACTGAGAATTATCTGTGTTCTCAGTTGGATATGAGAGTTAATCCTTTTTGGTTAAGCTGGCAGTACTGTGAGCAGATTCCAAATCATAGGGTGAAAAAGCCAGAGCAAGCTTGTTCTCAAACTCTCTCCAGTTCAATGACAGTATCACTAGTTCATAAGAATTTTTCTATTGTTTAACAAATTAAACACTGATTTTTTTTTTACCTTCGTACTTTTATTAATATGTATTTTTCTCTTAGCGTAAACTGAATGTGTATGTTCCTAAGTGGATGGATGCGCTCTCTTTCTAAAAATATTCACTTGCAAAAATGAAAATAAGATAAACAATAACTTCACAGCAGAAGGGTTATTTGCAGTGTTTCAGTGTTTATTGTATGATACATAACACTTCTTTTAATGACGAGACTGTGCATGTAACTTTGACATCATGGGACATAAGACAAATGCTTGTCAGTGACATATATCTACTTCTGTAAACTTCTCTGAGATCTGTGGATGAAAAGTGTTGTCTAGGTGCTAGCAAAGGCATAATCATACAGCCTTAGGGACAGATGTGCGATGTTCAGCACATCGTATTTCAAACTAAAGGAATGCTTTCATAAAACTGTGATTGGGAATGCACAGAACATCAGAAACAGATCATTTGGTTATAGTCAGGTCACTAAACTTTGTTTTGGAATTTTACTTGTCTTCATGATGGTATGGGGAAAAAAACCCCTCGAATTTCATAGCTAAAATATAATGTTAGTCTATCAACCGAGTATATAATTTCTCTGGATCTGCTTCTCTAGCCTTTAATTGTGATATTGTTAAATTTGGTAWACAAGGCAACGAATTGGATGTTACGACCTGAACACTAGTTAGTAAATTAAGGGAATTATTAGCAAAGATTCAGCATTTCATGTTGGACAGTCAGTTGTGTTATAATGATGAGTCCTCATCTAGATTAAATCCTCACTGTGGGATTTATTGTAACAGATGTAGACATTTGCATCCAAGTTA
>JASVER010000002.1:23108497-23141467 GCA_030449065.1 Oceanodroma leucorhoa
ATGGGGGGATTTAAAAAAACCCCACGAACACAAAACTTCCAGATTGCAGTCCTGGATCAAGGGGACAGATGTTTAATATGCTTAATACCCTCAATATTTTGTAGCTCATTTTTAGCTCAATACATAAACAGGGCTGATTAAGTTATCTTGACAGAAATATTTTGATGATAGCAAACAAACTTAGCAGTAAGCATTTGACAGCATTATTTATTAATATGATAAATGAATTGTGAGATGTGTGATTGTGTGATGATGCATTCATTTAGTTGTTCCTTTTTTTCTTTTACTAATCTCTGTCATGTTGGATTTATAAATGGAACCGAGTGACCTTTGAAACTGTGATGGAAATGAAGAGATAAACACAACTTGAAAGGACAAACCAATTAATATAAATGTGTTACACGTAAAGAACTGATTTCAATCAATTGCTATCTATGTAAACCTTTGGGCACTTAGCTGAATGAAACAGGGCAAACAGATTATGTGACAYAGGGACAAAATATGCATTTAACTCTTCTGTTATGTAGTAGGGATCCAAAATATACATAACACAACAGGAAGACCAAGGTGTATGCTTCATTGTGCTACAAGGTCCACTGAGAAGTTACAGTCCTTAAAGATTATCTCTTTCTGATAATCAGAAAGCCCTGCTGATGGTGTTCTTAATCTTATTTTTTATCTTAGCTCTGTGTTTTGATAAATACTTAAAGTAGCCTCTACTTCATTTGTTTGCTCTTTCCAGCACTTATAATTGAACTTCTAAACCACTTATGCAGTATACTTTTAAAATATCCCAATCCAGGAATTTCTAAATAGAGTATTCATTTCTTCTACAGTTGCCTTGTAATGCTGAAAACATTTATCACCCTGAAATCAATACAAATGTCTTGGGCATCCTTGTTTAAGAAAATTACAGCATCTCTCTCAACCTTATTTATTTATTTTTTTCTGAAGAATGAACCTTTTGTTATATGCATTTTAAATTGCCTGTACATATTGTTCTCTTTACAGGCTTAATTAGAGAATATGATCAATATAATATAAAGGTTTCAAAATACCGCCATTGATGCACAACAGGAGAGAGAAAGAGGGAGAACATCATCCTTAAAAGCACTCTGTGTGTGTTTGCAGTAAACTTCAGGTTTCTGAGTCCCAGCCTTTCCAAGTATACTTGAGGGAAGAAAAAAAAAGAAATACAAGCTTGACATTTTAAAACACTTGCATTTGAAAGACTTTCACTACTAATTGATTTTTAAAAGAGTTCTGTGGAAAAGTGAACTCAGAAATGTTTGGAAGTGCCTTGGCAGCGTGCCAGAACATTTAGTACAAAGCATAACTAGACAGTTTCTGAGGCCTTAACTACAACCAAAAAGATATGTTCTTTTCCTTTCTTAATCTAATTTGGTATCCCAGCTGTACACTTACAGATTATGCCAGGTATTTTCAGTATCTTGTGGACATCTTTAAATGGCCAGTTGGCACAAGGCAACAACTTCCCTGCTGTGACAGGCAGGGTTAGGAAACACAAGGGTTTCAGTAGTGAGATTTTCTTTAAATTTCCTAAAACAAGCTATAGTAATGAATCAATATTCATTTCGTTATTTTAGGTGGCATTTTGGGCATATTTGTCTGCTAATACTGTTTTCTACCATGGACTGACTGGGCCAAAGTCTCGTTTCTATTTGTCTTTATTGGAGTTAACAGTTTTGTGTGGAGTGAAAAGGAGGGCAGACAATATCTTATATTTTTGCTCGGACAATATGACACTGCCTATGCTATAACATTTTAGAGTTCTTTGTTAGCTGACTGAAGTTGAAACAAAAATCTTCCTTTTTTTGTGGAGTATGCACTTTGAAAACCTACATAGACAGCTGAAATATTAATGGAAATGACATCCATTCTATTTTGGAAAAAGAGCAGACCAAATGATAACGGGTAACATTGACCAAAAGCAATTACTTTAAAAGGATACTGCTAAGTATCTGAGAAAAATGATTCCTTTGACTAGTTGTTTGTCAGGCCCTGTGTGGTTTTTATTGATTGCTCTTGAATATATAGCCCCCATGATTGAAAATGCTGCTGGTAATGTCCTTCTTTTTATCGTGCTGAGAGTATCTTATTGAGAATAATAAGAAAGAAATTTATATAGAAAACAAATACACATTGGAGCTTTAAAKTAGCCCAAAGTGGTCTATAGATTACCTATGATGTTAATTTTCTAGCAWGTCTCCTTCTCTAAAACTAGTGTTTAGAATTAGATGACAAAAAAATCAGGCCTTAAAAGTTACATATTAAGTATTTGTTTATTATGTAGTTTGTTTCCCCCCCTCTCTGTATCTGATTACCTCTATGGAGCACTATAATTCATCTTCTGCTATGAAGTATACTAAGTTTGAAATGAGTCATAGATAGAGTTTAGCCGGCACTATTTCTTATATATGAATATTTTATTTATGCAGCTAACTCTTTTTACTCCACAATGGAAGATATCATCTTAGTGTGAGTGAATGGCATCTCAAAATGCCACCAGTCTATTTAAATGGACACTTGATTGGGATGCTCAGGTGAATGAAGACAGACACGGGAATGGATTTAAGCAGGAGGTTGATGTTTTATTAACTCACCACTGGAAAGCTTCTGAAACACTGAAAGTCTTCCCAGACACCCCAGCTACACAAGCCTGGCAGAGGATTGGATAAAGTTTGTTAGATTCAGTTTGTTGTAAGATTCAGTTCTTTTTTTCAAGGTCTTTGAGTATGCTTCTCTCCTTCCTCCTTCCCACAGCAAGGCAAAAGTTACAAAAGGGAGACCTCCGTGCCTTTTTCAGACACAAAATTTGCCAGTAAAATTCTGTGTTTCATTTATTGTTGTGATATGCTTTCTAGCAGTCTTCCAAAGTTAAGAAGGAATAGCTAGGGCTTTGCATTACTTCCAAATTTTCCTGTCAATTGAACTAAAACTCCAGGATGCTTTAAAATCCATCAGGCTCCAAAGGGAAAAAAATCCTTCATGACTTCAATAGTAATTTTTCAGTCAGTCCTGAGGCATCCTTAGGAAAAAAAAACCCAACCTGACATCTCTAGCTCCCATGCCCCAGTTACATGGAGGGGGAGTGACAAAGCAGACAGATAAAAGATCTGGACAGAAAAAGATCTGTCCGGAAGTTTAAATTAGCAAGTGGGAAGTCAGGAACAATAAGAGATGGAGAGTTTTTGAAAGAAAAATCCGTTTTTTCCATCTATAGACTGAAGATCTAATCTAGTTTTTCACCCCACAGGGTGAAAGCATGTGATACTATGGATAACGTATCTTCTATCTACTCTGCAGAACTCACCAAAAACACTCATTAGACATCTCTTTAAGGCAATTTCACAAGCCTGGTCTCCAGGATAGTTTTATTAAATCTCTCTTCGCCCTTGAATTGCTTGTTTCTTTTCTCCTATGCAGACACTTTTATTACATTAGGTCCAACATTTTTCTTAATGATTGAGAAACCAATATCCATGCTTTTGGAATCCATGTAATGTTTATATGGTTCATTCTGGCTTAGGAGTCCCCATTCACTTTGTTTACAGAGATGTACCACATCAAGATTGTTGCAAATATACTGAATTTTTCAACTGTTTTTGTATGCAGATCAGATTTAGCAGTGATTTCTTTATATGAAAGAGAAGGCAGGTGATTTTTTATTTATCCACGAACGTGGTTTATGGAGTAATGATGCCGTGGATGCGGACAGCAGAATTTATCTTTTTGTGTAGTGCTCTCCCAAACATACTCAGTGACTTTTGGGTGAAGTATGCCATACAGATACTGTGTTACTTCAAGGACTGGAAAATAGTATAGTCAGTTTATGATGACATGGAGCTTAACCAGTAAACCTTGATGAGACCACCCTGGCCACACGCAGACCCCAGTCAGGTGCCTGTGCACCAAGGTCCCTATTACCAACAATTTCTAATTTCTGGTTCTGCACAAAGCCAGCCTGGATGGCCAGAGCTGAGCTAGGACTGGGTAGGGACCTATCTTAGTTCTGATATTGAGTAGATGCTGAGGATCATCCTACAGAATACAGATAAGTGGCCCTGCAGGAATCAGCTTAAGTGTGGCTGGACCTCTTAGTTGTTGGTACAGCAGTGCTAGCCAGATGTCACAAACATGGCAATGAGTAACGTTTTGCAGTCCATGCAGTTTCTGAGATAGTGTTTAAATACCCCGGAAAATGGAGAATTGGCTGTGTATATTCACTACAGTTCTGTAGCTTTGTTTTCTGGGAGGGAGGAGATCCTTCATCCTTTCAATATCACAGGCTCTTGGCCCTGGCCTCTTAAAGAAACCGGAGCCTTYACTTTCTCTCTCCTCCCCCCCACCCCGCCCTTAACTGTTCCTCCAGGACAACATGTTGGAAAGACTTAAAAAAAAATAAGAGATGTGTGGAGGGAAGTTCAGGCCTTTACTGGTGTCATCTCACTTGCCCAGGTCCTCGTGTGCAATAACATGCAAACAGTCAACCACTTGAACATGCTGGAAGTCCTGCAAGCTGCTCCCATGGTCAYGGCAGAAAAGTGCCAGGTGTTTTTTTTTCCCCCAGTAGCCCCTTGAAGCCTTTAGTTGTGAAAATGTGTTTCTTAACAGATTCTTTCATTAAAAAAAAATAAAAAAATAAAATTGGAGGGCGCAGGAAAGATACTCACTTACTTACACATCAGGTCTGGGTTTGCAAGGGATATGACTTTCTAATCTCCATAATCACAACTAAGTTACTTCTGCCAAAGCAGATGAGATGTTCCATGTGTGATTACGATTTTATAATCATAAAATTTATAAAAATTACAGAAATTTATAATAAAAAATGTATAAAATTCAGGGGCTGGTAAAACTGCAGTTATTTGCGGGCCTTACCCTTAATCCTCGCACATGCTGGAGGTCTCATGTGGCACACACAGAACTGCTGCTGTAGCGGTACGGCAGCCAGGCTCGGACGGGAGCCGCACCCTCTCTGATCCGGGATTGAACTCCTTGGCGTGCGGCTGAAGTCTGAAGTGGAGGAAGAGGCACGAAAAGAGCTCTTTCATGAAATCCAAAAGTGCCATCTAATGATTGGTGACAGTCGTAGTGGTGGGAAATGGGAAGGGAGGAGAATTAAGGGAAAAAGAGGATAAGAAGGAAAGGAAGATCAGGATGGAAAAGTGCTGGTTAGTTAAGGATACTTTTGAATATGCTTCTCCTTTCATTTTGTGGCTGGCAAGCTCTTCTGTCTTACTGCTGTTGCTGCGGGGTTCGCACAGAGATGTTCACAGGACAGGCTAAGACCCCGGGTTGTTTGTCTGTTTATCTTTGTATGGAAAAGCTGATTTGCCAAATTAACAGATGTGAACGACTGGGGATGACATTAAACTTACTTTATTTATATTTTTGAAATTTTTTCGTGGCCAGTACTAGAGGTGTGACCTTCCCTAGAACTGAATTTTTGGCTATGATATGCCGACCCCTGTTTCAGTACTGGAATACTCCTTTACGATGTCACCGCCCTCTTCCTGTTTTGCTGTGGCGTGATACAATTTTTGTGTTCTGTTTCCCCTCTGACTCCCCTCATCATCCCTTGATAATTATTTTGGAAAAATAGTATACTTTCCTATTGCAGTAGCGGTGCTGACAGCTGTTGGTTTATCAGATGAGTTGTGTAGAGCAAAGTCTGGTACTCTTGTAGCCACATCGTTTTCTGCAAAATTCTGCTTTTGATTTTGAAAAGGATTTTGTTTTGTTTTTATAATTATGTTCACAGCTGCAATACAGCTGTATTGTCTCATGGAGCCAGGAATAAGAACACAACAAGTTAAAGCTGAGGTCCAGCTTACAACTAGATAGATGGAAAACTGAATGCGACGCAAGCGAGCTCGATAGCCTGACGAGGAGTGGAGCAAGTGGGACACTGAAAGCTGGAGAGTCCAGATGCAAGTTTTCCTCTGTGCTGGTATCAGGATAGAAAGATGATTTGTACAGAGCTCTTCTAGAGGCTGAGGGCTGTTATAGCCAAATTATCTGGGGAGCACAGAGAAAAATAATTCAGGATTTATTGTTAAAAATAGCCATCAATTTTTTGCCAGTGATATTCTCTGCTATGAGTCATGGCTGAATATGTTTGTGCGGGAGTGGGAAAGTAGGGATGAAGAGTATTTTAGAAACAATAATGAATTAATGTTGCCATGGATTTTGTGGCTGCTGCTGCAGAATTTAAGAGTTGTCGCCCTGGAGTTAGGTCTGTTGTGTGCTGCAGAGTACGCAAAGGACCTGCCTTGCGGTGGCTTGGTGCAGCGGAGGTTAGCTCTAGGGTGTTTGGACTTCAGGTAGTAGTGGTAAGAGTAATATTTTGTTTAATAGCTAGAGGCAATAGTCAGATTGCATTACTGCTTCCGTCCAGATGAAAGGGAAGTAATGGTGAAGTTAAGCAACGAGTGAAATCTTATATATGTAAGAATTAGTAGGATGTAATTTGTAACAACGTGTCTGTACAAGGGTCGGTCACCTTAGACATAAGTGGAACCAACAAGCTTTTCAGAAGTCCGGAGTCGAAAACTGTATTCAGTTAAGCAGTGAGAAACCTACCTGACTGTCCCCAAATGAAAAAGCCCTATTAACTCTTTCATATTTAGGTAGAAATGTTCCATTTCCTATTCAAATGATGAGTGAATTTTTCTTTATTTTGTCCATGGTACTCAGTTAATACAGATTTAGGTTGTATTGTTACCACGTGGAAAGTTACTGCAAAGTGTCGTTCCTTTTTTGTGCTGTAACTTTATGAAAAATGCAGTGGAAATTAGTCATATATTACCTTTTTTTATGGGAAGGAGGGAAAACAGTAGTACATAGCTAATTTTTTTTAGGAAATCTGCATTTTACTAAATTCAGCTATATCTCTGACTTTTTCTAAGATTCCCCATCCTTCCCAATAGCCACTGACAGTTTATTTTAAAACAAAGGCCATAATGAGAAGGGTTTTTTTTCCCCACAATCATCATCCAAAAAAAGAGTTATAGCTGTTAAAAATTGGTCTTGGTGTTATTCAGATCACATAAGACTTCCTTTAATTGGCCCTTAATAAGCTTGGTTTAACTGGGATTTAAAGAAAGAACAGTGGTCATTAACATTAGCCAGATTAAGACTCTGTTAATTACCACTGAAAGATAAAGTAATATGCAAAGATGGGGTCTAAAATATTCTTGCACTTAAGCACCCAAGAAAGTTGAGAAATTTCTTGCTAACTGAAATGAATAAGTTAGTAGCTCTTTCTCTGCAAAGCTTAAAAAAAMCAAGAGAAGACAGAAGAGAGTGAGAGGGAGAGAGAGAGAGTACAATTACTACATTTAAATACTCTGGCTTAATTAGTACCCTGTATACAGAAATAGTTTCTATTTTGTTTTAATTTTTTTCTGTCCCTCAAATGTAACTTATGATTTGTTTCAAGCATTTGATAAATTCTGCATGAATTTATCATTTTCTGGTCATTAATCTTTTGTATAGACAAACGCAGTCTAATATATTTGTTTATAGGCTTTATATATGAATATCAATATATGAATATACATTAATGTGACTATTAATGACTATTTATACTTGAATAAAATATATAAATGTTATATGTGACATATATATATATCACTTTTAAGTAAAGAATATTTTTGTTAATGCACAGTAGCAATAGAAACAAAATATTTCAAGCGTTGTAACCAAAATGTTAAGAAGATGTATCCTTATAATAATGGCATTTTTGTGATGTCAGTATAAATAATTTAAAGCATTCTTCAGTTATGACAGTCGCTCAAGTATCGGCGTGACATAGTATTTCCACTTTGGGGTGGACTTGTGCTGATTTTGTCACGGTATCCTATCAATCACAGCACCCATCAGAGGAAAGTTCAAGAAACTGACAGCGGGCAGATATAGAATCATCATCTGTGTATGAATAGTTCCTGACTAGTTTTCGTCAGTCATTTATAATCTGAAATGAGAAGTTTTTAATCTCGGATAATTGTTTCTTATATTTAATGTAATGAGGGCTTTTCCCCACTACTACACTAAGTGATAAGTTCTGGTTTAAACAAACTGTTGTTCTCAATTTTTTCCATCTACATGATCATAAATATTTTTAAAACAAGTAATTCTGTTTCTTCCAGAAAATGATATGTGCTGATATGTTGTATCTCAGTTTCATAGGATATTTTCATAGAATATTTCAACCTCAATGAAATATACTGAGAAGGACTAACAGTTGTGCCAAACTTACTGTTACGTATTCTCATATATTAATGATCATCTTCACTTCCATCTCTCCAAGTAGACTGGTGATCTTAATTTAGAAAAGGCACTAGGTATATATTTTCTACATTTTATTTCTACTTCTTTATATAATCTTTAATTTTCTTTAAACTGCCTTCACACTGAACAGTTCTTCAACAGCCTGTGTCTATGACATGTATTTTCTCAGGAGATACAGTCATATTAAAAAATGAAACAGTGATCAGTTGGTAGGTCAAATAAATCCACATATTCTATTTAATTCCATTTAGTATTCAAAGATGTTGAAGTTTGTTAGTTTATAGCTTTTTTTTTTAATTGTTTATTAACCGTATAGTTGAAGTATGTATTTTTAAGGATGCTGATAAATCACTACAACATATTATGGTTTTCTTTTCTGTTTGAAATTTTATGTAATATGTATTACAGCTCCGCTTTTTCAGTTAGCCATCAGTAACAAACCCATGATATGCCGAATCTACTGTAGTATTTTCTAAATCAAATAAGTCAAATCTGCAGTGTTTCAGTAGTTTCTAAAGGCTGTGTACGTATAATACTTAAAAAGGAAGTAAATAAATTTTAAAAATCTTGCATAGTTACAAAAAATACTTAAAATCCTGTCTTTATATATAAATTCTATAGTTTAAGGTTTATTTATTTATTTATTTATATATATATTTTTTAATTATTATTATTTTGAAGATCTGGTTCTCCTATTTGGAACCCTGAGTTGAGGATGCTTGGCAGATCAGAGGGTTAATCCTTTAAATCGTATCTTATGCTGTACCTTTTGAATATAGAACACCTGCAAATGAGAAAGAACATTTCTCACCCATTCATACAGAAACTGCTACTTGTAGAAGACCTGGGACCATGTGGACATTCTTATCCTCCCAAGGGTGCACCTGACACCTCCTATGCATTCTTTCATGTACATATTTTAAGTATCAGATGATAACCGTGGGCCATAAAATCTGTTGCTTTTAAAATAACAGGAACTGTGTTAACAAAAGAACTTGCCAAACTTATTGTCTCAAATAAAATAATTGAAAAACAGGGCCAAAGAGGAAGAAATATGCTTTAATCGATAGGCTATTTTTACATGTGAATGGAAGTTTGTATCCATTCTACTGGATGAGGTACAAACTTTATTAGCCTAAACCCGGTCAACCTCTATCCTTTGTTAAATGCAGGTTTTCTCTTTGTAGGCTGTGCAATATCTCCCTATTAGATTTCTCATTCATCAGTTCACGCCAAAGCCAGCCAGCGTGTTATCATTGTTCCCTGAATGCTTGTGCTCAGAGTGCAGCCTTTGCTATGGAGCTGTCTGTATTCCCTGGGGACTACCTCCAGTACTTACACACGGGAATGAGGAAGGAATTGAGATAAGATTTAGTCTGCAGACCAAGAAAGTTTTAGAGAAACTTTGCATACAGATGCTTATTACTGCTTTTATGGCAGAAGAGAGATTGAGAACAATCTTGGCAGGACAGCTTTGGGAGCTGGTTAGTCTGCCCTAAATGTAGAGGCTTTGGCTCAGCAAAATTTTGGGGTATCCAAAAGTACAAAAGCCAAACATGTAACCTACCAACTGACCCTACTTTTTCAGAAGAGTTTAAGGTATTTTCCAGGATAAAAAGATAATTGTGCTTTGTCAGCTTAAGATTTTCCAGACCATGTAAACAAGTTTATATGTGTAATTCATGTGTAAAGAATGTATAGGCAGACTTCTTTCCACTCCTACCATAAACTACAGTACAATCAGCTGAAAGATTCTTTGCACTCTACATGGAGCACTTGGCTAGTGATATATGCATTCATAATAGTCATYAAAATTAACAGGGTTTCACTACCATGGCGAATGGAATAATCCTTCAAATAGAACAGTGTAGTGAGACAACTTTTCCTAAGAAGCACGAAATGATGCCATTGAAAAGAAGTGGTTTGGATAACTTAACAACTGGTAAAAAAAGAATCAATGTTTTAAGAAAAAAAGAAAAAAAAAGACTACCTCAAATGTTCCTCTTTCTTTACATTTTCTGCTTTCCAATCTCCATGGTAAATACCTCAAGCACTTGCCAGTGTACTCAATGAGGAGCTCCTCAATGAGGAGCAAGGCTGAAATCTGTCACAAATCATACCTAGCTGCCAAAGAAATTCAAATTGCTGTAAGCACAAGTGCCAGGGGAGCTCTTACAGCGATGCTGAAACCATAATGCAACATTCACAACGAGATCATTGCATCATAATCTCCTGAATGTGACTCCCTTTGTGTGTCAGGTGTTTGCATGTCAGAGGGAGAAGAAGAAAGGGGATTGTGAGTTTAGCACAATCTGTTGTTCTATATTAAAGGTTTTTTTATATATAATAAAAATGACCTGKTTTTATGCAGGATATTCCAAAGGCTTCTGAGCTACTTGCTGCCCTCTAATCCCCTCAAGTACAAAACCCTTTTGTTAGGAATATTCATGTTTTCATTTCAGACAAGCTAGTTACTTGGAATTCTCTCTAAGCCTATAAGCTTGCAGAAGTTAATATATATTAAAAAATACATTTATTTTCAGAATATACATCACAACTATTTTCATTTCCTAAGTGCACAATCAATATTTAAATAAAGAACATTTGATTCTTTCTCAGCTGTATCAGCTTTTGAGCAGAGTAAGTTTATGAAAATCCATGGAGGGTTTTTTTTCCAGATTTACAGCAGCATAAGTGAAAGGAGAATCAGGGCTGTATATTGCAAAATGTCATTTACATTAATTCAACATCCATCAGATTTGCCTTTATTTTACGCAGTCATGCTCACAAAATATATAGAGGTTGTTTTGGACTTCTTTTGTTTTTTAAGAGCTTATCAAGATAATCTAAGACCTGAATGTATGTCCTCAAAAAAACCCCAAGATACAGTGAATTTAATAGTGAAGAAAGCTGGCAGCAGGTTGGTTCAGAAGAGGAAAGATGTGAGTAGAGTTGAACCTCATGTGAAGGTGGCATCTCTCTCACTTGACTCTGCCACCTACTATGATTATAATCAGTAAGTTTGGCTACAAGAAAATGTGTTTGATTCACTGTGTATGCAACTGAACACCATTTAGAGTTAATGGTCAGAATAAGACTATGGATGACAGTATAGATAATTTCACCAAAAACCAGAAACTCACTTCAATTGTCTTTCTGCGTAATTGATTGTACTGCTTATATGATAGGAATATGATGGTGATTATCACAAAAAAAGGGGAAAAAAAAGTGTTTGGGATCAGTCATGTTTAACCCACCTAACTTCATGAGGTGCTAAAGTTTGGCATCCAGTTGTCCAAGGCTCAAAAAGAGATAGATATACCTGATGGACAATTAGTACCAATGAATATGTGAATTACTACGTACAGCTGACTGTCCATTGTTTGACTATACAGGGAATCTGAGGCAGCTGGTCACTTAAACTGAAAATTTCAGTTAAGTGAATCTAGGTCTAAATGCTTTGTAGTTGGGTTGTGTGTCCTGTACCAGGAAAAGGATTGGGCAGGGCTGATTTAKTTGGTATCAGTATTATTTATTCTTTAACTGGCAGAAAAAAAAAATATATATATGAGAGAAATGGTCAATAAGTGTGTTTTAGAAGAACAAATATATCTGGATAGACCAATTTCAGACCTGGATCTGAAAAGGTCTTAAGTGTAAGTTCTAGTAAAATGTTAAGCACAGAAAACACTGAGGGAAAGCTCAGATTTTTTTATTTTTTTTTAAACTGAAAGGCACTGAATAATTCCATTTCAATAGCAAAGTCCCCTTGACATTAAGAATTTTATTACTGTATCTTCCCTAGATTGCCCCCACTTTGCACTAAGTAGAGCAATCCCTGTTTTATGCCAAAAGACCAGGTGGAATCCTCCCTTGGGTGATCTGTAAGGCCGAATTCAGCACATACCCTTGCTAATGTATGGCATTAGGCACAAAGCAAGGAGCCACTGTAAGTGTCACCAAAATCAGGTGGTGTGAGCTCAGAACTGGTGGTCTAGTCAATGGAGCATCACTAAGGAAAAATGGACAATATGAGTAACTCAAACCTTTTTTGCCCACCTCCTGTGAAAACGTGTTAATTGTCAGTGTGGAAACTAGTCTGAGTTCTCTCTAAGTATTTTTCGCTCTTTCTGCATTGGGACCACTATGATGAAGTGAGTGCAAGATTTATTGGAAAAAAAAGAGGGAATGATTGTGTGGTTCAGTAATCAGGATGCTCTGGGAATACTCTAGCGTTCTCATCTAGAGCCTCTTTCTGTGTTTTATCAATGTTTTTTAYACACTCTATTTAAAATGTAAAATGTAGAAATAGACCTTGAAATGCCTCTTTGTTTTTAACTTAACAGAGTAGATGCCTGTCTTCAGGAGTGGAATTTATGGGGAGTTTAAGGGTAATTTAAGTGTCTGAGTCCCAGAGTACAATCTTAAAATCCTGCCAATCCCTTTACAAGTCTACAAAGGTCTGGGACTGTGCAACCTAGAGGAATGGAGGTACCTTTCAAAACTGCTGGCTACTTAAGACCCAGTCTGAGAAAGACAGCAGTTCTGAGATTTTCTTGTCCTTGATATTTCTGTACTGTCTAGCTTAGGCGGCTCCACGCTTATTTTTTTTGCCTTGAATTCTGGGAACCCTCTTTCTTCCTGTGCAGTGTGTTGTAGATCTGAGTTGCCTTCAATTCTTTTGTGTCAGCCAGCTAAAAGTTAGAGATTGTGGTATATCTGTGCCTTTTCTTGTACCTGAGCATAAATGCTAAATAGCAATGTTGGAGAGAAGAGAGAAAGAGAATAAATAGTACTGCATGCTACTGAAACTGCATAGGGAATTTAGGTAGGCAGAATGCAATTATGCATTTGGAATATAGCCAGGACATATGGGTTAACACATGTACTCCTGTGAAAAGTGCCATGGGATATTTAATGACTGTAGGTTGTCAGAACTCAGTTTCACATCTGATCTGAAAGATAGCACCACCAGCAGCATGATATCCCTTCACACCATGCTGGAGCGGTTTCTCAGTGTGGACTCAAAGGGAGTGAGTGGTGTCTCCTGAATCACCACTTCCATTTCTTGCTGCAGTCGGGCTTTCTTGAAAGGTTTGTATTAAAACCTTGATCAAGCCCAGCTTTCTTAGCTAATGAGGTCCAACAAGTTCACTATCCAAATTCGAATATGAGTACAATTGCCTCTGCCAGAAGTGGCTTGCTCTAAGATGACACTTCACCAAACATTTCTTTGGAGTGGACAGTGTTAACCGTCTGGGCTGGCCACCTTTGGAGAATCTCTGATGAGTGTAAAAGTCTTGCTCAAAATGAAATAGCATGAGTGTGTAGTAAAAAGCAAGTTTAGCAAAAGCTTAGAGGACTTTTTATATCAGTATATTATGGCATGATAAAAAATAAAAAAATAGAAATCAAGAGGCTGTATGACAGCTATCGTATACTGTAGAAACATGAGGAATCTGTTATGAAACTGTTATGAAAGATGGTTTWGGTCTATTATGTATTTAATCTAGTTATCTCAAATCTACTTCAGTGGCACCCAAGCCTAAGAACAGGTATTACAACCTCATCTGACTGTTTTTAATTGAAATGTTACGAACTTTTGCAGTCCTAACTATAACTGGAGTGCCAAAAACATCTATTATATTCATAATTAATGAGAATGTATGACAGAAGACATTTTACACCCATTTGATGAAGTTTGAGCATTCAACATAATCTATATTAGTAGCTTTTACTGTGTTGGTCTGCTGATGGGAGCTTCTTTACAGGACAAAAAGGCTGGATTCCACAGATAAAACAGCTTTTGTGATTCTTGAGTAGATAAATACATTCAGTTCCTGCATTACACCATTTTTAGGCAGCTTGTTTCCCTCCTGCAGAGCATTAATGCAGTTCGTCTTTGCAGTTGGGACTTTCTTTTTGATGTGGTGATTGACTGGAGTTTGCCAATCATTTGTTCAGCTGTGTAAGCCCCACTAATTTCCCAAAATTAATTGTAACAGTGTGTATGGTTGAGATAATGGAGCTGGTTGCCATACTAAGATACAATTCTGCAGACAAATTCTTGATGCAAAAGTCATAAAACTGCAATGTGAAAGGAAGTCCTTTTAAAGGCAAGCGTTCGTCATATTGTAAAGTCTTTCCTGTTTTATATGTTTATTTCAGTTTTGGTATAAAAGAGGCTGTCTTACCCATTTTCTCTAGAAAAGATATGATAGTATAACTATTATCCGCTTGGAATAATTCGTTTCTTGTTTTCAACTATGAGAATAGCTGAAACAAAATAAAAAAAAAAAAAAGAGAAAGGTTTAACTACAAAATTTTAAAACCAGTCGTGTATCCAGCATGAGAGGTAGTTAAGAATCCATACATTCTTAGAATTTATTAGGGCACCAGTTATTTGTGTGGTGTTGTCTTTTCTTGAAAATACTTTGTGAAGGAACAAAAATGAATGTTTCAGTTATGAAAGGCTATATTATATCTACAACAGCAAGCTATGTATAACAATACTTGAAAATGCAAGAAGGAATCTTATTTAAAATTACAGGATTCTGCATTATAACCAATGGGGAGTAAATGAAAAATCTATAATGTTTCTTAAATATTCTGCAAGCTATGGAATATGCTGTGAGTCTTACCACACCAGCACTAGCAAAAAAGTTGCAGTTTTGGTATGCTTCATTAACTGTTTGCATACAAGACAAAAGTGCTTCTGATGAAGTGTAAAACCAACTTGGGACCAATTTTCCACAACATAAATTCAACATTCATTCCATCCCCTGATATTCTTAGATTCAAACAGCTAGGGAGGTTTTATGTCTTATCTTTTATCAATAATTATTTTTAATTCTACAATTTTAGATTATTCAGCTAGATGTAATAAGCTCAGAGTTGATTTCATACTGTGATGATTGCTGTTAAAGACATGTTGCTTTCTAGAGTACTGTGATTAGTCTGGTTATGCATGTTTTTAACCAGTTATTTGAAATTCTGTATTATCATAGATATCTCTTACTAAAGTTATTTTTCTCAAGATTTATAATTGGGCAGATGCATTTTATTCAGGCATCTATCCCTTCAAAGTTGAGTTTAGTATCACACCTTTTAAATCTTTTTTTTTTCATTTGTAGTGGAGTTGAACTAGTGTGGTAATACTGGGCATTTTAGTGAAGTGGAAAGTGTCCTTTTAGATTTGGTACTGCATATCTGTGAAAAGTGATTTATCATGATAATGTAATTAGTGCTCCTGCAACTAGTGATTCAAATTTGTGTTTGCTGAATTCTGTTTTAGTGGTCTCAATTTTTCTGTTGAAGCTTGACTGACAATGGACTGTCTTTATATCTTACTATAAACTACCATGTATTTACTGAATGAAGTTTATTTTACTTTTATTATAGAACGGTTTAGCTACTCAGAGGATTCACTAGACTCCTCTTCAGTGAGGTGRGAGGGTGCACGGCAAATTTCTATTGCATTAGTGTATACAAAATAATTGGAATTACAGGAATTATGCCTGACATGAAGGTTTGCAAGTTATCCTGAATCACTTTCAACTTGTATGACTATTCTGCTCAGGAAAGTGGTAAAGGTAGGCAATAGAGGAAAGAGAAATATTGCAATTTTCTGTTCAGTTCCATGATCTGTAGGCTCATTTTTAGTTTTGAAGGAGTTTGCTTGCAGTAGAGAAAGAGAACTAACAGTCTCGTGGAAGCTTGGTGCTAAGGGAGGGGGAAAGCATGCTCTTGGTCGTCCCCTACTTGCAGAGGCTACTCTGTAGGCTGCTGAGAGATCCCACCATAATCGTGATAAATCCTTCATAATAAACACCAAACTGTCTCCCAGTTATTCTAGATAAAAGTCTGGTATGTTGATTGGCACTTACAAGTGTTAGCAGGCTGTGTTTGTGTCACCTCTTCCTACAGTTGTGTTTTTAAGCTACACCTGTACTATTAAATGCAGCAGGACCTGTGCATGGGCTTGAGGGCTGGTGTCGAGTCACTCATGCTGTTCCTGCCTTTCAAATAATCACAAGCTAATTTAAAAGAAAATGGAGCAACCTGTGTTTTTAAGGAGTGTCAGAGATTTCTTCATTCTTAAGGTCTGTTTTCTAACTCTTGCTTACTCACATTGAGGAAAAAAACTAGAAAACACTAGAAAGTGCTTTTTTTTTTTTTCTTTTGGCCTCTACAATTATTCTTAGATCTAGTTCCTGTGTTTTGGGAAATGTTCAGGTAGATAAAGAGATGGACAAATTTTATTCTAAAACTGGAGGTGCTGATGGACATGCGGAAGGGATACTGAAGAAACTGGGTACTGAGATCAGAAGAAATTGAGCGTAATTACGTAATATGCTATATTTGACCCCACATATAGCCTCACGTATGTATTGAATTAAAGTAAAATTGATGCTGAATACAACCACTGAAGAAATGTTTTAGAGCCTATTAAGTATGTCATTCTGTTTGAGTTTTGGGCTAATTTCTTTCCACATGTTTAAGCCCATCACATTTTTTTTTCAAATACTGCATTCAATCCTTTACTATGTGTGTGTTAAGCGTAGGGACTGTTAGCACGTCTGAAGTAACATCTGCTCTGTCTTTTTGTTGTTGGGTTCATGGTATAATTAGCTCTATATTTCACCAAATACAATTTTGCTCCCATGGTGGATAGAGCAGCATGAAGAAAACATAAATAATTGCAGATGAGAGAAACAGAAGGCAAAGTGGGTGTAGGTGGCTTTGATGAAAAGAAGGGTTAAGGAGAATAGAAGGTCAAATCATGGGACATAACATTGTTAAAATTATTCTTGAGGATACTCCAGTTTCTCACATCCGAAGTATGTAATTTTCTTGTTTAGCTCTACCTAGTTTTGCTAAAAAGAAAGGTGTTTTAAAAATAGAAAGTTTATTCTAGGTTATATGCATTTAAAAATCCTAAATTATGTGTAAGCTTGAATGAGCAAGCACTCATAGACCAAGATACGGGTTTTTTATTAGTTTATGATTACAGAGTATAAATCACACTTTTCTGGACAATGCTATGAAGATTATCTAAAGATTGCAAGTGGTAAGTGTTCCACTCAGGCTTTTTGGGTGAGCATTATGCAGATTGCTAAGCAGATTTCTACTATCTGACAATTTGCTGTTATGAATGTGCTTCCAGCAAGAAAGTCATCAGCAACTTGATTCAGTACAGGTACCTTGTACCATTTGGAATGCCCTCGGGCATCCCGCTTAGCTTCCAGCTTCCACTCGTGAATGGCAGAGATCATATGCAGCTAGGTGCTCTGTCATATTTGCAAGCCCTGTGGGGGTACATCAGATATCACAGGGCACCTGAAATGACAGCAGACTCCTATATGCAAGCAACTGAGTAGACCTCCAGTGCCTGCAGTTGCCTGTGCAACACAGTTTCCCTGTCTCAGGGAACAATAGTATCCCTAATAAGATAGTAAAAAGGGAYGTTTTCCAAAACAGAGCTAATATTTCAAAATTTCTTGCTTGCCTTAATGTACGCATGTAAAAATGCTACTTTAAAAGGTTTTCCTTTCTGTAACGTCCAGAATTAATAATGTGATTGGTGTAACTAATAATATTTAGGTAATACGATTGTGTGATGTCTCATCTGTTTTAAAGTTATTTTAGTCATTGTTCTCAGCCTTGTCTAAATAGAACCAACTTATAAGGAGAAAGAAGATAAATCATGATGGTTATGACTTGGCATAAAGGGTTTTTCTAGCAATACTCATGACTGATCATACTCTGTCCATGATGCAGATCATCCCAAGTTTGTAGTAACAAACAATCTCTCTGTTAACAATATGTGATGCGTTTCCCTTCTTTGTCTCTCTTATCATGGAGTATCAGAAGCTTTCCAACTGCCTTATCCAAATCAAAAGAAATCCCAGTTTTTAAATAGTTCCCCACAAGAGGTAGTCCAGCCAACTTCACAAAAATGTTCTTCTGGAACTTCATGGGTGTGTTGCAGTTGTGTTCTGCTAATACTGATTTTCACCCAGCTTCCTTGGAATTGCTGAAGAACATAGGGAAAGAGCTGTACTTGGCTTTCCCTTTCAGCATATTCTACTAGCTTCACTGCTGGAGGAAACTGTAATTTCTTACTCCATGTTAAAGGGGGTTTGTGGTGCTACGAAGGTGCATGAGTTTGAAGGATAAACAGCTTCCTGCACTCGCAGCACCATCACTCTTATAATCTGTCTCTTTTTCAACAAATGCATTTTGAATTTCTAATTTTTTATCTGCTGTCCATGCACATATATGCACATATATGCACCACATATACATTTGGTTTTAGGTACGCAGCTTGATAGAAATTTCTTTTGCCTGTTTACTATGCTTTTTCTATAAGCAGAAATAGCCTTAAAGCATTAAATTCTTACTGATATACAAAATAAATCATCTTAAAATTAGTTTATTATTTATAGCTTAGACACACATAACGGATTTATGACTTTCTTTTTGTGACATTTTTTTCTTGTACTTTTTTGCCTCTTCTTACTTAATTAAACTTTCTTCATTTGAAACCTTAAAAAAAAAAAAAAAATCAGTTATGTCCAGACTCTGGGGTAGGAGATAAATTGAAATTTGAACATTATAGCAGGTCATGCTGAGGTAAGAAACATAAGATTTAACATCTAAGGTTAAATCATCATGAGGTACAATGATCTCAGTTGTCACTGCTTTTGTGTAAGCAGCTTTGTTAGAGTTAACTATTTCTGGTATCATTGCAATATTGGTCATTGTAATTTCAAAGAATAGTATAGAGCAAGTGATAGGGCTGCTGCTACAGGTACAGAAAATGTAATTTTCCTCCTCTTTTGCTTTCAGACTACAAACAATAAATCATTTTGTTGAAGAGATAATAAAGCACCAACTGGGTGCTGGTTTAATTTGTATCAGGAGAGATCTTCAGTAGCTTTCTAAAACAAAGTAATTAGAGAAGGAGTTCTTTTATGAAAAAAATTAGATTATTTTTGTATCTTGTGTTCTTACAGGTGTTATTGAGAGTAGAGTAAAAAAGGTTGTATTCTACTTCCATTTTACATCTGAGACATAAAAGTTATAAATCAACTACAACAATTACAAAACACATAAAGAAAAATCCCAAGTGCAACAAGAATTTAGACATAAATGACTTCATTGTACTGATGAAGGTTACGGTTGTTTAGTGGGAAAAGAAAATAATAGGAAACATAGCAAATAAATGAAAGAAAAGGATGTCTTGCGGGAGGGAAATGGGGAAATGTTTCCTTAATAAAGTCAACATACAGAAATAAAACCAACATCTGCTCCTCGTTTTTCTATTTGATTTCAACTTTTAATTACAGAGCTTCATAGTTAAGGCAATTTTAGTAGATTTTTAGTTTTTCCTTTATTGTGTTTGAAGCTACTGACCAAACTCCAGAGGCACCGAGCGTGCATTAGTGCTCTTTTTCGGGACTTTGAAAATACTGCCTAACGATGGATCCCGTTTGCCTTTTGATGACATGTCTCATGGGGCTTCCTGGCTTTTGTGTTCTCCAGCTAGTGAGCTTCAACTCAGTGGCTCCTGATGTTGGCCCCGGTGGGTAGGGAGAGTTATGGAAAGAGTTTAACACCTCTGGCTTCGCTGTCACCCTGTGGTGTCTTCATGTTTCTCACATTGTAAGTGGTTCTTCTAGGCCTTTATTAATGGGGGGAAGCTATGTTTATGCAGTATGGACAGAGGCAGGGAGAGCTGGAGGAGATTCAGCCAGGGCTTAACTGGATACTTTTGTGGTCACAAGCAGCAAATTCGCACTACCCAGAGAAACCACCTTTAACATGTGATTAATTGTTCTGTCAAGAAGAGATAGATATATTACTGGCTTCAGAAAATAGTATTGTAATACAGCTTCAATTTGACATACTAAGTGATTAATAGATAGGTGGGTTTGTTGATACATCAGCCAAAAATAATTGTACCATGGACACTGTTGGGGTATGACTGCAGTGATTTAAATAAGTGAAAGTGCACCTGTTGTAGGGTTCTGTATAGTTAAGAAATTTGTCTTGAACAGGTGGAGAGTAGTGTGCCTGCAGGACTTCTACTTAAGGATATTGGCACAAAGCTGCATAGACTAAGGACTTCTAGATGATTGTATTAAATTTTGATAACTAGGGAGAGTTCTTTACAATCATAAACTCTCTTGTAAGAAGTGAATATCACCCAATAGCCATTTGCAAAATCCCCCAAATTGTATTTATAATATTCTGTATTTCTGAGCATTTTATCCTCAAAATCATATACAAAATTGCTATGTGGATTTTTGAAAGAGTATTTGAACCGTATTGTCCTTTCATATTTCGTTAAGTGATGAATTTGCTTCATCCTAAGTAGAAAATAGCTGGCATAGCCTTGAATATTTTCATTTTTCATTACACTAAATAACATATATGTTGATATTTGCAACATACATGCTTCAATTCTTAGCCAAAGCTCTTCAGGAGATCAGCTTCTGAAGCATCTCTGTTCTCCATACCATGGATGATCCTTGGGCCCAGGCATTGCATTGACTCCACTTTTCAGTGTTGTGCTCAGAGTAGCAGAGAAGGTGTAGAAAGGGATCTAGGCTTTATGAGACTGGCACGACTCACTTTTGCCCTTTGAAATGAAGTAGATTCAGGGACTTTGTAATCTGCTTTTTTAGGGCCACGCTGTGACACCTGTCTTATGAGAGCTCTCTGAATTATGTTGTTGTGATTGCTCTTGATAAGCCAACTGTAGTCACTGGCCAAAGCAACATCTTGAATTACTTAGGATTACTAAAGAGCATCTTGAATTACTTAGGATTACTAAAGAGCATCTTCTCATCATACATGCTGTAGAGTCAGCTGTTCCAATAAGTGATTTTTATGGTTTTGAGAAGTTGCTTCACTAAACCTTGACCCAGTGTGCTATATAACTAACTGATTTACATGGAAGTTCTGGAGGTTACTTCTCACTACTCATGTATTACACACGGGTTAGTTGCCTTCTTGATCTCCATTAATATTGTGCACTCAGAAATGTTCTTCAACTTTATGATTGGGGATTTAYAATTTATTGTATGCTCCTATTCTATCAAAATAACTCCCTCACTGTATCATATTGTATACATCTTACAGAAAAAAAAATCACTGAACTGATCACATGGTCAAAACAGGTTTACCTCTTGGTATGTTTAATCATTCAAAGTACATTACTGTGACATGTTTTATTCCTTATGTTTATGTCTGTCTCATAAAGTGACCTTTTAGATAGTGAGGAGCAATCAGTTTTTTCTACTGCTCATGGAAGGCAGGTGTTATAGAAAGGTTCCCACCCCACTTATGTAGTTTCTCCGACTGGAAGATTAGAATAGTGACTTTTCATGGAGTTCTGATTTGCAATGGTATTTTAATGTTGCCCTGGAAAGTCTTCCTCTGCAACCATGGATACCAGCTTCTGTGCCTATTAGTTGCATGCGGTAGGTGTATGTTACATCTTGGCTACAAGATGAGTAGAAACGCATTCTGCTTGCTCTGTGGTTAACTGAGCCGTCTCTCCCTGCCTCACTTGTTCGCGATATTTTATTTTAATTGGCTATTATGATTATTTAATTTATTGAGTCCCAAACTGACCCATGTTTCATCTTTAATTTAGAAGTTTGGATTTGTATTTATTTGTTCAATGAATTTGCATTGTTTTAACTCACTGACAATTAATTGGACAGCCTAGGTCGAACTCCTGGCAGTGTTTTTTTCTCTGCATGATCTCATTCTTACTCACTGTCTGAGGCCTCTTTCAGCTTGAGCGTGGAGGGAAAGGTATGCCCTCCAGCATGACATAAAGCCCCAACCATTTCAAGATGGCTGTTTGAGACTGAACGTAGAAGATTTCAGCAGATGGCTTCTAATTATTTGAGATATGCCAAAGTGCTGAAAGGAGTATTTGTATCTTCAAACCTAAGGGGTAGCTGTACCTGACACGATGTGAGTGGCATGTGCATTAATGTACCCATGTCACCATTTATTCCATCTACAGTTTCTGCCATGAGCTTTATCACAGATAATTGTCTATGATATGAATGGAACTTCCTTGAGTATTGTTGTAATAGAGCTATAACTAATAAACGTATTACAGAAAGAACAAGAAAATCCTATGCTATTTAATGGAAAGTAGAAATAAAGAGACAATCTATATTCATACTCATTTTATCGAGAAAGCTATGGAAACTTTGAACTAAAACTATCATTTTGACCTTTTAGTTGAGTTTATAGGCAAGTCCCTTTTTATGATTGCGAGCAAATTTTTTTTTTTTTTAAAGATGCAGGGAAATTACTGTTACATTAGTTGCATTAAATAATTGAGAATTTTGAGAGAGAGAGATGTCATGTTCACCTTACTCACACTATTAGTCTCAGCAAGGTCAAGGGACTGATTGTGGACCCAGCCTGCCCTAAGCCAGTTGCAGTACATAATTGCATGCTGCCCTGGGAGCAGCATAAGAAGGAAATTGTGACTTGAAGCGATTCTGTCTGGTATTCTAGGGGGTAGGGTCAAAACTGGCCTCAGTGTCTGCTCCCTCCCTTCCCCTACCGTGGGTGGTGAGTCTGTAGAACTCATTTCCCCTTCTGGGCTGCCATCTGTGATACGATGAACTGATTCACAAAAGAGAAATTCAGAGTTTCTTTCGGAAGGTTTGCATATCAAACCCTTCTGACTCCTACATATTCACGTACATCTCTGTTCGGAGTATTCTGTTTATGTGCTGAAATAAAATTAGAGTTTCATATGATAACACGCAGAATTTTTTTCCTCCACACAGAATTTTTTTCGTCCATACAACAAAGATTGTGTTTTGCATTATTTTTGAACCTCCTTCTAGGATCTTGTGTTAATCAAGTAGTAAACTTTTTTTTTCTCCCTTTTTGATGTTGTTTAATTTACTAGTGGTTCTAAGACTCAGCATGAACCATTTTTCTAAGCAGCTTGTTTAGCCATAGGAAATGGTCACCATCTAGAGCTATTTACGTAAGGCATTCCAAATTCCTATGAGTTGAGCGGTGTGTATTTTGGAATGCTTTAACCTCCTCACTTAAATTAACAACTGCCTTTAATTTCAGCTCTTTGTGACAATGTATCCCAGTTTCCTGGGATAAAACTAGTAGCCTCACCAACGCTATCTTGTACTGGCAAAAAGGTGAATTAGCAGAGGTAGAATGTAGATTTCTCTATGTGACTGTGAGCAGCAGATCACCCCTGATCTTTTGGCAGGGTCTACAAGGGAAAGATTTGAAGCTTTTAGTGGCAATGCATTCCCCATCACCACAATAGGGATTTCTCTGAGAGTAAATACCTTTATTTCTGACTATTTAAAAAATAAAGCATTTGCCCTGCTTAACATTGTCAATTACTTTGTTTATGCTACTTCAGTAAAATATAACGCAGGTTTCTTTCTTTTTTTTGGTTTTTTTTTTTTCTCAGATTCAAGTAACACTTGAATTCACTTACCTTTCCTCTTGTTATAGTAAATAAAAAATAATCTCCCTTAAAATTATTCTATCCAATTCTGAAATAAAAAAGGAAATTACAGAGTCTCCCAGTATAATTCAACTTTTTAACAAGAATAAATATTGGTAATGACATCTGGCATAATTGAAACAGGCAGAGTGAATTTTCCTTTGAGGAACATTATACAGTTACTATTGCTGAAACACTTCAGAGGAAACATGAAGTTACATGGTTTTGCTTGCTTAATACACAAAGAGATTTGCAGTCAAAGAGATTTTTTTTTCTGTTGCCTGACTTCTCAGGCCTGTTAAACGATGCAATGTGGTGGTCTTGTTAGACAATAATAATAGAAACAAAATTTCTTTACAAAGGATTTCAAATAATCGTGTACTGTCATCATTTACACAACTGTATTATTTTAAAAAGCAATGTTGAAATAATATTGAAAGAAACCATTTCAGCCATATTCCAGTGCCTGTCTAAGAAGTACGGGTATTGATTGTTATATGAATATTCCAAAATTATTATATTAAGAATATTGCATTTGCTTAAAGTGTAAAATCCTGTGCAATAAAATAGTTTAACCAGGGCTCATTGCACTGAGATTTACAGAATTAAGAAGTTTGCATTTTATTTTTCTTACAGACATTCTGTAATCACATTGCTGAAGCCCTTTTATACTGTGTCGGAGAAATGTACATGCTTATAAATTAAAACCTGTAATTTAGGTTTAATATTTTATTTGTGTATTTTTTATGTTTACTTTAAATGTTTGGTAGGAAAGAGATAGCTGCATAATATAAATAACAGCTCAGTAAAATTAATAGCCACAAATTTTAGTAAACAGTATGAATAGTGAAATTTACTTTTATCAAGTGACCCACAAACAATCCACTCTGCACCACCTAAGTGTTAGTTAGACTTTTGATTAAGATCTTGATGTCCCTGGGGAGGAAAGAAGGTATAAATACATGCATAACAAATGTGGTCCTTGAACTTTTATGCATCTGTGTGCATTGATTCATGCCAAACGTAACATACTTCAATTTATTCACCTGCAGGCTTCTGCAGGGCTGTTAGGTTGTATAATATGCAGAGGTTACGTATGGAGAGCTTTTGCTTGCCCAGCTCGCAGACCAGCTCTGTGAGAGGCTGTGCTTTGGTGGAGAGCAAAGTGCTGGTGGTACCTTTTGAGCTTGGCTTTCTCTGGCTATGAGAGAAGAGAAGAGCCTACTGAGCCTCGGATATGCCCTTTCTGCATCCCTTGAAGCAAATCTGTCCCTGTGCTCGCACCTTGTTTTACAGGTAGTGTGGGCAAGGGCAGGAAAAAATTCAGCAAAGTCTTCCTTTGTCATTTGTCAGGAAATAGGAGAAACTTYTCAAACCCTCTTAACTATCTCAGCAGTCAGCATATTTGTATAATATTGTATAGAGTCCAGGGTAGGTACACAACAGTTGCAAGTCATTTGTCTGAAAATTAATATTTTGACACTACTGTGCTTGTAATCTGCTGCTTTCTTAAGGTTTAGGATAAAGCTTTACAACAATGTAAAACTTAGTCAACAGGGTGTTTAGCCTAAGCCCGGGGTAAATGTCCAGCTGCACCCCAGAAGCACCAGGTCCCCGGCAGGGCTGGAAGCACGGCCATGCCTGGGGAGGTGTCCCCCAGCTGAGGATGCTCGCCCGGCCGCAGGGACATCCACCCAGTTTGGGATATTACTGCACACCGCTGGAGGGAACAGGGGGATTTTTCTTCTCTTTAATCTAAACTGAGATGCTGAAATCATCATATATTTATAGCAGAGATTTTTAAGAAGTATGAATGATATCAGGATTGGTGATAGAATTGCAAGAGTTGACAACACATAGATGGCATAAACAATTATTTTTACCTACCTTTAGGAATTTAACACATTAAACAAGAGATTTATTAGGAACAGATTTTTCTGAACTGTCAGCTGCATCAGCTAGCACTTGTATTGTACTTCTTGTGCAAGCCACACTGTAAACTGAAATGCAAAGTTCATGAGGGTAGGAAATCCTTTTCCTGTGAATTGTCCAATCAGTCTTGCATTGTTTGAAATTACCATCGCCACATACTTAACATCTTTTCATTTCCTATATGGAGATTGTGAAACTTTAAAAAAGCAGCTATTAAATCTTTATTTTCTATTAGATAATTGTATCTGCCTGCTAGTATTTTCTTTTTGCAGTTCAATACCAAAGTGAGTCATGAATCTTTTCTGCTAGTTAAGTACATGTAGATATTATCCACAAACAAATGATAATATATAATAAGTTTGGTTTTATGTAACTACTGTTTTAAATTAATTAAAGAGTAGGAAAAAAGATCATGAATTACCTTTAGTAGTATCTGCAAATACAACCCATTCTGCAGTTTCTGTGTGTAGCAGACATCTATACTCAGAGACTAAATGGTGAATAAGAGTCTGACTATCAAAAAGCAATTATTGGGATCAAAGTCACAATCAATCTGTGTACTGATCATTTTGTATTTGAATAGTGACTTCAACCTTATTTGCCATAACATAGCCACGTGCAATAATAAATATCTGCACTTCATTTTAGTTTTAATTTTAAGTAATTACATCCAGCAGATGCCTTGATGCACAAAAGTATCATATAATCCATGTAATTATAGTTTCTGCCTATTCATTTATTAGCTACGTTTACAAGCAAGAAGTAGGTTTGTATTTTTTCAAAATATATGCTTGGTAAGCACTAAATCTAAGACTTATAAAAACATTATCAATATGTTCTAATTAATATTTGCTCTTTTCCTTAAGCTATTATAAGGATACTTAATGCACAGCCTAAAATTAGAGTTGACAATTGCAAATACAATCCAACCAACATATAGTAATAAAATCAATACTTACATTTCCCTTGGGGCCACTATTTACTGTTTGCTGTGCCATTTCCTTAATGGMATGGCAGTTATGTTTGCAGAAACCTTGTAACTACGATTTTTATATTTTAACTAAAAGCAGCTTTCCTGAAGTAGTATGATTAAAAAAGAACCTGGAGTTCCTTTCAGATAAATGCTGTAAACATTTTGTAGCCAGTTTTAACAAAGGCTAAAAAGAAACATCTTTTCATAGTAAATGTCACTGAATTCTAAGATGAATTATTTGTAAYGTCTAAACTCCTTTCAGTTGCATTGCAATAGACATTTGCCTTAATCTTGAAATACTTCTCTGATTTGTTTTTAGTTTCATTTACTCGGTTCAAATTATTCTTAATCACTGAAAGCTCATTCCTGTGTGGAGGTCTGCAATGTTCTCAARGCGTACAAGGGAGTCTGGCAGTTTATTTGACTTAGCAAATTAAAATAATGGAGGAAAGTATGATCTTTGAGATGAGTCATCGCAGCTGTTGCACAGATCTAATTCTAGTCTTTTGACTTGGTTCTTCTTTCACTGAAGTTTCATTATCTTTATCCGGCAGGGCAGCAAGCATTTCTGTGCCTTGCAATGTAACAGTATAGTACAGAAACCATTGACATTTTTAGTGCATGCAAGTGTCGTATGTGTTTGCATATTCAGTATAAAATTTCTCTAACAATCCCTGATAAGAGAGGTGGGCATATGAATGAAAATCTGTGAGTTGCCATGGCTTAATAGTTTGTTCCTTATGGGGTTCTGCTGACCATGCAGTGTGTTCTTGGCATAGGTGAAGTTTAGGGTAACAGGTTCTGTCGTACAACATGGCCACTTACTTTGGCCCAACTATCAGGGACTAATTATTAATTCTAATTATTAACTAATTATTGCCTTTGATCATGTGGCCATCTCGTAAACTTCTGCTTTCACTGCCATTCTGCAACCATTATTTTGAATAGCATTTATATAAGCGGTTCACTTGTAGTCTGTGTCACTCTCTATTTGTAGTCACTGTAAGCACACTGCATGTTAGGAACACTTGAATATCCATTCCATGCGAGATGTTGGCCTTTCAGGATCTGCTTTTGTTCCACTTGTAGTGATATGCCAAAATTGCAAAATATGGAATACAAAAGAACTTTGAAATATGTTCATTTGAAAGCACTGGAATTAGAAATGCTTTGTTTCAGTGATGTGGAAAGTATACATATGCTGAAAAATGTGTAATATATATCTAATAAATCTATAAATAGTGTAATACAAGAAAGATATAAACCAAAATTTGCTGAATTGAAAAAATACTGGAACATAAAGGAAGTTCGGGACAAGGTACTTTAGTCTAGTTCTGAATGTTTTTATAACTTTTATGTTGCAAATGTTATTTAAATTGCAACGTTCCTAGTAACTGTTAGGATGCTTTTAAAAATTATGTTGGATCTTGTCTTTTACATGTATATATAAGGATATGCATATATGTATACAAAGTACAGTTCATGTATAGGCTGTGTCTTCAGTAATCACTGTTACAACTTTCTAAAATTTTAAGCTGAAATTTTTATCTGAAATATCTTTCTTTCATGTCTGCCCTCAGGCCATTATTCATTGTTCTAGGTTTCAACAGCAGCAATGATTCAGCTTCCACAGAGAAGAAGTCAGGAGAGAAATAGGAATATCTTTCAGTATTCAAATATTTTCATTTGGTTTAATGCTTTTAAGCTTTGGAGGAAGGAGTTAAAATTTGTCATTAAGATGACACTAGAATACCTGGTTCTGATCACTTGAAAATCAGTCTGAATCTGGCTAAGAAATTTCTGCAATTGTTTTTCATATGCCCATTAGACTTGTTTAGAAACTTGCTGCTCTCTTGCAGCTGCACTGGTATGGTTCAGACACACAGGTCTCCATACCTGCTCTCCAGCAGTTTTGCAAGAAAAGAACATTATTTTGGAATTTACAACTTTTGTTGTCTAAATTATTTTAGTACTAACATTTTCAGCACTTCGTGGCTGTTACCATAGAAGACAGTCTCACAGTTTGGTTTTTGGATTTGGCAGGTGTAATTCCCCGCACTTTACTAATATAATGGTGTATAACATCCTTCAAGGATACTGTGTTTCTTGACAAACTCACTAGATTGCCCAGCATGGGTTACTTAGATCAATCTGACTTCCGCACGTATCAGTGAAAAAATTCATGTAGATCTAGATTAATCCCATCATCAGAAAACAAACAAAAACCCCACATACTTTAAAGTTTGTCCCAATATGATTTAATCCCTTGAGTCTTAGAATTTATTTTATGCAAACCCACGGTACTTAATGGCATCAGCAAACTTTGTTTTCATTAATATTTGGCCAAAGTAATTGTGTGAACAGAATCCTAGATGCATTCAAGGAAACATATTTTGAAACAGGATATTGAAAATAAAGTCCATAGGACAACAAAAGTCAGTTTACATGCTGATGTCAGCATTTGTGTGCTGTGATAAAGCCAAGCTCTTTTCATGATAAAGATAAATTCATATCAAAATCTTTAATAAAAAACAAAACTGATGTTAGCTTTTCACATTGAAGTCAGAAGCGTCTTTGTAACTCTTCCCAAAGACTCGATTGTTACGAACAAAAGTTATGTCCTGTTAAGAAGAAAAATTAATCACTCAAGTTATTACGTAGGGYGTACTGTGTATTCCAGGCTCAAGCTTTATACTGAAACCTTTGAAGAGGCTACCCATACCTACCAAATGTTGTAATTGATACAGAATCACTGCTATACAACAGCTGCAATAACAAGGTGCTGCTGCCTTTACTTTAATCTACCTCTCTTTCTGCCAGTTTATTATGTTTTGAATTTATTCTTTTGTAGATCTGTGAGCTATCTTTCTTATGGAAATTAATCTTTTTAAAAGATTTGTACTCTCATTTTCAAACACTAATACATTCATTCAAGTACCCCATTATTCAGAACCAGCTGGCTTTTTATCTAGTGATATTTACTTCAAAAAGCCAAGTTAAATGGTATCATAGATTAATTCTCAGGGCACAGGAAAGCTTTTTTAGAGAAAAAGAGATTTGGTAATTACTTAGAATATTGCAATAAAATCACAGAACATGTCAAAAATGCGTTATATAATCTGTCATAATACGAAACTTCAAAAAAAAAGTTAATTCACTGAATTGAACATAGTATGTGGCATCAGTATATGATTTTTAAGTGCAACATTATATAAGGATAAAACTTTGCTGTGATTTATAATAAGCTATGCCATGATTTTTTGTTATGTATTTTTTCATTGCAGAAAACACTGAAACTTCAAAAAGGGCATTATCCACTGAAATCTCTTACATAAATCAAACTGGAAATAAGACACATTTTACAATTCAATTTAAGATCCCACAGAGACAATAATGTTGCAAGCTGTGCATTTTGCAGAGTAATATAGTAATGTCTAGTTTGCATTTTTGAAAAACCAAATTAATCACACTTTATTGAATATGTTGAAGCAAACCTAAAATTCATCTATTATTAAAAAACTTGTGCAACAAACACAAACTATATTTTATACATAAAGGACAAACTCATTTATTCATTAGGTTAAAATACTTGGAGTTTGCATTTTGTAGCTATCAAAGAAATGACATTTACTATCTGTTCTCCTTTTTTAAATTTTTCAAAGCATTATGTTCAGAGTAATCTGCTTGAAAAATTGTACTAATACTTTAACACAGTATCAATCCTGAAGACTGCGTAGAAATCCCTGTGGAAACTAAAGGTAGTCTTGATTTTTAAATTTCCTTTTTTAGTGATTCACTTAACAGGACAAATACTCTGTTATCATATGTCTCGTATTCAAATAACATATTTTATCCCTTGATAGATTAACCACAAGATAACAAAGTTTTTAGCCAATTTTTAGCATTTGTACATCCCTTGAGCTAACATGCCTCGTCACTATTTTGAATTAGAACTTGTATCTTTGTACTCAGCTGTGCTCAGACTGGTACATCAAAGAAACCAGAATGAAATTTGGGCCTTAGTCAAGTCTCATTGACTTCAATGGAAACTGGATTTCATTCTTAATCTTTTAAAGGGAAAGGTACTTAAGAATGGTTTGTAGATGTTTTCCTGTTACGGAGTATAATTGTGGAATTATGTATTCTACATCTTGCAGGTCATGTAAGCTGTATGCCAAATTTGTATGCCAAATGTCAGGTAGTACTACTTATAATTCCATTTCTAGGAATACCACTCTAAGTTATTCTGGCCTTTAGGCCAAATTTGATTTCTAGGATTTGATTTCTAGGATTATTGTTGCCTGTCAATGATTTGTCTGTATATTTATGTCTTGGTGATTTAAAGTGAGAAATGCAGCTTTTACTGTAAACCAGTAGTCATTACATTTATTTTTGTCAGAAATCTATATTGACTATATACTAGACAGATTGTTTGCAGAAACAAGGCTTTTGGAAAAATATTCCAGTTCATTTTAAAGAGACAGAAATCTTAAATCAGAATAAAAAAAAAGGTTTTAGAATTTAGAAAAGCAGACACAATTTTTGTATAATTTTTCCTTGAGCATCAGGAAAACTTCTGGCTCTTGTCTAATATTTCAGTTCAAGGTCTATACCTAAGGATTTTTCTATCATCTAAAATTAACATTGTTGCTTTGCTTTACTTAAGCAGCATGTATTACAAAGGATCAGTTCACTTATGTTTTCTTATGTGCAAGACTAACAACAAGTTTGACAACACATTATACACAGATTTTTCTCTTTGCACATGCGTATTTATTGTGTCTGACAGAGGAAGAGACCTCTTAGGCCCTGTTGAGAAGCACTTAACAGAAATTCATGAGAGCATTCTCAGATGAGTTTCGTATACAAGAAAATGACATGGTTTTACAGTCCAATACTTCGGAAGAATCTACTGTGGCTTGTCTTTATGCTGTGATGGACAGAGTGGGGTTGGATTGTGCTGATGGTGGACAGATATAGTGATTACGATGACCTGACATTTTTGATTTATTAGTGATAATCCCAGAATACCAGTCCCAGAACATCAGACTGTCCCAGCCACCCTTAAAATACATTTGGGATTCTGCTTTGTCTGATTTTGTCGTGATAAAAGTCAAGGTACAGACCTGGAAACCTATTCTCAGTACTGTAACAGGGACATGAGATAACATGCTCCCCTGCTCTTGAGCAGACAGCATCATGGTTCCTTGCATTACACCAAGAAACTGCTTATGGTAGAAGCTAATGGTTTTCAGAATCCCCATTCAACAACATGCCTAGCACTGAGCGCTAAAGAAAACACTAGACAAAGATTTACTGCCAGATCCATCTCGTCTGACAGGAGGTAGCTAAAAATTAGCAGTGCAGACATCTCTGTAGTTCATAATGTTCTGTAATGATGGGTTGTATGCAATAAAACACACTGCCAGCTCCAGTGTGGTAGAACAATTTCAAACAACTTTCAGGTGCCTGGCCACCATAATGGAATCCAGACAACCAGCTGAGGTGTTTTCATGTAGTTTCGAGAAACTTAGGATGAACAATGATCTACAAGTATCTGGTACTGAGCTGGACAATGTAAATGTAAAATGCTAATGCATGGCAACATCTTGTTTGTAGGGCTTAAGTCTGAGAAACTTGAGTCTGAGAGACTTAACACGGAGAAACATCTTTATCCATTTGGTGTGCAGAGGACCGAACACAGGCCACTGAGAAGGCATCTAGCCCACCTTGTTATTTATTATATAATAGCCACCAGTTATACACTAGTCAAGAAACCTGTCCAGAAAGCAAGAGGCCTGGGAGCAGAGGTTCTCTTTCTTACAGAATTGTTACCCACAATTCTGACCTGAAGAATATTATTACTAATTGAGTCAAGGCAGGGTGAAGAAAAAGTACTTTTTTGTCTTTGTCTGTGTATTGTCTTTCCTGTTACGTACCTTCCCTCATCTCTGACCAGCTGAATTACTGGTCATGAGGAAAGATTGGTGGAGCTAGGAAACAGAATGAGACATGTGCTTATGTCTTTTTGTCCTGGTTTTGGCTGGGATAGAATTAATTTTATTTCTAGTAGTTGGTATAGTGCTATGTTTTGGATTTAGTATAAGAAGAATGTTGATAACACACTAATGGTTTTAGTTGTTGCTAGATAGTCTACTTTCTCAAGGACTTTTCAGCTCACATGCTCTGTGAGGTGCACAAGAAGCTGGGAGGGAGCATAGCC
>JASVER010000002.1:23146164-23165577 GCA_030449065.1 Oceanodroma leucorhoa
GGGAGGGGGCGGGGAGTTTGGTGCTATACTTATTTATGCTCTGTCGTGATAATAGCAGAACTACAAATACCAGGCCCATAAGCGCACTATGTCAGAGAAAATTATAAAAACTTACAAATAATCAGGTCACATTGTTCATGGTCTATTTAAGAGCATAAGCATGATTATGTAACCATAAAATAACAAGGCAAGGCTTTGTGAGGGGGAAAAAAAAATTTAAAAATCCTTATCTAGAGCAGAATACAAAGTGTTCCAGAGAAGTCTTGGGAAACTTATTATTTTCCTATGTCATCGTACTTGCTTTCCTGATCACTTTCTGATCTCAGAAGAGGTAGTAATACTTTTTTTCAAAAGTATCAATAATATGAGGCAGATACTGTTTACATATGGCAAAGGTCTTTTTGCTTTTAATGATACAGCAGTAACATAGAGGTCTTACAAAACTGCCTTTATCTATAGATGTCTGTCCTTTATACAGTCTCACAATGCACATCTCACTACAGCTGATTTCAGGAGACTGAATTATACAAAAATGGAATCACAAATTTATAGCAAATCAAAGTCTAAAGCAGCAGGATTTGATTTGGACAGTTTTATGAAGAGGTTTCCTCACTGTCAGGATGCTAAGATTACCAACTTTTAGCACACTGATTATGCATATTTTCCAGTGGACATAAATAACCTAGATAGTGAATAGTCCACTTCAGAAAAATGAGCCAACACAGCTGATACTGATGCTTTGTTTGGTAATTGTTGCTGAGATACAAATTGTTTCAGCAAACAGAAGATAACAGCAAGATTAGGGGACTGAAAGAAGATCAGTAGTACACAAAATGAAAAAAAAAAAGTAGTGGTTTGAGTTGTTAGTAGAAGCTCAGGCTCTCTTTTGTGTTTTTGCCATGTGATACTGCTTGTGTATGTAATAGTACCTGAAACCATTCTTGAGCCAGGGCTGGGATTCACTTGCCTAAAGACAGGCTTGAAGTGTTCTCTCGGATGCCATAAAATATCCAAGTTTTTCACATGAAAGGAAGGGGAAGACCTGAGGGCCTGGCAGATAGCCTAATTTTAATTTCCAAAATCCACCTGTAATTAAGAAAGGATTGGTTTAGTTGCCTAGGCGTAGGTATGTGCTACTATCTTAGATACCCTCGATTGTCCTGCCTGATCTACATCTCCAGATAGCCATGGAGTCTCCTGCAGGTGCTGTGTTGTACTCACCAACCCTTTAAGACGTCTCAAATTATTTTGGCCGTCTGAGGTGGTGTGTGTTTAGGCAATTGAGTTGAGTTTGGACTGTAGTCCCTGGAACCAGGAGATTCAGATTCAGCTGATCAAAGATAGGCCTGTCTCCCACAGAGGGAGCTCAACAGTTTTCCAGAGCCTGTTGGCTAGATCCCTGTTGACTAGCACAGGAACTAAACTGCTCAACTCACATTGTAGGAACCTGAATTTAGGCAAGCTGAATCCTAATGGGGACAGAATGAGAAAGGAAAAGGAGTAAGCAAATAAGAGATGTGRTTGTAAAAATGAATCTGGTATGTTTAGATGAGAGTTTGTTTGCGAGGCTGATGTACAGTCTAGTTTTCTGCTTCATTTTCTTTTTCTTGGCTACATTACCTTCCAGTCCAGAATTGTTTTCATTTATTATTACCATCCTTAGCTACCTAATTGTGCTACTAATGAATACAAATACTCCAGGCATCAGGCTTTTACAGACCCACTTCAGTGTACAAATAATGCTTTGTTGTGTAACCACTGATTATGGGAGAAGGTAACTCACATTGTGGAAAATATGTGCTGAAATGTTGGTGATGGGGAAAACACTGAATTCTGTAGTCCGCCTTTTAAATTATGAAAATGTAGTGTCATTTTTGTTCTATCAGGTTGTCCGTGATGAGTAAATGTGAGACAATATCTGATCCCAGTTTTTAAGCACATGTACTTACATTTGGAACTTCAATTTTAAATTTTTGAGTGCTCATATTAGCACTATAGCACATGAAATACGTAGTTGGCTACCAAATTGCCTATTCAAGTGCACATGTATGGGGTTTGAGCACTCAACATTAAGCATCTGCATTTCAAAATTGGATCCCTTGTGCTTGAAAGCCTTGAAAATGCTACTCTATGGTCAGCCTAGTGCAGCATCAATTGAAATGCAGTTTGAATGCAATGTAGAGCTTCCAATTGCTGCTTCAGAAAGTGTTATGCTGAATCTGGAACACTTTGCATAATTCAATTAATTATGCCACTAAAAACTGATTTTCTCTCAATTTAAAGCAAACAGCTTTTATGAGGGTGAACTGCAGCACCCAGGGATATCAGGTGTCCAAGCTTTTAATCCTATTACAAAGACTTGACAACCACTGATGGAAACTGGAAAAACATAAGCCTCCAGCAGGGCAACAAGTGAAGAGGAAGAAGGCAACAGATTTTTAATACTCTTTGAAACCACTGTACGCATTAAATCAAAATCAAGTGTAAAAAGTGACAGAACTGGTAGCTTGCACTTAGTTGTGCAGACGGTGAGTAGTGTCTAAGGAATAACACTTATTTCGCTTTGACGTTAATGAAAATAACTGTTTCCTCTAAGAGGAAAATTGTTCCGCTTAACTAACATAAGAAAAACACAGCAAATGGCCAAGACTATTTGTATCTGTGTCTGTCCACTTAAAGTGTTCAGGAGTGCAACAGCCTGTAGTTTGAAAGTGGTTTCTAATGTTATGGATTGGATTCTGTCTATGAATCATTTTCCTTGTAAACAAATCTTGACAGACGATGCCAGACTACAAGTATTAAAGAATCTGTCACTGACTAAACGCTAGCCTCGATACTTCGCTTTCTGAAGCTTGTCTTCTCTCTTCCAATTTATTATTGGGTTTGATATCACTCTAAAACAATAGACTGTAATTTTGAGGCAGAAGGGAGTACTGATTTAGAAAATCTCTAATTTCTGAGACACATAAGCAGTGCCGTAATTGGCAATCTATGACTGACCGTGCAAAATTCTGTGACCAGGTTAGGAAGGTTCACAGCAGAATTGACTCCATCTCCATATCGAACATCAGCATGTAACACGAAATTAATTGTACTGTAGAAGATCTTGCTACTAAATAGGGAAAATATCTTATTACTGGGAATTCACCAGCCCTATAAAATGCAAAAATCTTCCTTGCTTATAATATTAACGAATATTCATATAATTACTAATATATATTTATGTATTACGTGTATTCCTATATATATATGACGTATGGATGTCATCATGTTTTGATGGGAAAGTACAAAACAATAAGCTTAAGGGATTTGTAAAATGGTGACCTTGCTAAGAATACTATAATTTTACATGTAAATCAGAGTATTTTGCTCCAAGTCGGGTCCTGCACTTCGGTCACAACAACCCCAGGCAACGCTACAGGCTTGGGGAAGAGTGGCTGGAAAGCTGCCCAGAGGAAAAGGACCTGGGGGTGCTGGTCGACAGCCGGCTGAACATGAGCCGGCAATGTGCCCAGGTGGCCCAGAAGGCCAACGGCATCCTGGCCTGTATCAGGAATAGTGTGGCCAGCAGGCGGAGRGAGGTGATCGTGCCCCTGTACTCGGCACTGGTGAGGCCGCACCTCGAATMCTGTGTTCAGTTTTGGGCCCCTCACTACAAGAAGGACATTGAGGTGCTGGATTGTGTGCAGAGAAGGGCGACGAGGCTGGTGAAGGGTCTGGAGAACAGGTCTTATGAGGAGCGGCTGAGGGAGCTGGGGTTGTTTAGCCTGGAGAAGAGGAGGCTGAGAGGAGACCTTATTGCTCTCTACAACTACCTGAAAGGAGGCTGTAGAGAGGTGGGTGTTGGTCTCTTCTCCCAAGTAACAAGCGATAGGACGAGAGGAAATGGCCTCAAGTTGTGCCAGGGGAGGTTTAGATTGGATATTAGGAAAAATTTTTTCACTGAAAGGGTAGTCAGGCATTGGAACAGGCTGCCCAGGGAAGTGGTGGAGTCACCATCCCTGGAGGTGTTCAAAAAACGTGTGGATGAGGTGCTTCGGGACATGGTTTAGTGGGCAAGGGTACTGGGTTGATGGTTGGACTCAATGATCTTAGAGGTCTTTTCCAACCTTAATGATTCTATGATTCTATGATTCTAAGTCTGAAATACATTTTACAAACATTGCCTTTTCTATCTCTGTTTTTTATCAAGAACAAAAAATATATGTCCAAAAAAGAATTTTCAGTGGATGGTGAAGATGGGAGAGTTTGTAGCTACAAAACCAAGACATTCTGGCCCAGTTTCATCTTAAGCCATCGAAGTCTAAGCCATTTGTAAAATCTTCTTCTGCAGTTACTGTACAGATGAAGGCATGCCCAGAGGCCATTCATTCCATTTGTCTCTTGYGGTCTTTCTCTCTTCATTTCATTTGGGCATTACCTGATCACCAGGCAGTGCTGACTTCATCTGATTTTCAGTGCAATCATACTTGTGCTAAACTAGCCAGCGTAGAGGGCTTTTGCTGCCTTCACGTTAGCCACAGCAGGACAGACGGTACCACATCCAGCATGAAACTAGGGCAAGATGGACAAGCAGTATGTGCTCCACTGCAAGATCTGCCAGAACAAAGTTCTTTCTTCAACTTTTCTTAACGGATGCAAAAATTAAGATTGGGCTTGTTCCTGCTTAGGATTTGACATTGTGTAGTCAGATTTTTGGTGATTGTTTTTTAATGAAGCCCTACGTACCATAAAAACAGCTTTATTATTTTATGGACACATGCCCTAAGATGTGATGAATGACCATTTGGAGCTACCTGTTTTCCTCTATTGAATCTGCATCAACACCTACATTTTGGCTAAAATTAAATGAGATGAACTCACTTTTTGTGTTTAACTCTCATTTCCAGGCTCATATTTTTTAATGGAAGAATATTCAAAATAAGTGAAAAGTATATGTCACAGTGGCAAAAAGTAGAAAATTGGAGAAAAGAAAATTAGAAGGGAAAAAAATATTTTTCTAGCTAAGATTTAGCTCCTTCAATTACGTATGTGTTCAAAAGTAGGTTCATGGTTTTTTGAGTCTTTGAGTTCTCAAAATACAAGAAAACATGTTCACTTATCAGAGGTGATGAGAGTCAAGTCATGTATTAACCAGCTCAACTATGTACACTGCATAAAGGTTATGACAATTTCTTGTAAAATAATAAAAGTATCTCATATAATTGATTCTTTTCATTGTTTCATGAAATTGCTTTGTTTGATTGCGGGAGAGTTTGGACTGAATTTTCATTACCTACTTCTGAACAATTTACACTGGGATTGAGACAATATTGAGCTAATGAGTTAGAATTTATATTGAGCCTTAACTGTCTTCATGAAGTAACTAGGGAAAGAAAATCATGGCAATAGTGGAGTATTTTTCATTATAAACTATGTTGTACAGCTTTTACAATCAGGTTTTTAATAGATCTAGAGAAATTAAATTGGAATTCTACCAACTTTTGTGCTTTTGTCATCCCACGAAAATGATGTTAAAAAATGTCAAGACTAATGTGCTAATCTCATTTCTAATGAAGTAAGGAGGAGGTGGTATTAGTCCTGTTGTCTTTTAGGCCTTGTTGTTCATTGAGTAGTAAGATGTATATAGAAAAACATTCAGAAATATGCACTTCGCTGTAATCACTAATGCTAAATAGAAATTGAGTATAGATTAAATAGGTCTTGGCTGATGTTATCGTAAAGTCTTTATCAAGAGAAATTCCCATGAAAATAGTAGAAACTTTCAAAGTCAGGAGGGTGAAATTGTGCTCTGTATGAAAAAGGAAGCAATCATATATTGCTGATGTGTATGTTAATACTGCTGAGAATGCATGCATATATACATATTTATTAATATACTCAAACATTGTTTATTGATTGTATATGGTAAATAAACTCATACGGTGAGCGTATAGATCCTTTGTATGCATAAACATACATATATTCAATCTCAACATTATACATAAATATGTACCATGAATAATACAAATTGCCAGATTGGAAGATTTTAAACTTTTCATTAGGTATAAATGTACAAATTAATAACGCTATATGAATTTTTAGCATTGTCCTTTAACTGTATCCTTCTGTTTAATTCTGTGGGTATTTTTTATGAGGAGGTCTGCAATAGTGAAAAAGGGTATTTCTCAAATATATGAATTACTGCTCGTCTCAACACTTATTTGTCCACATTCTTCCTTGCTGTTAGTCTGTTCCACTACTAAAAAACTGCAGGAATCAATTAGTAATCCCTTACATTTTAATTAATAATATGAAATAAAAATTGAATATACAAAATAGAATTGTCAGCCAAGCACATATACATGCATGTTGGTGCCCTCAATAAATTAAATTTTTAGTTACTTCCTATAATGTTTATTTATTCACAAATACAAGAAGAAATATGAATGTTAAATTTTAATTGGCATAATAGCAGTATTATTTTTTCAGACATTTTGCAGGCAAAAATATTCTCTCATGTATAAAACGAATGCCATATATAGTTTTACTTGCTAAGAATGGCGTAAGTACGTGTAAAATGTACATCAGACACAAACTTCTTGTGAACGAGCACAACTATAATACTTTTAGGTTTGTGTTCTAACTCGTAACTTTAAGAAGTTATCCTTACATATCTTTTTCAGAGGGTGGAAAAAAAACCCCAAAAGTCCTTCCCCCAACCCACATACTAAAAAAAAAAAAAAAAATTAACAAAAAAACCAAACACTTGCAAAAAAGGTTAGATTGCTGGCCTTGCTTGCAAATTCAGACATTGAAAATTTGGAGTCTTCCTTCATCCAAATAATATATATTCATTCCCCACAGGCAGCAGTGATGGTTCTTGGGATAAAGAAAAACTTCAGTCTCCCCCCACCCAAGGATCACAGGCCTCTGTTAACCACCCCAACTTGCCTGGACAGCATAATGTTCCAGTTAGCCATCCTCTCAACCCTCTTCAACAGAACCACCTTCTGCCAAATGGTACGGGTTGACATCTTTCAGCACTAACATCCAGCAGTTTTCCAACTCCTGTCTTTATTTTGTGTTTATATAAATAGGCTATGAAAAATCAAAGATGTGGGGAATATTGGAATACTTCCTTTAAAGTATTAAGCAGGGGAAGTGGAGACAATAAAGAATAAATAAATATGCAATAAAATTGATACTTAAAATAACTGCTAACCTGTGCATCAGTGGCGTAATAATGCATTGCTAAGGCACCTTACAGCAGATATTAAAAAAGATAATAAGCAGCCATTGTTTAGCAATGATATCATACATTACACTGATATGAACAAACTAAGGGGTCTAATAGCCTCTCCTTGTGGCTAGAAACCCTCCATGGTTGCTAGTGATTTACCCATGCATATCCCAGAAGAGAACTGACATATAGCTGCTTTGTCCTGCAATGCGAACCATCTTGTCACCCATCACTTGAATATTGTCCATCAGGAGAAAAAAAGACAGTGTTTTAAAAGATGCATAAACCTATTTCCCTTTTTTTTCCCCTGCCAGGATTGGAACTTCCTTTTATGATGATGCCCCACCCGTTAATTCCCGTGAGCCTACCTCCAGCATCTGTCACGATGGCAATGAGCCAGATGAATCACCTTAGTACCATCGCCAACATGGCGGCAGCAGCACAAGTGCAGAGTCCTCCATCCAGAGTTGAGACATCTGTTATTAAGGTAAATATATATATATAAAAAAAAAAAAAAAAAAAAAAAAAGGAAAAAATTCTAGCACACTCACAATTGTCATAAATGTTGTAAAGGTGGGTAGGTGTCAGATGTTACAAGGTAGGTCATAAAGTCAGAGAAAGTATGAGAAACCAACTGTTGTAGCTCTGGGAACACAGTAGGCTGCTGGTGGCCAGTGTTATCTTCTCAGTTCTCCTTCCCTTCTCTAAATCTTTATTAAAACAGTGCTTAAGTTGAAGCATTTTCATACAGAATACACAACTTTCTGATTTCTCGTATTTCATGGTCTGTAATCTAATGGCAACGTTCCTCAAGATATCAGGGAAGAAATTAGTCCTTTCTTAAATTAGAAGAGACTGTTCTTCCAATTTTTAAATGTAAGTATTTGAACTGAAATGCTGCATATTATCTGAAGAAGGCTGAAAGCCTTGATACTTTACCTCTGCAGAACCTAAATTGCCAAATCCCAGAACAGAGTGGAATAAAGTTGCACAGAACAGACCCAGTAATCTGCAGGCCAGAACTGTAGTATTGTAGAAATATCTCAAAAATATCTGAAATTGTCTACCCATTTTAGGTTTTGTGTGCTCCCTGTAACTGAATTAATCTAGTTTTAGAGGTACTTAGCAGAGGCATGGAGTCTTCTCTCCTTCTGACTGAAGATGATCTGTTTTCATTTTAAAAGCATTTCTCCCTACCACTAGATACTTATAATTTGATCTGACATTTATTCAGATATATACATTTTACCTGTTATCCTTCTTTAGTTCTAATAAATGAGATACAGAAAGCACACAAACTTTTGTGCTTTTATTTAACATTAATATGTTAGAAATAGACATGCGAAGGCAAGATTATTTGGTATTTTATGTTGGAAATCTGTCCATTAATGCAATTCCTTTGACAAAAATCTCTTGGACCTTCAAATCAAGAGTTTTGAAGTTCATGATGCAGAGTGAAGAGGTCTGAGTTTATAGAGACATTCAACATGCTTATGCTCCTGTCCTCTTTAACCTAACAAGCCCAGAATAATAAAGAACCATTCAGTTAAAAGTCAACAAATCTATGTTGCTATTGACCTAGAAAAATATGGTCTGGTGACCTAATTTGGGTACCTGCACTTTCAAATGTAGGACCTCTTTTGGAGGCCTTCAGTGGCATCCCTTTCTCACCTTCGATGACATGGAAAGTTAAGGCACTGGTTTGAGAAGAATTGTTTAGGTGCTATGTCAGCAAGGCTAGATTCCACCCCTAATGTCCATCTTGCTCATATCTTGGAAATATAAACACTCTGCTGTTAACTAACTGTTTGATTACATGGTGATTTCTGCACCTTTGTTTTTCTGTTTTCACTTGAGCAGTATTTACTAGGAGTTACATGATTCTAAAGTTCTCTAGTACATACGTGGTGCTCTATTTCATTCTAAATTTATTTTCTTAATTGGAACAGTGACCACTGGTATTACAGAGGTGTCTAAAAAATGAAGATTGGGATGGAGCATATGCTAAATGACACCTGACAAGTGTGAATTACTATGGCAACAAACCTTTGTTTTCACTATTTTTCCTACTATTTTCCCTTCTTTCATTTTCTGTGAGCTATTTGATTTCATATGTAAGAGTACAAAATTTGACCTTCATGAGCATTGGTGGTAACCTTCTGTTTCTAAACTTTGGCAAGATGACTTCTAGCTTGTAAAGTTGATTTACAAGCTAGTTCTAGCTATTAAAGTTGCCTAAGTTACTGTGGCTTACATTTAAATATGTCTATGGGTCTATTGTCTATTGGTCTATTGGTCTCCAGTTACCAAAATCAGGTACATTTGGAGTACAACATAACTCCTGGGCTATGTAAAAAAGGTTTCCTTTTGTTGGAAAGCAGATCCTGGTGTGTTCACAGATCTCACCCCATTATGGGAGCATTGCTGGACCCAGGAAGCACTTAACTGAGAAGTACTTCTGGCTCATCTGATCTAAACCTGTCTAGTAGGTTTAAAAGTATTGGACTCTGAAGGGGAGACTGTCATTATGTAAATATGTGTATTATTTTAACCATAGGCAGTGCCATACCAGAAAATTTTCCTTATCCCAGAGTTCCTTAACTTCTTAAAAGTTCATTCTTGTAGCTCACCTAGTTGGAAAGATAGTTTCATTATAATCTAGGAGAAGATTTTTGAAATTCTGGTTCTCTGTTTGAAACATTTTAGCAGCACTTTGTAACTGGAAAATCATATTTATTTTTTTTTTTCAAAATCTTGCTTATTTAAGCATTTGTTTGTATTAATAATCTACACTATTTATCTCTGTAATTTCTGAAAATTCAACTATCCCGTATTCATGCTAATAAAATCTTCATCATAGCTGCCAACTTTTGTGCCGCTTCTGGCATAACATCTTGTGCAAGTTATTTAAAAAAACAGGTTTTGTGTTCCCATCTGGTTTGCACATAACCATAAATTAAAAAGATGTGGATTTACAATGAAGTGTTTTTAAATGGCCAAATTAACCTAAGTTCTATGTAGAAAAGTGTGCTCACTCAAGGGTGAAATATACATTTTTTAAAGTTTGCATGATTAAGTTAGAGTTTTGGGACATTTACGTGGAACCTGATGGAGACAGTACCTAAATGCTGCCATGGTTTCTTCAGTCAAGGCCTGTGACATATTGCCCACAATACATTTGTACTACAGGTAAACACATAAACACAAGCATTAATCTGCCATCCAAAACTCACTTCTAAATGTAAGAGCTTGCTGCACACAGTTATTTTAATAATATTCTAAGGGCTAAGGAGCTTACTCTTTCAGGACTTTCCTACTCTTTCCTTCAGCCCCTTTGTGGCACAATGTATGTCTAGATTTATGTCCTCTGTTTTTGTCTATGGCAGATGAATATGGYCATATGGATAGAGAGGGCATGACCAAGTAATTATGATCCTGTTTTTTAATACTGAGCAGGATTGAAACATAAACCCCAGCAACATAAAAGCATGAGGTCATTSTTAGGGAGATTTTCTTCCCATGAGCATGGACATGTCACTGGCAATTTACTTGTTCCTTACTAGGCGTAGTCAGAGGCTGTGATTCTAGTGTCCAATGAAYTGTATGCACTGAGTAGTTGAGCAGGAAACTCTCTAATCAGCATACTTTTTCAACCTTGCACTGGCAGTGTAAAGTTTATGAATAATAACTTGTACTACAATCAAAACAAATATCTTCGAGAATAGGTGTGAGAAGGTCAAACCTCCTTTTTCTTTATTTTTACAGGAATGGATAAATAGTGCAGTTGCTGTCTTTCACTAAATTGTTTGTTATTAGAATCATATCTTCCTTTTTTTTTGCTGTTATTAGACTTTTTGGCTTTGTTTTCATTATCTTCTGGCTCAGTTTTTTAACCCTAGTTTTACTTAAATGTTTTTTCCCAGTGACAATGTGTCCACAAGTTGATTGAAAAGGTTGTGAATCACTGATCTTGGAGTTCATAGTTGTAACCTGAAATGGCAGCGTAGATTTGAAATTAGAGTAAAAGTTGTTTACAAGTTTAAACTCTGCTTGAAAGTTAGAAGACCTATGAGAAATTTCTACTCTGAAAAGTAAATCAATAGTAACCTTATCTAATTAAGTAACAAAGAACAAAATTAAGTCTTAGAAAATCTGAGTCGTCAGATTATAAACAACCTGGTTCATTGGATAGAAGAATTGCCTTTGTGAACAGTGCCACAGTAGATGACTTGCTGACCTTTCCTTCCAATTCACCGAGTTCACAGTTAGTGCTGTTATCTTTAAACTCACAAAGCTTCAAATGCCTTTCTATTACTGGGCAATATTTCATTTCTTCATGATAAGAAGTTGGAGTAAAGCTGAAATCATGTACTAACMAAACATTTTATCCTGCTATGTTCAGGAGATGAGACAAAGACAAAATTACAAGGGGAGCCTTACAAAGCAACACCTTAGATTTGGCAGTGAACTCTGAGCTCTAAAATCTTCAGAATTGTATTTCAGAAGAGTGTTGTGCCCCTTCGAACATTAGACGAACATTAGATGTCTTTTTGTAATGGGATGTTTAGATATATGAGTTGGATGAATAAGAGGAAAGCAACAACAAGCAGGGACAGCAGATTGTGACAGCAATGAATTGCAGTGAGTGTGACAGCTGTGACCTGGGAATGCTTTAGACGTGAGGTGGCTTTCATCACCTGCCCATGGTTTCAAAGGCTCAGCTTGTTAGCAGTTTCACTACATCAATTTTTTTCACTCATCAGAAAGATATATGAAAAGATAAAGGACATACCTCATATTAATAGCAACTTGAAATAATTCTACATTGTAAAAGTTAGAACAGAGCAGCATGCCAGAATTAAAATTGCACTTTATCCATATAACGTTATTAATACTTATAGAAAGAATTAAGAATAAAGCAGAAGAATCCAATATTTCCAGCTGAAAAAGTGACCAGTGGCACAGAATTTTTCCACTGCGTATTAAATACATGAGACTAAATTTTACTAATTCTCTAAATTTATTACAGCATTGGTTGTGTTATACTTGTTTATAACTTGTTTATATATATATATRTGTCTTCCTGTTATCCAACAGCAGAAATTTACTATTAATTTATTTAATCAAGGTAGCTGCTGACAGATTTTTTTGAAAATAACTCAGTTTATAGGCCTATTCTGATATGAAATTTTATTTTAATGTTCATTCACGTTTTCATTTTTCATTGGCAATATGTGTGTGTTCGTATTGATCTAATTTAATGTTACTATATTTTTCATCTATAATTGTTGCCAAAAAGTCCAAATAATAGCCAAAGAGAAGAAATATGACACTGCCAAACAGAAATGGCGGAACAGAGTACATTTAAATGTCTGATGTCAAAGTGGTGGTGAGCAAGTTCAAAGAGTGGACCTGAAAGGAAACAGACTCTAAGAGGAAAATGAGCAAGTTGTTCACTTCATGGAGGGGGTGGGCAGCAAAGGAAGTGTAGAAGCTTCAGCTTAAGTCTTCCATGACTGCTGCGTGAGCAGCCTTGAGTTTAGTGCAGACTTTTAATAGCAAAAGATATTGGCCATCATAAGATGTTTCAGTGTAGAAGAGTTTATTGATAGCTTATTTTCCAGTTACAAAACGATGACTTTTTTATAGGATTAGATCAAATATTTCTCAAAATTGGCTGGCACACCATACTGTAGAGACAGGGGCCATAGGAAGCACCTTGAAAGTACAATTAGACATCCTGGATATAAAGCTCTTCCACTTTGCTGCTATTACCAATGAAGCAGAATTTTCCTGTACTATAAACTTGAGAAAACTGCCAGAATTGTGAATGTATCAGATGTTACTGTAAAATCTTTAGATGTGACTGTCTTCATGCATTGAGTAAAATTACATCCAAAGCCTATGTTAAAGGGCCATCACTGAATTTCGAAAGACATAAGAGTAACATTAGGAAATACCAGAATGCCTCTACAACCTTAGTGTGACAGCATTTCATCCATTTAGTACAGTGCGATTTTAATTTCACCATCACATATTGTGTTTTTCTGCAGAACCCCTACCTCATTCAGTGAGTGGCTAGTTATTCCGTATTTGAATTTTTTAAAATCTGTGTCTGGCCCAATCTTATTTAATTTACGGTATCTGAATCCTGTGTTGAATGCAAAAGTTTTCTATGGACACTTCTGTGCCTTACAGGAAAAGTGTTACGCAAACAGTGGCAGATACATATTTGCACTGTTCCTGTGAAGCTGGGTATGCTATACCCATTTTACAGAAAGGGAATGAGAATAAAAATTGATTACATCCCAAATTGGCAGAAATGTCATTTTTGGATGCCTAACCTGCAAAATACCTGACTTTTCAGATAACCTATTATTTCTAGAGACATTTGTGCATTCAAAATAGAAATTTTGACATTACTTTAAAGTTATTTTCTTGAATGCATAGAAAAATATACTATACACAAGTGCAGGAAGAGTGAAGCTGCTTTAATTTCCTCTTTATCTGATACATGAAGTAAAATCAAGTTTTGTTCTTTATATAAGGAGAAATTTGATTTAATATAAAACATTTAAATAGTAAAAAGTAATTACAATAAAAATAAGACTATCAGCTCCTAAAACATCTACTTTTACATATTGGGAAAGCAAACATGAACATTATGGTATACCTATAAAGTTTGAAGTGTATTATAAACCAAATTAATATTTAATTTCTTTTTATCATGAGTGCAGAAAATATGACATCTTGAAACTATTTGATTGAACTTGCACATAACAGATAAAATCTCTGGGTTAGAATAACTTTTTTTTTTTGTATTTATGTTAATATAAATAAGTATATGCACACTTACTTCTGTTTCTTCCTTTAGTACGAGAAGATCTTAGGTCAAAGTGTAGCTGAACTCCTTCATTATGGCTTAATCATCTTTATATTAGAGGACACTGTGTCCCACCTCATTAATTAGTTCTATCTATATGATTAAAATTATTTATTTTAACTTTTGATACAGTTTTTTATAATGAGCTTAGAGGATGGTAACTGTATATGTGGTAGGTTGTGACTCAGAATAATGTCTTTTTTTTYAATAATACGGGATCCTATTATTTGTTTTAACATGTGTGTTTCTGAGGTGCAGTTTGAAGCTAATAGCAGCCATATGCTCATATGAATTAATGTGTCATGTAAAATAGATGTCTACAGATAACACATGACACAGAGAAGGTAGTACAAATTTTTCTGTTTAGCAATTTGCATATTCACATGTGTAACAGGGTACTATGTATGTGGTGTAAGATTAATTTGATGCAAAATGTCCATGAGGCCAGGTACAAGGGATGGTATTTTTTTTGCTGTCTTCTAGGGCATAATTCATTGAACCTATTTTAGATAGCTACTTTAGAGTGAGGTGAGTTGTACCTTGGAAATGTAAATGTATGGGTAAAAAATGAGCCTAGGGTGACTAGCTCAGATGTACACATTTGTACTATAGACAACGACATTTAATCAGATGAATTCTTGGTGTTTGGCTGGATGTATGGTTTGGATTGACTTTGAAGGTGGATTCCTAGTGGTGCTTCTTAAGTTTGAATGGTTGCTTTTCAAGTAAGACTAGATTTTCAAAAGAGGAGAGAAAAAAAAAAAAAGGCAGGAAAACTCTGTCCAACTTGCCAATAAGAAATTGCTAATTCATTTTGAAGAATTTTTTGTATGTCTATATGTTTGCATGTTGCATGGGGGTTTTTGTATACCTTAGAAAGATACTTTATTTGTTAGACCAAATATTCATTTAGAAAGCAAAATATACTTTATAAATTCAGCTGAAAGGATACACACAAAAAAAGAAGCGTGTCCAAAATAGTTGTCAGGACATTTTTATGAGAATCCACAAAATCCAGAATTCTGTACTATTGGCTCCACGGCACTTCTAGGAATGATCCTGCTTCATCATGATTCCAAACTGGCAGCACCTTGGATGCTACTCTAGTTTTGCCAGTACAGCCAGGCTCTTTCTTGGTATTGATAGGCATCTACTTTTGTTTATTTGTTTGTTTGCTTGCTTGTTTTTAATCTCTGTAATGGTCCAATCCTATGAAACTCACTTCCTCGCTAGGTCACTGTACTTTAAGTACTGCCCATGATTTCAAAGGATTTGGTTCTCTGTTGTTATTGAAGTACTGTTAAAGGATTACTTGAGAGTCTCCTGTTTGGACTTCCTGACAGTTAACTGCTGCTGATATTCCCAATAATCCTATAGTAAACAGGGCAATAAAAATCAAGCAAATCCATAGTCCTTTTGTCTGTTGATCTCTTTCTACATTTTATCCTATCAATTATCAGTATTCTTGTGAAGGGAACAGCAAGGTAGAATCAAGGAAAAATTGCAGAGGTAAAAGTAAAATGGAAATCGAATCAACTTAAATTGGTTCAAAAGATAAATAAGTTCAAGATATTCACAAAGAGAGAAAAAAAGTCATATGGAAATATCGTGGATTGTGTTCTTTATAAGAAATAGATCCACTATTTAAAATAATAGTGCATTTAATGACAACACAAAACATTTGAACTCCTGAATTTTGATTGGGATTAGAAGTGTGTCTATAAGAACAAGGTGAGAAAGATGTCATGTGCGTCAGTGGGAAGTTAGCAGGATCTTTAGCAAGCTAGTGATAGTATGCAAATAAGGAAATGGAAATGAAAATTTATAGCATTCAGTCAGTTTGATAACACACATTTTATAGTAGTGATTGAGGAAATTAGGAAATAATTATTAGCCCAATTCATCCTGTAATTCTTAGGACTAAACGTTAATTTGGAGTCTCATAGCATTTTAGATTAAAGCTGAAGGAAAAATGAAACCGTAAAAGCAAAATATCCTGTTTTCAGGGACTACAAGAGATATACCCAAGTAATTCATTCAACTAATACAATGTCAAAAAAGTATGCCATTTTACAAGAAAGACATTTCTGCAATACTTCTCACACAAGTTCAAAACAGGTCAGTAAGGAACTGAAGAGTAAGAAGTCTGTGTTCCGGTCATTGTGAAAGAGATTATTAGAATTTTACCACAAAAAGGCTTGGAAGCGACGTGCCTTSCCAGAAAAGTCAGAATAGTATAAACTATTCCTGATTAAAAACTTTTAAATTATTTTTTTCAATTAACAGTGTGTGTCATATATCCTTTCCCCAGTATGAAGTTACCTAAACTATTGAAAAGTATGACACTGAAAATAAGTTATTTTATCCTCTGCACTTCAATGACTTAAAGCACAAACGTCCTTAAAGGAGTTAGTTTGTTCAACACTGAAGAGCATCAAGACAGATGAATAGTTTTAAGCAATATACCTCTACAGCTGTACTTAGTTGCATGTCTAGAGCTCAGTCCATGACTAAAATTAAAGGATGACTAAGCTCAGGAGATGAGTCTTGCGGAGAAGCAAACCAGAACAAAGGAAAAAGCTGAGCCTGAAAATACCTGTAGGASATAAATATGCAGGAGATGAAGGCTGTGCATGCAAAACCAGTTGATTATTGGAAGTAGGTGTGTTCAAACTTTGTGAGAAAGATTCTGGAATTTTGTCACTAAGGAAGAGGAATGGCAAACAATAAAGAATGTTTGTGGAAAGACTGAGGTRGTGCGAACCTAGGAGATATCAGTTCCTTGTCTGTGTTCTTAGGAGCAGAAGGATTAATCCTACATACATTACCTGAAATGTCTTCTCTTTGATAGTGATATAGAGACCAACAGCTGAACTCCATCAACTTTACATTTTGGTATATTTTTGAGGAAGACTTTTGGTAATGAGGCACTTTTCAAACAATGAAAACATGCTGCTGGAGCAGAAAGAAAAGAAGCAAAAAAGATTAATATTGAATAACTACCTTTGTGACCTGGTAAGAAGAAAAAGACATATATGATATAGGGAAGAAGGTATTTACGATCTTCTGGATACCATTACTGATATATTAGATAAATCTTAATAGGAAATTACTTAAAAGGAACTTTTGGAATGAGATCTTACAGTATGGTGTTTGCATCTATGAAAAGAGCTGTTTGAAAAATGTAGAAAAATGTTAGTAAGTACATCAAGACACTTCTGTTTTACTTGGAGAGTCTGAGACAGTGTTATATTGTGGATGATGTGTGGTGTTCTGGAACAAAATTTGAGTGGTTTCTAATTCTAGAGACAACTTCAATCTCATAAGTTAGAATCTCTGACAGTTAAAATCTTTTACCTGTTCTTTACAAGATAAAAAAAATGGCCAGTGTCACAGGAACAATTCTGTTATTTATGAAATGGACTTGATATTGAGGGTAACTTGTAATGTCAGTGGAGTAAGAATACGGAAAAGGGCTTTGCAGCTCCCTAAAGTGAAAGTTTCATGTATGGTAGGAGCATTTTTGGAGGAGTTAAATGTCAGATTCTTAAATGCTTAGGATTCATGATTTGGATCAGATTGTAAAGAGCACCAAGATGAGGAATGCTTCAAATGTGGCCCTTAAGAGTGTGTCATCCATTGCTTAGTATAGCCTCTGGTTCTGATGCCTAATTGAGAGTCTTTCCAATTTCGAGAAGTTGGCTGACCATATGTTAAATTGCTACATATGCCCTAAATTGTTCACACTACTTTCTACTTGCGAGTACTTGTAGAAACAAATAAGGAAGCAAAAAATGGAGAAAAAATGTAGCTAGTGAGGGTTGTGTTTTACAAGCGATAAATAATTCCATATTTCTTGTTTTCTAGTAAACATTGTCAGTAGAGTTTTGGGAGCTATTCAGTTCATCAGCCAGTAAGTGCAAGGATAGTGTTTTTGGCATCCTGCTGCCACTCCAGAAGGCAGCAGATCTTTTGTAGGTTATGTCTGTCAACATGGTGTGGCCATCTCAAAACCCTTCAGTGGCTCACATGTGAGCAGCTTAATTGAGCTGTAGGTATCTGGTTTTGGAGGAGGCTCCGTTGACTTTATCGTCTATATCTCAATTGACTGAAATGGGAAACAACTTACCTTCAAGGTGGGCCCCTTCATGTAGCATCCTAGATACAGATGTCTCTGAAGTTTGATCTCTAGTTCATGTGTTAAAACTGCATTTAGATACTTACATTCAGATGTGTTGATTTCAAACTGAACCCTGCACAGTTTCCTCCCCTCATACTTAGTTTTAGCAAAGCGAAGTCACTCAGATGTTATTAGTTTGTTTATTTATTTGTTGGGAGACAATGAGACAAATTAATGTCTTTAATTAAGTGGAATTAAGTTTGTCCTGGGAGTAGACAAGTTTTGGGAAAATACTGGACAGTGGACAGTATCCTAGGTGATTTCTATTGCCAGGATTGTAACGCAGTAAATTCTGTTTCTTTGCTGTGTCACGTAGTCTTACTGGTACAAAAGTGGCATTTTGCAGAAGTTACAAAGTAGCTCTCATCATCTGAGTTATTTACTGAACACATTTTTGCACATTTCCTTTTCTGAAAAATTTTAAAGTGAAGTCTAAATGTAAAGTTAATATTTTACCACAGACAAAATTCATCATTTCTACACAAAATCTCTAGTAAGGAAGACAGCTTATATTGATATTCCAGCACCATTAGTTTATGACTATGACTTTTTAGAGCTACAGAGTATTTCAATTTATTATTAGTAGCATTTCCATTTATTATTGCAGCTAGTTTTGGTAAAGACAAAAAATTGCTATAGACTATATTATTGATTGTGGAATCATGAAGCAAGGATATAAAAAATGAGTTAAGGTATTAATCATAGAATCATAGAATCATAGAATCATAGAATCATTAAGGTTGGAAAAGACCTCTAAGATCATCGAGTCCAACCATCAACCCAGTACAAATGCCCACTAAACCATGTCCTGAAGCACCTCATCCACACGTTTTTTGAACACCTCCAGGGATGGTGACTCCACCACTTCCCTAGGCAGCCTGTTCCAATGCCTGACTACCCTTTCAGTGAAGAAATTTTTCCTAATATCCAGTCTAAACTTCCCCTGGCGCAACTTGAGGCCATTTCCTCTCGTCCTATCGCTTGTTACTTGGGAGAAGAGACCAGCACCCATCTCTCTACAGCCTCCTTTCAGATAGTTGTAGAGAGCGATAAGGTCTCCCCTCAGCCTCCTCTTCTCTAGGCTAAACAACCCCAGCTCCCTCAGCCGCTCCTCATAAGACCTGTTCT
>JASVER010000002.1:23166072-23178572 GCA_030449065.1 Oceanodroma leucorhoa
CAAGACTGGCCCCAAAACTGAGCCCTGGGGCACACCGCTCGTGACCGGCCGCCAACCGGATTTGACTCCATTCACCACAACTCTCTGGGCTCGGCCGTCCAGCCAGTTTTTTACCCAGCTAAGAGTAYACYCRWCCAAGCCATGAGCCGCCAGCTTCTCCAGGAGAATGCTGTGGGAGATGGTGTCAAAGGCTTTGCTGAAGTCCAGGTAGACCACATCCACAGCCTTCCCCTCATCCACTAGGATTAAATTAATTTATTTTCCATTTCTGCATAGTTGAATCCCATGTTTTGTTGGGGTTAAAGGGTATTTTACAAATGGATTGATAAAGCCAGTATATATAGTTTTCTCATAGAGTTTGTCTGCTATGTTGTCTGTTATATGTGAATAAAACTCATTATCTGTTTTGTTTGTGCAGTAATTATATTTTGTTGTTCTTTGCATTCCTTTTGCTCTCTMCATCTCATAATACGTGCTGTAAAAGCACACATAAATAAATAGGATAAACAAATTAAGCTGTTTAAATAAATTAATTTACTCTGCAGCTCTGTATTCAAATCTTATGTGCTCACTGGATTTCATTTTAATGAAACCCTTCTAAGAACAATACATTGTATGCTAAACAGTGAAATTATATATTAAATGAATGATTAAATATACCATGTTCCAATTTATACCAAATCTGTACACTGTGCATGCTTAAATCCTCCTAAATCTAAAGAAATAAATTTTCTACATTCTGAAAACATCTGCATTATAATCCTCCTCTTGAATACCCAGTTCATGGACATATAAACACAATCAAAGTCAATAAGCCTAGAGCTATGATGCAGTTAAACTATCCTCATCAATGTTTTTGACTTAAAAACCTGAGACTGTGTAAGTGGAATCCACTTAAATGTCTTGAAACATTGCTCTGAAAGGTCTTCTCCCACTCCATCAATAGGCCCATTGAATCCCTTTGCAATCAGAATCTCAAGTTTAGCAAATATTTATTATGAAGCTTACCTGGAACAAATCTATTGATTACTATAGATGGTCATGTTTCATAGGAATGCATTCAGAGAAATAAATACTCATCTAGCTATTGTGCGTGAAAAATAATGACTGCTGCAAAAGCAATTTGCTATGTGAGGAACGTGCTGCTCTTTTCAGGAAAAAATTTAGGCATATGCAGCAGCGTTTTCATGTGTGTTATTAAACACATACTAATTGTATTATTTCATTACCGAAAGCTTTTAGTGAGTTGAATGTGTACAGTTGTTTGTTTGTTTGCTTGTTGTTTTTGGTTTGGGTTGGTTGGTTTTTTCATTAGGAGTCAGGATTTCAATTATAAAAAAAAAAACCACCCAACAACCAAAAAAACCCCAGTTTAACATTTTCAGTCCCTCCAATAGATTTCCCTTATAGGAACTATTTATTTTTATCACTATTCGACCAAACTGACCKAACTCACACATATTTTAGCAATGACATAGAGTCCTGGGAGCTATTAGCAATAAAAAGGAAACTGCAGGGAAAGATAGAGAATTTTCTAGAACGGACTATTCTGCACTCCGCTCCCTTTGTTTATTGTTTCTGTCAAAGTCTGTGTAAGTATTAGATATATTTATCTGCTACATACTGATGGTTCTCCCATAGCAGAGGTGCAGTTCAAACCATCACAGTCCTCATACTCTAATTTTCAAAATCAAAGAACATCTTGAAGTACATCATAGCTCCTCCTGGCTACCGTGCCAGGTTTTTCCCTGGATAGAAAAACATGAACAGGCACTTTTCCCCATTTTGAAGAAGTGATATGGCCAGTGATATGGCCACACTCTTCCAAAAAGTGTGGTTCATTCCAGGTTTGTGCTCTATGGTATAAACAGACATTTGGACTTTCATCATCCATGTTACTGGTATAGGTTCAGTAAGGAGATTATATTTGCTTTATGATCCATAGCAGTTCCGTAAGATCTTATTGCTCAAGAAGCCCCTTTGAAATTAAAATGTGGAGTAAAATTCAGCATAAGTTAAAACAACAGTGTCTGGTCTTTATTTATTTACAAAAGAACATCGTTCCTCATCCTGAAAGGCTAAAGTCTGTAAGACAAAATGTATATTTCCAATTCAACAGCATGCTGATAGAAGTGAGGGGAAAAAAAAAAMCAAAAGCAAAACAAAACCCTTATTTTTATAAATAGTCCAGAAGGCAGTTTAAAAGCCTGATGGGATGAGCAGTGCTCACATTGCATACTAAAACATAAGGTCTAGTGTCCTAAAATTGCCAAGTTTCCTTTGAGAATACTCTGCAAATCCTGGACACCTCAACAGAAGAAAGAATAGGTTGTACTTTAGGAGGGAGGTACAGTTTAGGGAATTGATGTTTGGAAACAGAGGTTTAGTTTAACATCGCCTTTTTTTGCATTATTTTTCGTGGGATCTAGGAACGTGTTCCAGACAGCCCTTCTCCTGCTCCTTCTCTTGAAGAGGGCCGAAGACCTGGCAGCCATCCGTCCTCTCATCGAAGCAGCAGTGTGTCCAGCTCTCCTGCACGGACCGAGAGCTCTTCAGACAGAATCCGTAGGTCACATTCTTCTCCTTGTCACCACTTTAAATTTGATTAGGTGCAGCTGGTTTTTCTAATCAAAATGCCCTCATCTTAAATAGATGTCATATGTATCATGTTCAGAAGTTCAGCTGCAATAACTATCTCCCAACATTATGTTCCCYAGTTTACAGTATCATAATATCTGATGCTACATTAACAGGTACTGATATAAACTGCCATCATGTCATATTAAACATAAAGATATGAGCTATGAAATACAGAATTGCAGCCGGGAAGCAATTTGCTAGATTAATTTTAGAACTGAACATATAGTGTAAACATTTTTTAAAGAAATTGAGTTTTATTTAATCTGGTTACTCTGCTTTGATTTCTAAATTGAATCTGACTTCATAAGCAACATTTTACATGGTAGAATTGCTTGGTAAAGAGAAGAATCAGGTTAAATCAATTAAAAAATGTGCATACTTTATAAATTGTTTAAATATAAAAATTTGTAATGGTGAGAAATACGATACAGATAGTATTATCACCTCGTAGCTCACAAGGGGCTGAGTGAAATTAAAGCATGGTGTCTCTGAGTGATACCATTTTTATCAAGGCTCCATGTACGGGATGTAAATTACATGGCAAAGACCCTGAATTCTATGATATTCAGTACAACAGTCTTGAAATTAAGGTTTTACACACATAATATTTTATGGATATTTACTTAAATTCAAGTTACATTTGTCCATTCCTTTTATTATTGCTCCGTTGCAGTTTTTTGTGCTTTTAAGGCATCTTTCCACAGTGGAATTTGCCAGTCAGTGAAACTGGAGGATTTGGCATGCAGATAGAAGGGCATGAAATAGCTATATGAAATACATAGTCGTGTTGATTAGATGCAGCACGTGTGTCTTTTAGACTGCTTCCTTTCAGGCTCTCCGCAGACTCAGGAAGCTGACTCTTCATTGACCTTCAGATGAAAGATCTTTCATTACGATGTGATGAAAAGTGACTTACCAAAGAAAAGAAATGAGGCCTGACCATGACAAGCTGAAAATTCTGTTTTCTTATCTCTTGGACGATTCAGAGTGCAAATTAAACTGGCATCCCATATACTGTGACCTATGTCTTTCCCCAGGCTCGACGCACAAGCCTTTCGTTATATTTTCTTTCCTCTGTCCAGCTGAGGAGGGGGAGTGGCAGAGCAGCTTTGGTGGGCAGCTGGTGTCCAGCCAAGGTCAACCCACCACAGAGTTCATAAGTAAAGTTCTGGGAAAAAACCTCACAAGCCTGGATTTTTWTTTTTTTTTTTTTATTGGTTGAATAGCATATTTTTTTACAACCATTGAAGACCTTTTCCATTGTTCTCTAAATAAAAAAAGTAAATTAAATTRAATTGAGAGATACTTATTGTTTTTGCTAAGGAATGACACTTTTTTTTTTAAAGAAATGGTACTATTCAGCTTACTCTGCTTACTTATGAGCAGAGAGGAGTGGGACCTTTGCACGCTGTTTCTTCCAATGTGAACATAACAGAGTTCCTTAAATACTAGATCACTTCAGTAACTTACTTATTTATAAAGTAACTCTTTCCTCTCCTATCTGATTTATTAACATCACACCTGATTCTTAAGTACATCTTCTTTTGTGTTGCCAGCAAGAGTAAGATGACTACCAAAACATGGGTTACATATGAAAAAACTGCTTTACTGAAAGTGGCATAAGCTTCTTGCAAATATAATTTTTCAGGATAAAAGCATGGGGTTATAAACTACCTTATATGGATTTCTGAGGTGTGTTTGAGACTGATGAAGGTTTGTTTGAGAACTGTTGGAAAGAGCTTTTCAAGCTATCCGATGAGCAAATAAGCAATTCTAATGTTGCACAGTATACTTGAAAAACAGTGTTTATCACCTGGAAGGCCACAATGCTTAATTTAAGGAAGTTAGGGAGTGCATATTGGGAATACTAATATACAAGAGTTTTTGTACAACTAAATGAAAAAAAAAATCAGTAAGTATCTCACATGGAACCTTCTATGCTTTTCTGGTTTGCTTCATTTTGCATTTCAGTTCTTGTTAAATAAACAAGAAAATGTTTGCAAACATCCAACTTTGTCCAAAGATACTGAACTCTTCTTTTTAAAATGAATTTAAACCAGAAGTAACAGGAAGAAACTCTCCCGCTGTGTGGATACTGATAGCACTAATTAAGTAACTTTGTGATTGTTAGAATTCTTGTATAATTAAAAGGAAGACTATATAAAATAAGTACAAAAGTGTATTGTTAATATGACAGCTGATTTTCTTTCTGCCTGCGCTTGTGTCTAGCAGCTGTCCATCAGAACGGGCTATCTATGAACCAAATGCTGATGGGTTTGTCACCTAATGTCCTGCCTGGACCTAAGGAGGGTGATCTGGCTGGTCATGACGTGGGACATGAGACAAAAAGGATACACATTGAGAAAGGTAATGTGAATATTATGATTCTATTGTTTCAGTGTAAAACAAATATTGTTTCAACAACTAAATAGTATTATAATTGTGATTTTTATTTTTTTAATTGGGATTTTTTTTTTATGTCACAAATTAAATTACAGCAGGATGATAGCTTTCTTGATTCTTCTACTTTGTGGTCCTTGAGATTAATGAACCATATTTATATGAGGGAGGAATTTCATAAATATTACAAAGAAGGATGAGTGAAACACAGTTTTACATTACTGTTGTGTCTCTGACCCTTCTACAATATTGTTTAGGTATTAAGTTTCTGTCTCCATCCAGTTGACTTTAATGACCTACTTCCCAAAGGGATTGAGCACCGTGAAAATTAGTCCATGTGTGCAAAAAGGAAAAAGGCTAATACTAAGCCATTAAATTAGGGAATTGCATAAAATGAGGCTGGTACACATTATATAATGGGATTTAAATTTAATTGAGTATATGACCAAAGTGTTTGATCTAGGTGAATAGTCCACATGCACTTATGCTGATTATGACACCATTTCATCTCTGTTGGTGTTCAAAGTTAAGTTCCTGTTGAGGGTTGTTACAGGGGATTTTGAAGGGGTGGTGGAGGAATTTTAAAAGGTACATTTCATGTTATATTTACTTAATATATGTGAATTTTAAGTTTAATAGACTAGAAACATTTTGGTTAAAGAGAGGTTAGAAATATGACATATCCTTTGAAAAAATATTCTTTGGGCTTCTCAGAAAAATCAGATCTTTGGGCACAATGAGAGGAAAAGTAAAAGGTATAGTAGCCAGACATTGAAACAGGACCAGAGAAACTGCTGCAGTAATGAAGATTTCTGCATAAGAATAAGACATTTTGTGCCATATTTTAACAGCTACAAGATGATACCTTCTCTGTCTTGTGTTTGAACACTGAGATACGAAAAAGAATTAAAATCTGGACAATTCTGTTCTGGACAGGTGGCATTTTTAATAGGATTACCAGAAAAATTAATGGAAACAACATTTATTTTATATAAACCATTTAGTTTGGTTCATTGCACACACAACCTGTTTTAGCTTATACTATGCCCTCACTCAGCCCCTGCAAATTGTAGCCCTGCTGTGAAGTATGATGTGATCAAATAGGTTTGTTTTGAATTTCCATAAATGATCTTATTTCAGCCTTTGAAGTTACTCATTTAAGTGTAATCAGACTGGTAAATCTGGCAAAGAGAAGTACATATTAAGAATTGCTACTATTTTTGCATGTCATTCAGGTTTTTTAAAGGCTTTGTTTATAATGGTACCCCAAATGTATTTTCCAATCTAGCGCCAGTTCACATTTTTGCAAGATATGTTCTCAGTAAAACTGCTGAGAATTCTCTTTTTTCCTCAGTCCTTCTTTAGGTCAAGCCTTCTATTTTTTGTTCGTTTTTCCCCCTCTGTTCCAGCCTACTGAATTAATGGTAAATATTCATGGGCTATCTAGATTGATAGGGTATACTAAATTAAAAATTGTTTTCTGTCATGACTACATTTATCATGTCTCTCATACCAATCTTGTAACTCTAATACTAATCTAATCTGTATTAAAACAAGTGATTTAACTTATAGATATTTGTGGAGATAGTAATTATCTACTTCTGTTACTGTGAGCTTGCAATCAGATTTCCAAACTGTTGCTTCCCACTGCAAATCAGTCAGAATGCAACCATGTTTAAAAATGCAAACAAACATACGTAGGTGGTGGTACTCTTATTGTTGAAACCCCATCACCTTCATCATCTAATTCAAAAGAAAGAAAAGAAAACAGAAGTTCTGAATAAGTATCACAAGGCATTTAAACATTATTGTGTTTTCTTCTAAGCCATTTTTGTTGGCAGAAATCTATCAGCTGCAACTGAAATGGCTTTTAATTGAACCTGGGAGAACCTGGGAAATCCTGATAAAGAAGGCCCTGTCTTTTCTCTTCTTGTCTCCTCTTCCATTAAAATGGAAAGACCAAAAATCTCTGAAGTGATCTGAGATCAGGAAATTTTTTTTTACAGTCAACAGAGAATTTAAAGGGGAAACAAAGTTATAACAGAGGCAACTGTTCAACGTACCAAATTTTTAAAAGACTTAGCATATGTCGGAGGGGTGAATCATTTGTCTGACCTGATCTATGAGTTGGATATAGGAGAGAAAATACCATTTATCTGTTATAAATATAAAACAAAGGAGCTAATTTACCCAGTCCACGCAGCATAGTGTAATATATTTAGAAAGAGTTCATTGGCACTTGCAAACTTAATAACAGTTTGAGTGTATTCAGTCTTTCAAAGATCATATACATTTCTATTCAAAATTCAGCCAGAATTGTTATTAGTGGCAAAAATGAGTTTATTTCACTGGGGTGGTTTAAGCTATCAGTAAATCTCTTGTGTAGTTTTGTTTGGGGTGTTTTTATTTGCCTTTATACTGTCTTCAGAATCTGTTCTCAGGTTCTGCTGTGCACAGCCTTGAGTGATCTCACGTTCCATTGGAGTCAGGTTGTCATTATCCTACCAAGAATCAAATTAGGCTCTATGGATCTGATTCACTGCCCATTAAAACTGGAAAGTTTGCATCAGGCTCTGGGTCAATATTTGTTGCAGGAAAACAGGAAGAGTTTCTGATCTCAAAGACCATGTGTAAACCATGGGTGTTGGGAACATTTTCCAGCTGCTGACTCCAGATGTGCAACTTGGCCACATCCTAGCTTCATGTTGGGGCAAGACTCAATGTACACATCTGAAGTTCCACCTACTCCCTGGGTTCCATGAGAAGAAAACTTAGATTTGCTAAGGGTTATGTTGTGGTCCAGCCAGGTTCCTAATCTGGATTAGGGAGGACTGCAGGAGACACTGAAGAGCACTTCTGCCCCACAGTTCATACATAACTCAAGATGTCATTATCTGTATGACCGGAGAAGTCAATTACCCTAGATTTCCAGGATTTTTTCCTTATTAGAGGATAGCAGATTTTCCAATTTTACTGAAAGAACTGTAGAACTGCAAATGATCCTGGGAAGAAGGAGGTAAGTTCAAGTACACGATGTTAGTTCAAGTACTTGACAGCCATCATCAAAACCAAGTATCTAATTTTGTAACCTGCAATTATGGACTATTTGATGATGCACATTTGGTTTTATTAGATCAGATTTCACAAGAAGACTTATGTGAAGTATAGGAGTCATATTAGAAAAGATCCATTCAGTTTTTTATGTTAAAATTAAKGTTCTGAGTCTTTTCAGGTAAAGTTTCTATGATTCAAAGAGTTTGCTCTAGGTAGTCCCTCAGTTTTGGTGAGGTATATTTTATCACTTATCCTGCTCAGCTGTTATCTGAGTTCCTGCAGATCTCCCAGTCTGAAGTTTCAAAAAGTGTATTTTTTATGTTTTTTATGGTGCTGAATACTCGTTCAGCTCTTCAGTGATGTTGTCTGTTAAATCTGGAAATAGCATAGGAAGGAGGAACTAGCAGAGAACCTAAGGACTAGACTGCTGAATCCTGATGCTCTTCTTGCTCATTGGTCTGAAGTGYTTCAAAAAAAGAGTTCAAAATAATCAATGGCTTGAAAGTTAAACACACAGCCCTTGGAGATGTGGATACGAATTCCTTGTAGGCAGAAGAGATAATTGAACTTGTGACAGATTTCCTGGGCAGAATCCTTAATCACTGTGCTTTGTGTAAAAGAGGAAAGTATATTTTACCATCATCCTTTTGCCATTATGACCCAGTCTCTGGTCATATGGGGTCTGCAAGGTGGAATTTATAGGTCAGTCCTATTGCCAGAGTTTACTCTGTTTACTAGCTCCAGATAGCTGGATATGATTTTCTGTTGACTTTAGACAGACTATAGTTCTACTTCTTAACTTCATTAGATCTCAATTTGCAGTACCTGGTTTGGGAAATGTTAAGTGATGTTGGAGGCAGTGGTCACTCATAACACCCCTTAACTGGCACCTGCCTAGCAATACCTACCCTATACACTATATAGGAATGTAAGACCCAGCTCACTTCAGCCCAAGATTCCCTTCTGGGGGACAAACACCTAAAAGTTAGTTGCTTTAACACCAAATTTAGATGCTTAAGTGTTTTATTGGATCTGGCCCTAGGGCATCAGATTAGAATTTTCTGTCTGCATCAATTTATATTTTTTTAGATTGACACCAACAGCAAATGAAGCCTGAATGTCATGCTTACATTTTAAATTGAATATGTTATTTGAGATGTTATGGGAAGGACACTCTCTTGTTAAAAATGTGCATGCTGTTTTCTATAACAAAATATAAAATATTCACCATGTTCACAAAAGAAGCTAAACTATTTTTTTCAGAAAAGCTTTTAAACTATGATATTAAYGGAAATTTCTTAAGTAATTTTCAGATGATCAACAATAACTGCTTCTTGACTACTATGATAGCAGCAATTGAGGTATAACTTTATCAAATCCACGTATTGAAATGTCACAGTCTTTCTCTCTGTTTTTTTTTTTTTTATGTCCCCATGTAGAGATGTGAGCAATCTTAGACCTCTAGCTAATATCTTATAAAATAGAATATTAAAATTCCAAAATATCCTTAGTGCAAAATGGAAAATAATTTAAATATTCCAAAGTTATAATTAGAATTGTATTTTCCTGTTAGCAATCATKCATCAAAAAGAGAACTAATGATAAATATGTCATCCTATATAGTTAAATATTCATTCTGCATTATCAGCAGTAAATTCTTTTACAATATATACATAGTGTAAATACATATCAAGCATGCTTATTCACCTTAATAAATACAGAAACACATATGAGTATGTTTTTATAAATATGAAAGACTCAAAGGAAGTTTTAGCATCAACAAAGATTCTCTTCTACCTGAGCTGTCCTCTAGCAAAGTCAGCAAACAAATGATCCAGAACTTTGCTTAAATTCTGTTTCTGGTCTGTGTTATGATTTTAGTTAGTTCTCTGAGAAAGCCCTTTTTTAAAGAGACTTGTTACCAGTTGATGTACAGAGGAATTTTCATTCACAGTTCTGCTGTCCAGCTGCTTGTGTAAACATAGTTTATCTGTTCTTTTTCATTTTTGTATATACACATACACAAAAAGATACTTATACAATATGTTTATTTTACTGAATATTGCATTTTAATGTAACAAGAATAATATAAACAGATCATGATGGGTATCTATGTGCAAATATATTTACAGTTAGCATGTTTCAGGTCTACATTCTCACTTCACTTCTTAAATGCTACCTATTAAATCTTAATATATTAGTTTGTAATTCCTTAAGATACCGAGTTCAGGCTATGTATTTGTACATCATCTAGCACTTGTGAAAGTGATCTTGATTTAAGCTTTAACTACTTCTCAAACCTTAAACAGATAGTAGTCAAATTTGTAACCTATCACAGATAATATAAAGATCCACTAAATGAAAGGTTTGAGAAAGCTGGTATCACCAAAATAACCTTTTGACACTCTGGTTGTTGGTGTGTCTTTTCACTCAGCCCAAGAGGCTCAAGAATGCTTGAAGTACATTAAAAGCTATTACAGTTAATGGACTACAAAGGTGAAAAATGAAGTTGCAAGTTTTTTCTTTAATGGGTTGTTATTTACTAAGAAGCCAGAAAAGATCTGTTTTTGTTGCATAGAAAACACAGAAGCCTTTCATATTATTGAATAGGATATGAATAGTATTTGTATGCAGAAAGGAGTGCAAAGGTAGTACAAACTTCTGAAAGTTTTTTTTAGCAAAATATTGGATAAGAGTATTCCTAGAGACTCTCACTAGGCCATCCTCCAATGAGGCACTTTTGCAGACTTGTTTGCTACTAGGGACCTTTATGCTGCTAGGGTAGTAGTAGTTTTGACACAATTTATGAGAGATTTGCTCTACAGTTTTCACTTGATGGTTATATGCACATCAGTTCCAAAACATCCCAGGCGAACTGGCCTCATTGCAGCGCAATTGCACATATGTATACCTGCTATTCTATATTTATAGTGACTCAAATGCATCTTGGACATATCTGACTTTCTGAATAGGCTCAAATGAGTTACATGTGCACAAAAGATCTGATGTATTGTCAATCTATTGAAACAACTCTGAATGTGCAATTCATCTGTGCCTTGTGCCCCAAACAGTTCCCAAAAGGTACTTTTTTCTTTTATTTCATTTTTTTGTCTTTCTTGTCAATGGTCGTTATGTGTCCTTCATGTAATAGACCTTAAAATGGTCTTTATAGTCTTTGATGGTCTTTATTACATATAGAGAGAAGGGGAGCTAAAAACCCCTTTGAAATAGTTTGTGTGCTCATTTTCAATTTTTTAATGAATTGTTAAACAGAAGATGTAATGGTGATTGATAAGATGTTAGAAAGGACTTTTTTTTATCATGCTACCACATTGCAGTTTTTAAATCATTAGTTACCCTTTGTGTTTGCTGCTAGGAAAGATATGTTATAGGGAATGAAGTTAATGATTAAAGTTATGGCTGTTCCCACTACGAGGGGATACGTCCTGTAGCACCATGAGGATGACTAGACAAATACGGTTCTATTTCTCTAAAGTAGTTATTTTTAGTTTTCCATTTTGCTAGTTAAAAAAATGCATTKGCAGGAGAAGAAGAAAATACATGATGTGTCTAGCTGCTATAGAATTGAATTCTGAAGAATTAAGAAACATACAATTGTTTTGTGAATTTAAAGGGAATATAGAGTCATACATATTCTTCCTGAAAACACACATAAGTGAATGCCCTGGCTTTAATGGAAGAAAACATTTATCTCCTAGGCTTTATTTGTACCATTTTACTATTATGGTTACTGTTACAGAAAAGAGAGCTTGCAGCAAAATTTTAAAAATGTCTTCCACTTGAGTCTACTTGAAGGAACTATTTCAAAAGTGCAAATAACCTGCTGTGCAATTAGTTTTAAGTTTTCTCTAAGTTGTTCAAATGCAAAATACCAAAATTCAGTTTTGAAAAGGCTTAACTGAGAATTGCAACCTAGACATAGATAGTATTTCCTTGCAAGTAGTATGGGTAATTTGTATATAATTATTAACATTTTTTTCTCTTTTTGTAAAAATTAACTTCATGCAACCTCCTTTTTTATTACACTATCTCCACATAATCTTTTTCAGATTTTTGTTCTGAGAAATAACATGGTTATTACAGATTCTGCTATCATTGCATGTAGTGTATGGTCACAATGAATTCTCAGAGATACTTCTTTCCCTGAATACAGAGGGTTTGGGTTTTTCCTCTGAGATGGACCAGTACTGTCATAGTTCAAGCGAAGCAGTTTTAATTTGTTCCTACCTTTCAACTTTCTTTCGTTGAAAAAGCTTCTCCACTTTGATGATGCATCTAATATCTGGATGATTTGCATCATTTTTTTCTTTATGCTATTTAGGAAGTTACTTTGCAAAAAAAGAAAATCACAGACTTTATGCCTCTAAACAGGTCTGTGTTTGTGT
>JASVER010000002.1:23183572-23276189 GCA_030449065.1 Oceanodroma leucorhoa
TTCAGAACTCTGACAACAATATTTATGGATCCAGACATAAACCTAATATCTTTTAGAATGCTAACTATGTAAAGCAAAGACTACAGTTATAATTTAAATACAATGCTATTATTTTTTTTCCCTCAAATTTATTTGTATTTGGGAAGGGGATGTAATTTTCATATTTAAATTCGTTAGGTTGTGCTAGTGCAAATTTTACATGCCCTAAAGGTGAAAGATGGCTGTGAATGCCATGCCATTACAGATTAGCTGACTGAATCATGACAGTCTCCCAGTTATGTAAAGTGGTTCCAGTTTATGTGGCATAATCCATTTTTTACTGAATCCCGTAGAATAAATACTGTGGGTATCCCGCCACACAGAAGAAGACAGAAACTGGTCTCATCCCAAGATCCAAGTGGTATGGACATAGTTATATCCACATTCCTTTGGGCGAGCACTTGAGCACATCTGTCTTGGAGAGTGTTAGAGTAGTCCAAAATAAAGCCAGAGACTGAGTTTAAGAAGCAAGCAGGGTGGACAACCTTAATCCCTCAGCCTCTTTGTATGGCTGTATATATGGCCAAAGGGACCATGAGCATGGCTGCAAGCGTAACTTGGTGGTTAGGACATTCTTTTGGAAGAAAAGGACTGAAGTCCAGTCCCCAGTGTATTGAATATTTTGATGTAGATAGGTAACTGGAGCAGTAGTTTGAATTTAGGACTCCATATGCTTTGGAGAGTGCCCAGGTAAGCAAGCAGTAGAGTCATGTTCATTCTTACATTGCTTTGCTCTTGGCAGAGGAACTAATCAGGGGAACAGGTTTAACAAAAGGTTAAATCCAGGTTTAACCCGGATTTTCTTCACAGGTACAAGGGGAAATGACTAGAATACATTCCTGAATTAGCTAGTTGTGACTAAATTTCCTCAGATAACAGAGGGAGAAGAAACTTCACCTATATCTCAAGGTAGTTTGCAGATAACTGGAAAATTTCAACACCATCACCACTGTCCACCTGTGACAAAAACAGAAGTGTGGCCAGCAGGTTGAGGGAGATGATTCTCCCCCTCTACTCCGCTCTCGTGGGACTCCATCTGGAGTACTGCATCCATCTCTGGGGTCCCCAGCACAGGAAAGACATGGACCTGTTGAAACGGGTCCASAGGAGGGCCACAAAAATGATCAGAGGGATGGAGCGCCTCTCCTATGAAGAAAGGTTGAGAGAGTTGGTATTGTTCAGCCTGGAGAAGAGAAGGCTCCAGGGAGACCTTGTTGTGGCCTTTCAATACTTAAAGGGGGCTTATAAGAAAGACAGAGAGAGACTTTTTACCAAGGGCTGTAGTGACAGGACAAGCGGCAATGGTTTAAAACTGAAAGAGGTTTAGTTTGGACATAAGGAAGAAATTTTTTACGATGAGGGTGGTGAGACACTGGAACAGGTTGCCCAGAGAAGTTGTGGATGCCCCATAATTTGAAGTGCTCAAGGTCAGGTTGGATGGGGCTTTAAGCAACCTGATCTAGTGAAACCTGCCCCTGCCCTTGGCAGGGGGCTTGAACTAGATGATCTTTAAAGGTCCCTTCCAACCTAAACCATTCTATGATTCTGTGAATTTATATTTAATCATTTAAAGGAAGATCATAAGTACCTCTCTGCTAGAGAGTGATCAGGACTCCCAGAAGTATTTATTCAATGTCCAGGAAAAATTCAGTTGTCTTCCTGTCCAAAGTGTGGCACTGCTGTTCTCAGTAAGGGTAGATTTAAGCTACAAACTTTTCATGCCATTTTAGATCCCTTCTCAATTTACAGAATTTTCAATCTAGACACCTGAATTAAATATGTTATGGACAGACTACCTAACACAAGGTGGTGGTAATTAATTCCACTTAGGTGGAAGATAACTATGTTAAGGTTATGTGAGTTTCAAGTATGGTGTCATTGTAATACCTAAGTTCCTTCTGAGGACATAAGAAACCTTATTTTTTGTACTAAATAAGTAATAAAAAGCTATAAACAGATCCCAGAATGCAAGCCTATCTTTCAATGAGTCTACATACTTCCCACTTTAGAGCTAAGATATTTCTAATAAAACTACCGGAATTGAAGGGCTTACAGGAGAAAAAATGTGTCTTATAATTGCTAAACTAGTTACCTACACAAAGCTTATTAAAACTCTTTAACAGATCTTAATTGGGACCTAAATTGCAGTTCACTGGGACTTAGGTGGTATACAGTGTTGGTTCAAGACCTCTACCTGAAAGTGAATGTCATCATATGTAGCAGATTCTCATCATGCTTGCAGCGTGATAAATCTCCTTGGAAACCAAGAAGAATCAGGTTCTGTTGTATATAACTATGCTGCCTTTGCTAATTAAATTTCTAATCAATAATTCTTCATCACTGAATCCTGAGTCTAAGGCAGTTTTCTTAAAAGTTCCTTCAGTCAAAAGTATGTAAAACAAAGCAAATTACTAATAGATGTAGAACAAGATTAAAACAATGTTTCGGACAAAAGAGAACATAGGTTTTTCTTTGATGTTAGTTTAAGGAGTAATATTTCTTGCTAACAGTTTGACCATACTCAAGGAATTTCATGTCTGTATCTTTGTTTTCTAAGAATTATGATGTCATTTAAGATCAAAGAAATATAGAAATCTGATTCTTTTTTGAAGTTGCTGTTGTGCAATATCAGTTCTGGCTTCTAATGATATTCAAGTACATAGTGAGATCTACTACTCTAATAACCCACATATAATATCCTTCCTAAGAACTACGTGACAAAAGGCATTTGTAATTATATTTACTTCTGAAAGATTATGGTTTATAGTTAAACCAAGAGAGGCATCCTGTCATTTTCAGAACCCGTTAAATGTGACAGAATCTATTTTTCTGCCAACTTGTGAAGACCAGGCAGAGAGCAAATTTGCTGTGGTCAGCTAAGTGTAACCACTGAGCAGGAAAGTGAATTTAATAATGCATTATTGTTCTTCACTGAAGGTGAACTGTTACAGTGCCTTTGTTATAGCAGACTTTGCCTCTGCTTAGGTTTCCAGATGCCGTGGAGATTACCTGATTAAAATCTCTAATGCATGATAAAATGTTCCATGTACGCTTTTATATTAACATAAATGCATCAGTTTTTGAGGACTGTGACACTAAAGCTAATTGGAAATATTTACTACTCCATTATATGGTGCATATTACAAATAAGGATTTATTATATGTAGAATAAATGATAAGCAACTGAGAATTCACAAAGCTTATAACTACACTATCGTTTTGGGGGGTTTAATATAATGAAAGCAAATCGCAAGAGGTTTATGATGGCACCTCCAACTCCTGAGCTGATGTTGGATGTTGGTCTTCTGTTTCCGTTTTTATTTCACACAGTAATTCAACCAAAAGAGAAAATATTCCTCCTGGCCAAATGCTGTTCTTCTCTTGGCTGTCTCCTGTCATCACTTCAGCACTTTCAGCTCTTTACGTTTTCTAGCTTCCTCCTGCTTTTCTTTAAATGTTGTCCTTTTTTCGTAATTCTATCAAATTCCAATTAAAATTTCAAACATGATAATTTGCTTGTCACCAACAAGCTGAATTCTTTTCTTTTCCTAAGTGAATAGAAGTAAAATCAATATGGTTTCTTATTATTTAAAATCCTTACCTATGTGTCCAAAAGACATTTTGTAATAATTAAATGTTACAAAATTTTTTTTGACGAAAGAAACACACATTATATGTACAAACCTGGGTTCAACTCTCCATCCAATCTATCACTGTCACTGTCACCCCTCTGTCAGTGTTTTTGTGACCTGCTCGGGTCACGTCTTCATCTGTAGCATCCGCTTCTGTACTGGTGAGAAATTTACTTAATCATTTTCTTAAAATTTGTGAGCTTCACATAGAGGGCATTAAAAGTAAAATGTAGTTCTATATGCATACAACTACACAGAATAACAGGCACCGTGTTCAACAGAGGCTGTGTATTGGTATATAGGTGTATGGGAAATAGGTTTTAGCAGAATGATACAAGAGATGTGCCCAGAGCCCACACCTGTTGTGCAGTTATCTCAGGTGAAGCTGTAATGATTAATGCAAGCAAAAGAAGCCCCCCCTCTTCTTTTTTTTCTTTAAGAACCATTGAACAAAATTCTGTATTACTTTCCATTTTACTGATTTAAAGGACCTATGCATATATACTTAGTATGTCTACATTTATAATTATGTATTGAGTTTAGGAGAGTTAATGTTGTGGATTCCTGCCTTGACTCTGGGGATAAGATTGCTACTACTTACTTTTTGAAGTATATCTACCTCAAGTGTATCTACATCTCGAAAAATAAAGTTGAGAATCAGAACTGATGAGCAATGTCCCCCATGACTAGAGATCATGTCTTCTGCAGCCAGAGCGAGCGCTGGATCAGAGATTTCAAATAATTATAAGGACAGACACTGTTTAAATTACAGTTGTCAACAGGAAACTTTATTGAAAAGAAGGAGAGGGAAGTTTTTCTTTCACCTTTGTCATACGTATGAATATCACAATGGGCCAAACAGAGCGGAGGCTCAGGAGACTGAAGGGAGGGCGGATTAATAAAAGGAGCAATTGGATTAGAATTGGACTTTGGCAGGGAATGGTGGATGAGAAGCTGATAGATTTTGACTTGTTATTAAATTAGAAAAAGGAAATAGATAATTTCATAGCGGAATCAGCTTTTCTTCCTGTGTAATCTTTTATCCACTTTTTTTGCAAAGTATTTATGAAATGAATTTTGTTCCTCATAAAAAACTGTGCAACTTTAAAGGACTTAGAGGAGAAAAGAATTGTCTGATAATTGTTAAACTGGGAGGTCTAATTACCTACACAGTTAATTAAAACTCTTTAACTGCCCTCTTGGTGTGACAATGATACTTTCTCCTTTCTAAATGAAAGTGTAAAGGTTAAACAAAGCGGCAATCTAGCAAACAGCCTACTAGAATTTGTAATCTGACCCTGAGATCTACTGTTTACTTTGCAGAAATTACAGTGCTGGAGTGTAAAACAGGTGCAGAACACTTGATACTGTTGCCCACTGTTATACAAATGACTTGCTTTTTACTAGGCACGTAGAATTTCCTGTGTTTCCTAAAAACTCCAGAAACCCTAGATTAACAAAGTGGAAAAACTCAGTCTGTTTCTTGGCCATGACCTTGGCAGCGAGACAAAAGGAGATTGGCAATGTAAGATATTTGTTGTATGCAGGAGAAAAGACACCACTGGAGCCCTACAGATATAGCTAAAACGCCTTAAAGAATTGTTAAAGTTATCACTAGTAATAGGACATTTCAGCACTTGGTAACCTAGGAGAAGTAGATATTTATTTTGTCAAAGCTACATTATATTATTTTAACATCTTTTTTTTTTTTTTTTTAAAGGAACACTTTGTTATGGGTCATTTTGCAAATAATACGGGACAATTCTTTTCCCACAATTTTTTTCGGTGAGCATATTTCTAACCAGTTCAACATTCAGAAAATGACTACTAGAAATAATGGGTATTGGACATCTCTGAGCACAGAAAAGTTCTGAATGCACTGCAGGAACTTACAGTATATGCCTTGTGATAGAAGATAGATATATATATTGATCATCTTAATAGGAGATACCTATGGAAGTCAGCACGTATGAAGTCTAACCAATCACATCCTGGGTCAGGTCAAGGACATATATATATGAATTTATAAATTCAGCTGGCCAATGTAGTTATGCATTTTTTTCTCAACTCTCAACAAACAAGACTCAAATTTCCTGCAACCAATGATTTAAATCAAGAGCTAAGATTTAATACTGTTCAAATGGAGGAATTTAAAAAAATACACCTGTATAGCAAAGTTTGTTTAAAGAGTTTTATCTTAGATTAAAATTCTGGTTAAAACCAGCCTCCCACARATCTCTTCTATGTGAAGAATTTTTAGGAAAGTATTTAGCTCTACGCTGTAAGTTTAGCCTACCCTCTCCAAATACTGAACTTTTAGAGTATGCAGAAGTGTTTTTTCCCCTGTGTCCGGAGTGTCTGCCTTCTGGTTTTTATCTGTTTTTTTATCTGCGATTAGAAAAAAAAAGGGATTTAAAACTTGGTTCAACAAAGATCTGCTCAAATACAGATTTTTTTTGAATGAAAAGTTATGTTTTCGCCTGCATGCAATTTTTGCAGTTCAAACAAAATAGCTACATATGTTCAGTTTGTAGCAGTCTGATTTGTGGGACAGTGAAAGCATGTCCATTTTGCATTGTATGAACTCATAAAAATACAACTTCAATGACTTTTTAGCTGCATTTTCAAGGCACGTTTCTCTTTTGTTACATAGCAAAGCCTCAATGTAACAGGCCATAAATTCTGCTAAATAAAAGAGAGCTGGGGAGTGAGCTTAGGCACTGAATTCATGATTGTCCATACTGCTTAATTGTTAGCTTTTAGCCTGGCTCTGTTTTGACTGCTACAATTAGCTCCCTCCAAAACACATCTGCTCTAGAAAGTACTAGCACTAAATAATGTGGACACAAGAAAATCTTGCTTTGCCGCATGGTCAGAGATCAAATCGCAGCCCTTTGGTTTAGCACTACGACATCCAAACAAAAGGGAATGATGTTTGTTTCAGGAAAGGGTATTGGGCCATGACTTTATTAACAGAACATTTTATTTACAGCAAAATAGTATCTACGATCCTGTCATCTTTAGGATTGCAGTCCCTGCTCTGCTTGCTTTCATTTAATATCGAAAATGTTTAAGACCCACATTGCAAATCTGCAGACTCTCTTTCTTTATACAAYTTATGATTTCAAGTGATTGGATTTCTTTCAAATTGAAGTTTTCTAACCACATACTTTTGTACATTTCCCAGACTTTCGATGGATTTCTTGCAAAATGTTTGATCGGGGTTTGTCCATTCATTTCACCTTAAAAGAGTCCTACCATATTAAACTTGCACATTAGCACTACAAACATTCTCTTGTACCCTATTATTAGCCATTAGAAAACAGGTGCTGAAGCCAGTCAGTAGCTTTGCTACCCAAAGTTATGCTAGCAAGTGGAATTTTTGTTTTTACACTTTATCTTTGGTGAGTCCTTAGCCCGTCATTATCCCCAGGTAGCTCTTGATGCGTTTGTGCAAAATGTCGGTCGGATAGGATTTCTGTTTTGGCTGTTAGCCCAGGTGGGATGTAATGTAAAGGGAAATTTGCACAGAAACTGAATGATTGAGTTCCTTGGTTGCCTATTTCTAAACAGAAATGTCAGTTATCAGTTCTGAACTTATGTTCTGATTTTTTCATCAGAAATACGGCATGGGAAACCTTTCCTGTTGTTCCATTAGACACTCTGTTATGCTTTAACCATTATAACTTTTGAGGTGGAAGAATCAAGGTAATATATTAATTATTTACTTTGGAAAACAGTGAATGGAGATAATTCTTATGCTTAAAGTCAGTAGAAGTTTTGAACAATAATTACTTTTTAATTTCTTTCTAAATATTAAAAATTATGTTCTACCTTATCTAATAGACATAAAAATAAAATACATGTTTCCTAACTGGCCTGTAAGAGCTGTACATCTTAACACCATTGGAAGACTATAAGCTACACTAAGAAATGGTTGTCTAACCAAGACTACCGTATTTTTTCTTTCACTGCTACTCCCTTTCCACTTTCTGCATCAGTTCTCAACAGCCATCCATGAGTCTACATAAACATTCCAACCAGGAATTATGGTACAAGTCTATATTAGACCATCATCCCAATAGTTTGTATGATAATCTTTAGTATCACTGTCCTTGCTTCTAGGAGCTGAATTATGTGTCATTGCTTCTGAGCACTGATTAAAATGATGAAACACAGTAAATAAGTAGATACAACTTGATCCCATGTATTTAACCCTTACAAATAGGTATGATTAAGAATGGAATTCATAGCTGAAACCCAAAAGTATTTAATTGCAGATAAGTACAGAAATAAAAGAACTTTTTGATTTTATCCTATACATTTCCAGAGTGACTATAGCATTACAAAATTATATTACAACTTTTTTGTGGTTTTTTTTTTTCCTTTTCTGTTTTGGATTATTTAACATTAAATTTTTATAATTAAAATCTTAAAGAACTAAAATGAGGATGTGTTCATTTATAACCAATTTTATTTAATTTACTTGATTCAATTTAAAAGATAAAGCTGGATGGCTAATGAAATTTTCAGTTTAATTTGTGCACTAAATAGTAACAGGTAGGAAACAATTATGTAAAATTTTAATTGGAATTTACAAGGGGAATGAGGATTTAGTCAAATTAACATTGGTTTGACCTAAAATGTTTTTGATTATTTTTTAATTTTAAAAGCATACATTTTTCAGTTATGTTACTGCTTTAAAAATGATAACTATCTTAATTAATTTAAATGAAAAATTCATTGTCCAAAAAACCCCAAAMCTTTCAAGAACTGTCATCAAAACAGCAAAGAAAAATCAAATAATTGCTTATGCTTTCCTCCAATTTATTTACTCAGCTGAACACATGAACTGGATTAACAAACAATTTTGACTCCGTTTCTTGCATTATTCTTCAGTGCAGAACCAAGAAATTTTTGATGAGTTCACTGTCAAGAAAGTAACACACTTTTTCAAAGACAGATTTTTTAATTCATTGACATTTCAGCATGATTATCTTTCTTAAGTTATACACTGTTTTTCCCCGTAGCTACAATCCCAGATTAGCATACAACACCAAATGTTGGCGAAACACTCTGGAGGAACATAGTGATAGTACTAGTTCATTCATTGTGCATTGGACTGAGAATTAGAATTTAATTCTTGTTTTTAATGGGAGGAGAAAAGTGGAAGGGGAATCGGAATAATTACCATGTTGGAATCAGAAAGTTACGATGACAATTTCATTTTTTTGTTCATTTTTCCCAATAAACTGAATTCTATTTACATTTACTGAACACTTAAATGAAGGAGAAAAATGAACAAAAGCTTTTAAAGCAGATGATGCCAGTCATGTTTTTCTTTTGATTTGGTTTGCATTTTGTGTGGTTTGTTCTTTCAGTTATTGTATGCTTAGCCAACCACCAGCCCCATCCTGAAAGTCAACAATAATAAAAATGTAAATCATCATCAAAAGCATGCCTTGCAGTGAGAGAACATTTCAAAGATTGTTTATCAGTTGTTCATTTTCTCCTGTCAGATGTTGAAATCTTTTACTTCCCATCATATTGCACAGAAATGCAGTTTTACTGATAGTGTCTACTTGTAGCTAAGCTGTGAAAAAGTCAAAATTTCATTTTGTAAGAGCAGTTATCACACAGAGTACTGCAGACCTAGGTTATTGGTCCTTATTTAGCAAGCTTACAGATAAGATGTCTAATTTCCTGGCCAACCTTTTTGTGTGTGTGTGTGTGTGTGTAAGAGTGTGTATGTGTGTGGGCCCAGTAAAATATATAATATTAATAAAAAATACCCTATACAGCTTTTTCACTTGCAGTATACAGACACAGAAATAAAGTAAACACCAGCCATGAAGTCACTGTGAAAAAATAAGATTTTAATTATTAAATTAACTGTTAATATTATATTACACTATTTTTAAGTGCTGCATAAAAATTTAATTAGAAATACGAGATGTGTGGACTACCTGACTTAACATTGAGCACAATTTAATACAGACTCAATCAAGTTCTTCTGCTGTTGATTTAAGTTTGAAAAATTTCCATATCTAAATTAGAGCGGTTCTGAAAAAATGTAGGGGAAAAAGATATGTTAACCATTTTAATACAGACCTCTGTAGTAGAAAATGTGCAATACAATAGAGGTTTGTCTACTATCTTTCCATAGATGGCTTCTCTGATACATTAAAATAATACTCCTATTTTCAACTAAAGGAAACCTATATCAACATTTTTTCTTAACCTTTAAAAATACTAAAAATACTGAATAGTAGAAAATAACATATTTTGATATCATCTTGGACAGGTACAGTGAAGGAATGGTTAAAAGACCTGTTTAGTCTATCTGTGGGAAAAATCTGAAGTCACGAAGAATTATTTTAAGAACCCTTTCTGTAACTGTTTTTTTACATAACACATGAACAGCTTCTTAGTTGTCCTGATTTGGGGTATTTTTTTTCTTTACCACTTTGTTTATAGCTCATACTTTTGAAAGAAATGCAGCCACTGTAATAAAGTTGTTAGGGAGGTAGGAGAATGACTTATTAGTGGAACTTTAGAACAAGTAGACCTAGGTTTGATCCCACCAATTTTTTCCAAAAGCAGAATTATGGAAACAGAATTTCATGCAAGAATTGCAGGTCTATTTAATTGCATCTACTTCCATTATGCACTTTCATTATGCATTTTGCCGTACAGTGTTTCATAGAAGAGCAAGTATATTCTATCCTGCACATGAGGTACATTCTGTAATTTCAGCTGCAGTTGAAACTAACACAAGTGGAAAAATAATTTTGTGGATGGTTTTCTCTGCACTTAAATTTTTTCTTTAAATCTATACTCCCTTCTTAGCACAGCAAAATGCAACCTTGATTACTGTTAATACTCAACTCATTTAATAACATAAACATGGCTCCACAAACATAATGACCTCAGAAATTAAATGGCAGTTAGAAAAATAGAGGTAGCTACTATATTGCCAGGACAGATGAAAATGGATGTTTTCATACCTGAGTTCCAAGCCCTTCGCCGGAACCTAAGTTCTTGAGTTTTATTTTTATGCTTCAATGAGATGCTTTTCATAATTAAACAACTATCTGTAGCACTGTTCTTTATGTATTTATTAAAGATAGTCTAACTCATTTCCTGTTGACACAAAATTGTTTGAGTGGCAAAGTAATTGTTTTAAATAGCTGCATCCAAGAAAACAAAGGGGACTTGTTTAAATGGGTTAAGTTTGCTCGTGTATTTCACGGGGAATTTTTAAACTGTAATCTTTACTTGAAGTGAATTACTACTGTGCAGTGTTTTAATTCCTTTAAAAATAACATCCATTTTAGTGCATTTTAAAAGTCTGAACTCTGTAAGCATTATCTATGCCCATGAACATCTGTCTAGAGTGGCATAATTCCAAAGATACAGCAAAAGTTAAAGTTCAGTTGGTAATTTTGTCTATTGTTTAGGTAGCACCAATTTCGTAAGGCCTGAACTTAATTATTGCTATTATTCAGTTTCTCTCTATCTCTTTTCATTTTCTTTTTGGGAAGGAGAATGAAAAAAACCCCACCCACCCAAAAATGTTGTTTAATTCCCTGAAAACGAAGCTAAAAGCTCTCTACACAACACCAAATCTAAAACGAGAACTAGAAATTTTATAAATTCCGTATATACTCTTTCAAACTTGAACATTTCAGTTGGTAACTATTCCCAACTTCAGCTTTGATGAGCTAATTTTAAAAGAAGTAATCTTTATCTCATGATGTAAATTAAATAGCTGTTGTCAGGTCTGTTAAACAGAGTATTATTTTATTTACCCCACAGCTGATAATAGAGTCACACAACTCACTCTGGACTGGTCTTCCCATAAGTTATAGCTATGATGTCTCCAAAGGGATAAAAAAAGTCATATCCTCTACTTCTCAGCTTATTTTCATCATTACGTATATTCCTATGCTATAATAAATCACGTGAAATACTTTTTGTAGCTACAGGGCTCAAGGAGTATCTTCTTGATATTTATTTGAGCTCCAGAAATACAAATATGTCTAAATCTTGCTGAGTGAGGATCTATATGTTGTACACTAATACAACAGTGTTTAGACATGYTTGGAGTTTGAGAAATGTAATTAAATAACCCAAATACAGTCATACTATATGCGTAGTCTCAAACATGTATATGTTTTATATGAAATACAACATCCAGAATATTGTTGCTCAGTAAAATATGAAAGATAAGCGAACATCCTGAAAGCCTGACCTCGCCATATGACATGGGAGAGGAAAAAATACTCATCTTCTTAAGCAATTAAAGAGCACTTTGCAGGACAAACCCAGACTACTGCAGCCACTTTGTAGCCTATACCTAACCAGATGGTGAGCTACGTTGCTGGGGAAAAAGTCACTGTTGAATAGTGGGACTGATTCTGTCCGCAGTGATTTCACAGTTTTCTTGATGCAGAATAGAGGAACAGAAAGCCAAAGTAGCCCTGTTTTTTGTTTAATTTCTAGCTAATTTCTTCCTGTTTATTCTATTAGATACTGAGAACTAGAATTAAATTTAGAGGAARACCCTCAGCACCTTATTGGGTCCTCTCACATAACAGCTCTGCTTAACTAAACAGTCATGAGGACAGGTTTGGAGATCTTGGAAGGACAGATCTTGGAAAGCAGCCATATTTTTGGCAAAGTATCTATGCATGTGATTAATTGATTTCTAGACCTGCTGTGTGCTTCTGTCATACTATTCCCAACTCAGAGCTTTAGTTTTATATTCTCCTCCTTACCTTGATGCATGTGTGTGATAACATTGCTCATTCACACTCTCCAACTTCAAACTGTAGCATCTATTTCAATTTAGTTCAGTCTTAACTTGCAGGGTTACAGAGAAAGTGGATGGAGCAGGAAATGCACTTCCACAAGCTTTTATATGCCTTCAAACCTGCTCTTGAAGGTTTTAAAGGATTGTTCCTCTTGGTTTTCCCTATGAGATTAGCTTGTAGATTTTGGAAAATGTTTTACAACTTGTGACCACAAAAAAGACCTCTGTTAGGGTAACCTTGTATAATATGAGGGAACTTCACAAGGCTGTTCTATTTCTTCGGTGCAGGATGATGTGGTTTATGTTCAAATGGATTGGACCAAAGATGGAGAATGGTGGAATGGCTAGTGAAACAGAACAGTGAAAGGACAGGAGGAAATGGACAGAAGTGGAGGTACAGGAAATTCCATTTCAACATAGGAAAATACTTTTTTACTGTGAAGGTGGTGAAGAGAGGTGGTGGAGTCTCTCTCTGCGGAGGTATTCAAAACCCAACTGGAGTTAGTCTTTTGTTGGGGCAGGACTAGATGGTCTCCAGAGGTCCCTTCCAACCTCAACTGTCCTGTGATTCTGTAAATCAGTAAGGAAATGGTGTCAGTAGTTAATGAAAGAAAACACGATCAGGATTTTCCTCTGTTATTTTTCAACTGTAACATGAYCTGAAGAGAAGCAGTGAATAAATGAGATGCTTGCTTCATTTTGCTGCATTCTTATGGGAGACGAAAAACAAAACCATTTATCTGAGAACACAAGGTACATTTAGTCTAATATTTTCGTATTCCTAAACACTCTGGTCTTGTTTCCTGTGTTTTGGGATCCATATGCTAGGTTTGCTCGCTATGTGTGGTTAAGGAATCATATAATTCATTTTATATAGCACTGATAATGCAGACCATTTGTATTCACAAAAGCTTTTATAGAAGCCTTTTTTATTATTATCTTTTAAATAAAATCCTCTGAGAGAAAAGCACACCTAGAAAATGAATTGATTATGTAGCTATCCTGGCAACTTTTACACACCCTAGTTAGCCGTAAATGTTTTCTTTTTAGAACTCTTTGTCTTTTAAATCTGGTTAACAGAATATCTATTTTTTTACACAGAATTTGTTTTACTAAAGCTGCAGAGACTTTAAAAAGTTTGAAAGTCTCAGAAAGATCTCAACATGGAAGGGTTTTCTTTAATAGTGCTTCATAAACTTGAATGCTTTTAAGTGTAAGTCAGCATCTTCTCAAAGTAACATGAATCTAAAACATTCAAGATTATTAAAGCTTTATCAACAAAACTAATTGGAGGCTGAAAAATTATAATTACCATTGAGGTATTAATTTGAATAAGTGTGTTCAGTTATAACTATTCACACATAAATCAGAAGTCATAACTGCGTTGGAATCAGTGTACAATTTATCAAAATATTTTGCAATATTTATCTTCTTAAAAAGTGTAAACACATGTTTCAGAGTCTGTAATGAACCATTTTTGAAACAGATTTCTGACAGAGCTATATAATTGTGGACCAGTAATCATAACTGCAAATGTAAGGAAGTGGGTTTTTTTCTGACAACTCAGGCACTGGATGGCTCTCATGGATTTTCAGATGATGACTTATTTACCAACTGAACAGGGGAGTTATGTGCCATGTAAGTAATACAGAAGTAACAGGTTTGGAAAATCTGAACTGACATTCTACCTGCATTAAAACCAATTTGACTTTTTTTTGCTTGTAGTTTTTTGGACTGTGGTGTTTTGGACTTGAGGTGTTTTTCCAGCCCGCAGCATCTGAACAGACCCATATCAGTTGTGATCTTTGCAAAGCACAACAGCACATTTCTTTACTCCAGTACTTAATCTACTTGCAGCCTTTAATTGAAAAAGGTTGGATTATTGTTTTTCATTTAAAGCTTTCATCAGCTTTTAAAATTGATAGTGCCTATATTCACAAGGGATTAGGGAAGAAAATAAGTATACATTTTCACAGCCTTTAAATCACATAATTTGCCACTGAAATTAATGTATATCATCTTGAATTATTATTTGATCTTATACGTAAGTGCTCTGCTATTTAAAAAGAGTCTTAATAACAAATCTACCAAARGCATTTCAAAGCCCTTTTATAATTTTTTTTTCATTAGTGTCTCCCATTTTCATTTCATTGCTTTTGTTCCTTACCACCTTCTTCATCCAGAAAAATAAGTAACAGCCAGTGTCACTTTTGAAATGGAAAAATGGTTTCAAATCACTGGCAAAGCTTAATGACTTTTGACTGCTGAGATATGTTAATTTAAGCCAGACCAAATGTTCCTCAGCTGCAAATATTTGGTGTTGTTCACTGGGAACTGGCAAGATTTATGAGGGCCCAGTGGCAAAGGCTCTCTGCTCACATGCCTCACATTACAATTGTTTCACATGTTAGATGATAAAAGGCTGTTTGAAAAAAAAAGAAAAAGAAAAAAGGGGGGGAGAGGAAGGAAAAGAATCAACTTTTCACAGAAAATGTGTATAGACCCAAAGAGGATGGGGACTTAGAAAGACAGCTATGCTTTTTTTCTGTCAGTGAATCTTCTCAAAGAACCATTTAACTGCTGAATTAATGTGGTATTCTCATGCCAATCTGCATTCTTTTCGCCCTCTCAAAACGTCAAAATCCATGTGACTGGATGGTTCAAAGCACTGGTAATGGAGCATAGAGGACTTTTTTTTTTTTTTTTTTTTTACTTCTAGGTGGCCAATCCAAACCTACTGCAAACTGATAGTGGCCAAAAGTTATTAACCTTTGGCTCTTTGGTTATTTTGAGAAATGAAGTTAGTGATCTCAGTTCAGTAATGAGTAGACAGGTATCTAGATCATAAATACCACAGTAACTTATGTTGATAGACACTCTTGATAGGGGAATCTTACAGAGATAGGGCAGAGACTGAACTGTCTTCTGGGAGAAGGCACCTGCACAACTAGCACATCAATAGGAAAAATCTGTGGAAGCATTCCCTGCCATTCTGGATATTAGTTTGTAAGACTGTAAATTGGGAAGCATTCAGTCTGTCATAATTTGACAATAACAGCAAAGAAAAAAAGCAGAGGGAATGGGGCATTATAGAAGTAATGTTCATAAATTTAATTTTTTCCTATATGCTTAAAGGGAAACTTTTACCCTCTTTATTAATTAAAAGAAAAATGAATTCTGACTGGCTTACATTTACTCTTTAATTTGTAAGTGACTGTGAAATTTGAGGGTCTTACTATTTTCCTAAATGTTCTAATGGGTTTAGATCTTTTTTTCTTTCTGAAAGCAGAAGCCAAAAACTAGTACTAGCATTTGTTGGTGTGCAGAGAAAAGAGTGAATGCCTTCTCTGCTGGGCTAAACAACACATTGCCTATAGCCTTTCTCCTACCCACACTTAAAACCTTTGAGGCAAATATAGTTTTGCTTTCCGAGTCTGTCTGAGGTTGTTATTGTCGAAAGCCTAATTGCTGCTTTCATGCAGACAACTAACGTCAGCATTAGAGCTACTGGCTTACCACTGCTGATAGTGCTTTAATGCTTTACTGCTGTTTTTGTACCCCATTCCTTCTAGTACCTGACAGAATGAGTAAGTTCTCCCAAAATTCACAGGGAGGAAGGGTACAGCAGCTTTACTCATACTGGATCAAATCCCCCCCCCCCGCCGCCCCCTAACCAAACAAACATCCTGCCACGTATCTCCGTGGAAGTCTTAGGGGCATCCTAAGCTGAGCGAGCATCAGTGCGAATTCATTCGAACTTTACGGTATGGATGTTTGCAATCAGAATAGATTAACCCTGATTATACAAATCAGCTACAGTGAAGGTCTACTAAGCACAGAAATGACTCCTCTAATGATTATAAGGTGATAACTCCTGGGCGGTGTTCAGGGTTTCCACTGAAGGTAGTGGGAGCTGTGAGGGCTAAGTGCATTCCTAGCATTTCGAACAGGAAAGAGGAATGCCTCTGCAGGGGTCAAAATGCCCCCTTGAGTGTTAAGAAAGGATTTTTCACTTTTTCAGATGTACATAATGGTTCTCACAGAGAAGAGAAATACCTTGAAATAAATAAACCAAATGTTGGTGGGTTTGTTTTAATATTTATTAACTAAAATATGGAAAACTATGATGTTCGTATTTGCATTTAGGCTGAAATTGTTCCTTAGAAAAAAAAATACACCATATATTTGTGCTAAATACTTTAATTATGCCCTTCACTGGGATAAAAGGAAAAAAAGCTGACAGCCAGCAAAAGAAAAAAATCCCAATTCTTTTCTTGCATTAAATATGACACAGATTGTAAAAAGCAATTTTTACTCTTGAAATGTTTAGAAGTATTGACATTCTGTCCACTCAGTTGTCAGCTTGTCTTTAGAGATAGAGCTTCCAGGTTCTTAGCATTTAGTAAACTGACACTGATCTCTGTTCTTCTTTAAACTTGTATGCAATTCTTGGCTTAAAAAAACCTCCATGATACCACGAAAGGTTATTCTTGCTGTGGACACTTTAAAAATTCGGTGCTATCCTTATGGCTGTTTTCCTGATCTTCCAAATTTTTATTATTAAATACACCTTATTAGTTTTACTTTAAGTCTCAACAAAGCTTAAAAAGGGATTTGGGAATATTATGGACTACTGTTCCCCAGGGGGGACATGTAGAAGTTTTAGCTTGTGGTACTGGAAGGAAGCTCCTCAGTGCCTCAGAGCCGGTGAGGAAGGGGAAGCAGCAGGACCTACGCAGAGGTAGAGCGAAGAGCTGGTGGAGTTAGAGGCAGACCTGGAAGGCAAGGGCTGTCTTCACAAGTTCTTCAGTTAATTCAGTAGGAATTCGTGTATGTTAATTGGGCGGCACAAAATCAGCTTCACGAATCTGAGGGTCCAGCTTTGTGTGCTTAAAACCAAAGCCTGTGTCAGAGCCTGCCTTCCTTACCCAAGCAAAATTCTGCTGGAATTTAAATAAATAGTGAACATGAAAGACTGAAAAAAAGGATTTGCTCCTTTGTGTACCAAATAGGTACATAAACAAAATTAGCTGCGTGTTAATAAAGGTTAAAGCAAGAAAAAGTGTAACACTGTAGAATAAATTGCCAAGCCTTCTTAGCAGAAGCAATGTCATTGCTTGATTTCTCTGCCATTATTCATATTGCTATGTTTACTTTAGAGTGCTAGAGGAGTCCCTTGTGATTTAAATAAAGTTTGCAATGTTTTACTTCTGTTGGCATGCATATTCTTCAAGGATAAAATATCTGTTAAATTTCTCTGTTTTCTTTCACTCCTGCTTAAATGATGAATCATGATTTGTGGTATTTAACGTAATCAGAGTATCATTAATTTTCTGCTAAAATGTTTCTGCATATGGACATGCAAAATAAGTATCTACCATGCCATCAGTTGGTTAAAGAATCAAAATGAGGATGACAGTGTTTTTTTAAAGAAGATTTCTCTGAATCTTTCCRCCCACAGGCTCTGTTGAAGGCAGTAAATAGTCCATTTTTGTTAATGAAGCTTCACTCATACAGCTGGGATTGTTTAATATTTTACGAGTGTTACTTTGTTTTGCTCTCAACGATCTCAGGCAGTTAAGGATTTATGAATCGTGTTTTTCTCAGCCCATCTGCGGTTTCCTATCTTCCCTGGCCTTGAGAATATGTTTAAATTTATTAAAGCGAAGCAAAGGCTCATTATTTCAAAGGAGAGCCAAAGTGACACAGTGAATTGGTTATTAATGGAAAGGCACTGCCATAGGGCGATTGAAATTTAATGATATCCTACAAGAAAAAAATGAGGGTGTCACTTTCCAAAAAGTCATGCTAAATGCCAGCCTTTTTAAGGTCCTGCCGCTAATTTTATGCCTGCGCACAGTAATGTTTTCAAAAGCGTTTAGGAAACACGGACCAGTGACTGTACTGATTATCCTTTTCACCTTCTCGCCTGTTCCAAATGGGTTTGTGCAGTGAGCGATTTAATCTCTAAATATAGGGAACGTTAAAAAAAATAACATTGCTGTTTTTCACAAGCTAAGGGCCTTTTGCAATCCTCCAGAGATGGACTTGCAAATATGCTATCTCCATATGCTCACAGTAAGCTCTCAAACTGGCTCATCACCAAAAAAAAAAAAGAAAACAAAAAACTTCAATCACTTTATTTCTTCTTTTTTTTCTGTCATTCAAGAGATGTTTTATGTACACAGAGTACATTTATCAAAATTTAAGTCACACGTGATTAGAGTATACCTAGGAAATTTGGAAATTTCGCCATTTTCTCCCAATTGGACTACATTTTATTTCAGAAGTCGGTTTCCTGAAATGCTTTCCACCTGTTTCTGGATTGTCCTTAGTTTATAATATAATGTTCATATAGACTTTGCCACTATGTTTTCTCAGTTTGAAACACAAGGTGTGTAATTTCCTGGCAAAATCCAGCGTATTCTTCCTGAGTGAATGTTGAGGCTTGTTTGTTTGTTTTTTTTTTTTAATTTGAGCTGGGTATAATTCTCAGACCACAGAGACCCAATAATGTGGTCCTTCAGTGACTGTTGAAAAAGTTCCAGATGGAAGAGGGAGGTGAAGGGAGAGAGGGAAATACCTGTATTAGGACTGCAGGATCAGGCTGATAGAAACTTGTGGATGACGCTGGTGCTTAATGGAGTATTATTGTTTAATGTTCCAGTGCTAGTGATAACTATATGGTTCCTTCTAGTTACGTGTTTCAACACATGATTTACTACAACTATAACCATGTTTAAGCCCAATTGAGGAACACAGATTGTGGATAAATCATGGATAACACAAGGTCTGTGTAAATGTCTGGACAGAAAATAGCTTGTGATAACCATGTCAAAAAAGCGGGCTTTACGTTAGACACCTAACAATGTTTGATGACTGCTCCTTTGTAAAAGCAGAAGAACTGAGGAAGGATTCTCATGCCATGACAACAAAGCTGCTATGGCTACAGAAGCTATTGTGTGACCTTCCTCAGTTCTCAGCCATCGGGATGAAGAATCTCCTTTAGTACTTCCCCATTGCTGTTCTAAGATATCAGCTCCCCCAGAAAGCATACAAATACCCAGCAAAACGAAAGGGGGTAGTAGCATAAAGGGATATTTGGTATCAATCATCCTCAGTTAATACAGAAATGGTAGAAGTCAGTGGTGGAAAAGACATGATAGGTCACCTAGTTCATCTCGCTGCTGGTGCTGGAAATGCTCCCGACATATATTTTCTAGTGCCCTGTCCAGTCTAGTTTAAACACCTGATGCAACTCATTTATATTTATATTGTAATTTTCTTACAAACATAAATATAAAACCAAACTCCAGACATTGCCCTTGACAGGCACATTAGTAACAAATCATTTTCTAACCTTGCTTATGGTAAATTTCCAACCATCTGCTGACAGGTAAACAGAAATTTTTTTTTTTTTTTAACTCTCAGAGTAGTTTCAGTTTCCAGCCTCAACAAATGAAATAAAAAAACAACCCTAATTATAAAATGACAGCACCAAGTTGTTTCTAAAGGGAGAAATGTTACCCTTTCTGGAGGCGTACATCTTACAAGCATCCCCTGCAYGTGGTCCTGCCCCTCCTACACATAGGATAACCTGTGATCTTAAACATACCATCTGCCATCTGCATGCCATAGAGATGGAGGCAGCCTGAGGGTAATAAAGACTGGTAGCCATCTCCCTACTTCTCATATATTAACAGCCCTAAAAAGAAGTAAATTATTGCCAAATTTTGAACTCTTTCTCCTATAGAGCAGAATCCTGAGGTGAGAGATTCAGTTTTGTTCAGTCTATAGAAAAGTTGCAGTGGGGAAGAGTTATTTGCAGAACAGAGCCAGGCTAGGTGAAGTGGGTCGTGGTGTCATTTCTGAGGAGAAGGTAGCAGACGTCGTTTCACACGCCTCGGTCGTGGGTCCATGAGTGGGCGCTGGTAACGTCATCTGTYCTATGGGAAGCAAAGGCTGCTTCTCAATGTATGGAAACCACTCGGTGAGAGGGCTTGCTCTCTGATTAACACCGGGAGATGGAGGGGTTAGAAGGAAGGGTCAGCTTCTGTGAGGTGCTAAGTGTCTTCTTCTGTGGCTTAAATCACTGAAAAGGAAGGCTCTTCAAACTGGGTGCAAGAATTATTGTAGCCAGCGCCGTGCCTTCACAGGGACTTTCTGTTGTCTGGGGTGAGAGGGCAGAAGAGTCAGAAAATAAGGTCGATAAGACCAGCAAAGACTGTGTAAACTGAAGCCCTAATAGGATTTGCATACAATTTTAAAGAGCACAGGGAGAAATGGTGCCTCAAGGGCCTGCAACTTCGGTTTCTCTGAGCTTCCTGTTTTAACTATAAACTTATCATCCTATAACCTTTCTAACAAAGACATAAACACTTCAGCTACATATATTTTGATTGTTTCATGGCAGTTTACTGGAGGCTTAGCAATGACAGATTTCTTCATTGTCTTTTTGCCAAAATTTGTCCTTTAAGTCATTTTTGTTGACTGCCCCTTTTAGCAGCTCACCTCACAATGAGAGAGGAGACAATTAATGGGAGGGTGATTTATCACTGCCAAAAACTGTCAAGGACTTCTGTTGTAGCTGGAGAAAAAGCAATTTCACATTATGGCATTTCATTCCGAATACATTGTATTTACAGCTCACAGTTTTATTTTCAGAGCCTATTATCAGGTGAAACAGTTGCATCTGAAATGTTGTTTGTGACATAGGTGACCTGTTAGGATTTGATAAGTATTTACGCCAGAGCACAAGGGGCTCACACATCTGCTGTTGGCAGAAGCAATGGAAAAAAATAACCTGGAAATGAGGCGTTTGATTTTTCTGGTTCCTACACTCGAGCATCTGTTGCTATAATTAAGTGGCATTCAGTAATTGCAGAGCAATGGTGAAATAAACATATGCATTCTTGCCAGCTTTTAGGATTTGGTGTCCTTACAGTAGGAGAGACAAGCAAAGTGACTTCAGCAAGAACAAAGGGTTCTGTAACAAAGTTTAATGATTAACTTTCCTATTGCATAAAGAGGAATTTTACAAGGAAAAAGGAATAGAGGGAGAAAAAAAAAAAAATCTAAATTGGCCGGTAGCTTTCGTACATTTAAACTGATCACTGCAAGAGGCAAATCAGAATGCTGAACTGGGAACATGTTAACACTTTTCTGTTGAATGTACATGACTCCCTTGGGGTTGTGTTTAGAAACTAAAAATTGAGCATGCAATGCTAACTAAAAAAAAGAGCAGGCAGGAAACGTATTATACAGAGAGAGTTTCTAACGCGATGTACTACGTGAATTTGAAGGGGGAGTTGAGCAGAAGACCTCTGCGAGGGGCCCTGCTGCCTTTGTTTATGCACCAATTGTGGTGTAAATGAAAACAGAACCTGGTGGTCAGTATTAGTTAAGAACATTGGTTAAAACAGGCTTTTTTAATGAATCATTTATAAGGCCCTAGTTAATCAAKCAAATGTTCCGTGTTCTGTGGTGAGATTCAGTACACTTTTTTAAAATTATTTTTTAGAAGTAGAATGAACTGGGGATATATAATTTTTTCTGAGAGAGGATTTAAGTCAGAGAACTGTCTCATCTGATCAGAAGTTTTGTGATTGTTGTATTTTTTGTCTTTTAAGAACAGGCTGTTCAACAAGTTATTTCAATAACTGTCCTTGTACTAAAAATAAAAATAAAAATGGATAATTGGATAGCAGTACCCATGTAACCTAACAGATATGTGGCAGATGTAGCATGTTATAAATTCTGGGAACCTAAGAATAGAAAAGAGTGTCTGGCTCTTGCTGTCTGTCGAGGCCAATAAAGAGTGAGCATGAAAAAGAGCTATTAGTATTGTTTGAGGGGGCCATTCTTATACATGCTTTGGCACTCTCTCTTGCATGATCTGGAGCAAGTTTGGCATTAACTGTGTGCCTGCCTTTTTGGCTGGTGGAGTAAGTAAGAGGAACCACTGTGCAGGGGGCAGAAAAAATTGTGGTATCTTGAATAGACACATAGATAGATACATGCATGCATGCATACATACACATACATATATATTCACATACATATATATGCAGAGAGAGAAAAAGAGGTGTAAAATGAATAAAGCAAAGAGAAAAAATCTTGTTTACCGGAGATGGGGCAGGGTTGAAAAGTGAAAATAGCTGATAGTTTTTTCTTCRCTTTCCATCACTTACACTCATTTCTACATGGCCATAGCAAGCCATAATAAGTTAGTCAGAGCTTTAAAGGACTGGAATAGCACAGGATCAGGGTCTATATTTTAGCTAAATGTAAATGTCAGGTTACKTTTCTCACTTTACTGTTTGGATAGTGAAACTGAATCTGTTAATTAATTTGGTCTGTAAATACAAATATTTTGAGGGTAGGTATAGCTTTCTAGACTGATAAATGATATTATTATTTTTAGCTGGATTTACTGCTAATATCAGTAACATYATTATTATTATTATTATTATTATTATTATTATTATTATTATTATAATATTTTCATGGTATAATACTGAAAAAATAATCTAGTCAGACTTGAGGACATTATTGTATAAGAGTCTACTAAACTTCATATATTGATAAACCTGCTTAACTCCTTTTTTATTCTGCAAGTGAACTCTTGGATTTTGATGTTGTTTTGGGAATCCTCATGGAGCGATGTTTCTGAGCTAGGTGAGAGTCAGGAGACTTTGATCGTGTTTCAGGCTTTGCCAATGACCTGGTGTATGACTTTGGGCAAAGCACTTCACCTCTTTGTGCCTCTGTTTCCCTCTCTGCTTATTTACAGCCGAGTTCTTTGAGGAAGGAGTTACCTCTCAAGCGTTTGYACAGGACTTCGATTTCCTTTTTGAGCCTCTAGGCACTAAAAATAAGTATTCTCACATTAAGTATTTCATTAAGCAATGTTGGAAGCTTTTTATTTTTGATGGAGGTGAGCCCACGGACAGTGGCTATGAGCCTACTCCTGCCATCCTTGCACTGGCTTCTGTTTCTGAGCCATTTGAGTAGGGAATGCGGCATTAGGACCTCTTATAATCAACATTCTTTTGCCAGCATCCATTCTCAGCCTATTAAAAGAAAAAAGATAGTTGTGAGAACTCTGTCAATAGTGAAACATCTATTATGTTGTCCACTAAAAACTTAGTAGAGGCTATAGGAGTGATTTTAATTGAGATTTTTACAACCGTTTGATAACACTGTTTTGATCACCATATTTAGGGCTGGATTCCAACAGTGGACATAAAACCTCTGACTAATCCACTGAGTCACCCAGTCCCTGTCATATATTGCTTAATGGTCCATGCTGCCAGGAATTATAATAGCTTTCTAGTAATAATTTTTTTTAAAAGAAACTTTATGGGCACAAAGTCTTATATAAGTTTAAAACTCAGATTTTTAAAGAGGCAGTCAAAGAAAACTTACTAGAGCTATGCTGAACTGCAGAATTTTTTTTTTTTTATTTACAATAAGTGTTTAGAATCTTAAATCACGTATACTGTAAGTTAATGACTAATATTCTAACTTTGGTTGGTTAATGTTTGCAGGGCACTTACAGATGCTAGAATAATCTCTAATGTTTTTGCTCAATCTGCTCTGGAGATGGATGAAATAAATAGTTTAAACTAATTAATGTAACACCAGCTGTTACAAGTGCTTGGCAGACGTCTGTGAGTTTTGATGGGCAGAGAGCGGCTGTTGTACTTGACTTTATTTTAGTACAATGTTGATCACAGTGTAAGCTGGAATAAATGACGAGCCAAAGGAAGGAACAGAGGATGAATTCTGTGTAATGCAAAATAAATATTGCCCTTTTTCTGAAAATATTTTTTGAGGTCGAGGGAGAGTTATAGTGGACTTTTATTAAGTCATAAGTGCTGTGACAGCAGCTGTGCTAACCATGCTCAATATTAACATGCTTTACAAAAGCTGCAAAAATATATAGGCATCTATGAAAATTCACACTGCTTTTAGATTCCAAAAAGTCTTAAGGCTTAATATGAGCACTTTGGCTGCATATTTTATTTCTACCTAGTAATTGCTATTAGAAAGAAGAGATGTTTAAGACAGAGAAAGAAGAAGTATTAGTTCTAGGAAGTTAATATGTGTGCAAAGAATAAATTGGATTTCAGTGCTGTTTGTATGCATGTGATTGTATTGTACATTTTTTATTTATTTGTCTTGCATGGTAAAAATGAGCATGACTGCAAAAACTTTCAAGGTGCAAAATAGTTGTATCAAATGGAACTTAGTACTTTGTGCTGTAGCCTTAATTTATCAGTTCCTGGTCAAAAAACACCACAAAGCCAAAAATATATTTCTGATAAGAATTCATTGTTTCCATGTGATTTAATAAGAAGTTAAAATATCGAAGTAACTTATCTTTTAAAGTTGGAAGGTAGAATAATTGTGCTGTGACAGGGGAACGATGGCTGCTATCTCTCTATGTGCCAGCATTAAGATAACAGTGTCATTGTACAGATTGTTACCCTGTGAATATGTCTAATAAGTTATTATAGCGTGCTGAGCAGATGGCAAGTGTGCTCCTGAAAGAATTGATGGATGGGATATGATGTCATCAGTGAGATGACAAGGTTCACAAGGTACTTGACCTCCAAGAATAAGTCCTAACTGGTTAGAATTCTAAATGGTGAACTTTTGTGACACTGGCTAAATGGGAAATATGTGCAATTTGTATTTCTTTATGGTAGTGTTTACCCTCTTCACTGAACTCCACATAATGGGATTTGGTCCCTGAAGACTTGGAGATATTGTTGGAAGGTTTCACCCTGTAACCTTCAGAGGATTTCAAATACAAATCTATACATCTAAACTTTAACAAAATTCCACCAAATGATATTTATGAAATCAGGTTCATATCTTTCCTGTCTTTATATGTATATGTATAAAGAATTTAATTGAGATGCTTAATTAATTTAACATGTTCTCCCAAAAGAGAAAAGTGCTGATTCAGTGAGGAAGTAAAAAGCATAAAATTATAGTTTATATTTTTATAAGAATGTGTTTAAAATTGTGGGCTATTCTAACATGACAAGGATCTTAACAGTGTACTAATAATTTTAGTTATGACTAGATTCTCCATCTATAAATTGTATTAAACAAATAAGTATTTGATCGATCGATCGATCAATTGATCGATCTATCTACCTATCTAGTATTTTCCTTTATTCTGTTCCAAATTATACAGTGGGATCTATGCTGTTGAAACACAGGCTTCTTAAATAGTCCTCTTAGTTCTTTGCATGATTCATGAAATGAGGAAGGTGCGTGTGAAAGCTTCAAGAGGGAGAATCTAGCTGCTAAAGTTTAGGCACTATCAGCTGCATCTGATAGACACGTACCTTCTCTTCTTTGTCGTATGGAGAATTTAGGCCCTTATTTAGGGAGTACTGCTTCCCTGGCAGACTGGATAACCTAGGCAGAGGGATTCTACCCTTTGTCTCTTAGGCACTCCATAAACCCCACCAATCACAAAGTGAGCTCTGTATGTGTATTTTTATGAGCAATTATGCAGATAGACAAATCCTTCAAAATTCAGAATTAAAAGTTTGTACCTATACATTGTAAATTGGAAACAGAAGCAGAACACGCAAAAGGCAATATATAGAGTATATATCAAAAAAAGAACAAATGAAACAAAGGGGATAAATTCATACTAAAGATATATACTATTCCTTTCCTAACTAATGAAAGTTAGAGGCAAAGAGTTTGGGGTCATGTTTCGTACCCCTGAAATTAATAAAGCTTTTATTTTCCATTGATTTAGCTGTATTTGGCTATGAACAAAAGCAGGAAGATAGGAGGAAGAGGTGTGAGCATAGTCATTAGCCTTTTTTAATCTTTAATAAAATACTTATGGTTGCTTAAAATGCTTATTTTTATTTGGCTCCTTTAAAATGAAGAGATATATTCCTTGTGGAAAACTCTTCCATATTTTATTGACAGTTTGCAGAACAAAACATAAATGCTATATACAAAAATAAACTAGGAGAGCATGTACATGCGTACTTGTTCTGAATTCTTTATGCTATTTATTTTCAACACTGATAGTTCTCTGAGATGTTTGAATATTCATGTGACAACATAGGGATTATTTACATGAACTGAAACAAGAGGAAACCAGATGAAAGCACTATAAATCCTGTGAATAAAAACAATATATTATAATTTTTACATTTCGTAATGTTCTGAGTTTCAAATAAGTAAAAGTTGTTTGTAAAATTTCTACTACTGGGGAATATTGTTCCATTTCTTAAATCAGCTTGTAGGTGCAATAAAACTTTCATAAACATGTTACAAATTGCTTCCATCTTTCCTGTATAAATAAAATGCTGAGGGTTCCTAAATTACTTCAGAATTACAGCAAAGCTTTGGATTGAGTTGTAAATGCTATAACAATGTATCAATTTTAGAGTAATTACTTTGAAAATATGGATTACAATTTAAAGTCACCATCTTTTTCTTTTAGTTGATTTTAAATCCATGTCCTTAATCATCCAACCCAATGCAACTATTTTACTCATGTTGTATCCCTGCATCTGGTTCTACCGGTACAGGAAATGTACAGACAGTAGAAGGAGGATACTATGGCTCTCAGATCATACTGTCTTCCTTTTACTCCAGTAGTAAGGTAGAGGTATTGTGTCTGCAGGAAATAGTAACTTATTTACATGTGACTTGTAAATAGTTATCTCTCTGCATATAGTTTACTGTCTGTATTGAATTATTGTTTCTCTGGTTTATTGCCACTTTGTGTAAATATAGTAAGAGAGCAGTAACCTGCTCAAAACCTGCTATTAGTAGGGCAGAGTAGAGACGAATCTTTGAACAAATATTTTAATTGTCTATAGTATGCATACTTCGGTAGTGGGTGGATTCAAGGGATTTGGTTCTGTTCTTGTAAGGTAATATTAAAAATTAATACTGAACTGTTGTCTATAATCATGTCTACCAGTTTGTTAGCATAATTRAATAATACTGTCAAAATGTTTAAAACCATCAGATGAGTTTATCAAATAATTTGATAAAGTATTCAGTTAAGTTTTCAGTTTTTAAATAAAACAGAAAAAACAGAATCCACATCTCATATCGTATTGTCGTAGGTGTATTGATTATGTGGCTAAAGTATTTTCAGGAGCTAAGTCTTTTGTACCCAGTCTGATCACTGTATACATGTCTGTATGTATGTGTATGTGCTAGAGACACGTAAAATATTAATAGAAGGTAAATGAGTGTTCACCAAGGTCTCTTTGCCATATGGCTCCTGTGGAGGATAGAAGGCCCTGGCTATCTTAAGGCTGCCATATGGACCTGGTGGAAAAAGGTAGGTCTTACACACAGAGCGAACCTACCATATGGACTGGGTGGAGCACTCAAAACTCTAAACGTTTCTCATACACCAGGGCCTTTTACACAGAAGAATGTAAAACATACATAATACATTACACACAAAAGCCATTGAAAAATGGATCAATTGTTTGGGTTTAATATGATGCTTTCAAGCAGTGTCCAAAACTATATAAATAATCGGGGCTTATTTTGAAATAGTAAAGAGGATCATTAATCATTTACAACTGACTATTTTACTTTGCATTTAACATCTGCTGTATAATGGGACTGTACAATACCACCCCTAATGCTGTGCAAAGACAGAACAGCCAAAAATAGTGATAGGGTTAAAGCAAAGTTTCTCTGAATGTGATCCCTTGGGKTTTTTTTCCCTTCCTGTTCTTAACCTGAAACACAAATTTAACACTTCGTGTAAGAAAGAGTTGTGAGGCAAGTCCTGGACTTAGAAATGGCTTCTCTCTACTCCTAATCTTTTGGGGAATTGAGGTTAAGCATAGGATTAGATCATTGACTCAACTTTATTTCTTCTACGAAACTGAAAAGATCTGCGCCAGCTGAAGCTCTGCTGTTTTGATGTCTAAGATGTCTGTTGCTCTTTTATTCAACAAATCTTCATTTACTCTCTACACTGAAAATGGCGTGGTGCTACATAGTGGTGTCTTCTTTTATAGACCAAAGTGATAGTAAAGTAACATAGTAAAATGCTCATTATATTTTAAATCACTGGACCTAATGTTGAACCTTCCTACACATTCCCATGTAAACATAACTATATTGGCTTAAATTATTTATACTTAAAAAAAAWAATCAAAATTCAGATCAGGACCATTCCAATTATGATTATACCAAAATACAGGAAAATGGAGCATAAATTAGAGATGTATTTTTAAGATCTTATTTTCCACTTTCTTAGCTGTTTTGATAATGATTTAGATCTTGTTTTCACAGTTTTACATGTGAAAATGAATAAGCAGAAAAGAAGTCAAGATCTGTTTGATTTTTGCAAATAGGGAGATTATTTAGGCTGTTTTGTCCCTTCAGATTTCTGTCACAATCTTTTCCTTTCTCTAACTGTATTTTTTCTCCTCTGGTCTTTAGTTAGACTTGAAATTTCAACAAGCAGACTAATTTCTTCATATCTTGGAAGGGAAAGAAACTACTGAAACAAAGAAATTTTAGAAACAAGAAGTGTTACTGAGTTTTGAGAAGTAAGGAAAAGATTGTAGCAAGCAGTAGAATATGCTGAGTTACAGAAAAGCTAGGACAAAGGGAAGACAAAGGAAAATGGATCTGAAAATAATTAAAGAAGAATTTAGATTTTAGTTTTTGAACTCGTTGAATTGTACTGAAGTTTGGTAGAAGAGCAGCCTTCATCAGTAGCACTGACTTCCTTTTAAAAACTGAAAAAAAAAATCACTGAGGTTGCTGTGACTTGCTCATCTCAATCTTCTGGGTGCAACAGTTCATGAAACCATGCGGGGCGGTCATTTCCTGATGCAGCTCTTGCTCTTTTTCTGGGTGGGCTAAAAGCCAACCTGCTATCAGGATACTGAATAAAAGTATTATCCTTAAATATATAATGAGCTCATCAGGTTAAGATAATAAAGCTTGTGCGATTTGTTTCAGTTTGTTTAGTCAGTAACTGTTTTCACAGTACCATAATAGTAAAGATCTGTTGATTCCCGTTTTGTTTATGTATAGTTATCACATACATGAATTGTCATGAAGTAGTAGAGAGCATTTGAACCACTCATAGGATTTGTATTTTGCTTCTATTGTGTAGCATTTATAATTGCTTAAGGAATGAAAAAAATAATTTTTCAAATACATTATTGGCATAAACATTGAAACATTTACAGAAATTTTGATGTCAAACAGAATTAGTAAAAGGATCTGTCCCTGTAATGGAGTTCCAATGCGTATTTCCTTGATACTATGATAGAATATAGATAAAAGGCTGAATGCAATATTTAATTTACATGAAGGTTTTAAACTGGATCCTGGGAAAGATTTTAATTTACCAGGAAGTATATGGCATGTTTGCTGTGTAAGGTACCTTAATTTTCTGTATTTAATGTAAACCAGATTGATCCAGGTTATATGATGACTCCAAACTATTTTTTGTCTTCCTAAATCAGTGCTGAATGTGACCCATAGTGTATAAATACATAAAGGATATTTTTTGGTCTTCTCTAATACGTATTCTGCTATATTAACATAAATCACATATTCCAAGACATGAAGACACATGCAGGCCAAATCTCACTTTAAAGTGGATGTCTCAAATGGAGCAGAAAACATTAGAGGTAAAACTTCTACATTATTCTATCAGTGAGCATCAAGCTAGTGGATGCCATAGAAATCTCACTAATGGACACATTCTGGCAGCTTGTTGCAGATGTTTGATGAATGAATTGCAAGAGGAATCATATCAGATGTAAAAACGCTTGCCTTTTCATTCTGAATTTTGTTTCTGAGCACTCTGGGGTTTAGGGATTTTGGTTTGTTTATTATTATGGATTTCTGTGGAAATCAGATATTTGGATATAATCTATAGGCAATGGGTTGAGAAATGTGGCTATAATATTGTTAAGGACTGTTTCTGATGCTATAAACTATGAAACTCATATTGAACTCCCATAGGCAGACAGCCAAATTTCTATTAGGATATCATAACCATATAATCCAAAATGTGTACATCAATTATTGTCTACAACATTTGCATCTGACTACTGGAACCATTCCATACATAGACACATTAAGAACGTTTATTATATTTGTTAAAAACCAATATTGTGAAATCATTTTAAAAAAGGTGAGTTAAATATAATTGATAGTCTCTCATGCAAATGTGRTATTTTTAGCCCCAAAACTATGGAAGCCTCTGTGCTATACTGCTTCATGATACTAAAACAGCTCATTCATTTTGTATCCTTCCTGGTGAGACTTTGTCAAAATGGGATGCTTCACATCCTTTTGTTTTCAGCAACAATTGCTGTAGTAGCTATGAGAAGACTTAAGATCTTGGAGTTACTAGATGACATATTTCTGTAAAAAGTGTGTACTGCCATTTGGGTACTTAAGCAAAGAGTAGACGTTACTGAACTATTGATGATAAAACACCTGTTACCTTAACCTCTCTGAAGCATGGCTGCAGGGCTTGACCAACACAGTCCCCTAGGTACTTTCTTTTCAAAGCATGGTTTCTTCCCCTGCATTTCCAATGCATTTGTAGCTTTTCCTTGCATATTCAAGAATTCCTGAACCTATTACCAAATATCCCCATACAATTGTGTTGGGTGAGTTGATCTGACTATTTTTTTGATTATTTTCTTCTATTTTATTGGCATTTTTGGCTCTAAGAGTAAGGCACTAATACATCTGGGGTAGGAATTTCAGTATGGTGAAAGCTTGGGAACAGATTTTCTTAGTATGTTTCTGCCTTGCTATGCATTTTTAGGCTGGTCATCTTATTCGGTGGTCTAATTAATATATTGTCAGTCTGAATATTAGAGGTACTTGATAGTATACTTTTTATTAAAGAAGTTATTAAAATCATGGACATTAATAATATCTTACTAATTGAAGGAGTGAAGTGAATATAAGTATATGTGTTTTAAAAGTATTTGGTTTCTGCAAAAAGAAATGTCAGTGAACATTCTATATCTCTATCTAAAATCTGATATTTTCTCATGTTATTTTAAGAAAAAACATGACAGCATTCTGTACGAATATTGACTTAAACAAAACACATTAATCAATAGATCCAGTTTTACAAATTCTAGTCAGATGAAGATTTTTCTTCTGGAGCAGACTACCAGTATAAGCTACTATAAATGTGAAGTGTTTAAACCTCTTTTGTTTTCTCTGTTGAACTACTCTGCCATATTTATTTGTGAAATGCAGTACTGTTGACTTCTGTGCTGCCACTTTACACCAGGTGCCAAGCATGCCCGGTCAACCTCATCTGCTTGCCAGCACTCTGGGGACGAGGGTGTAGGACAGGTTATGTGTTGCTGAATGAATGACAGCTGACGAGTGTGGCACAGACACATCACCATCTATTCATTTTCTGTTTGGGCACCCGATTCATGCAGATTACCAAGAACATGGGCCATGTGACAAGGCACCAGGAGCGCTGATGCTTAGTTCCCCATAATTGCGACATGGCTAGATATAGACTTCTTGAAAATGTTGACATATTTTTTTTTCTTGAAGAAAATTAATGTTAGAATTATTAACTGAACACAGACCAAGAAAAACAGTGTGAATACAATGCAGATCCAGGTATTACCATAAAACCTTCATCTTCAGAGAATTACAAGTTACCAGCTGYGCTCTTATCCGGAATTCCCTTCTCACTACTGTTAATGCTTACAAAAAGGAGTGGTGTTATTTCAGCTGACAATGGCAAAAATTGATATTCCTTATTTTTTAGATCACCTTAAATCCCAAAATAATATATGTTTTTCAACTTTCATGAAACATGTCCAGAGGATTATTAATCCAAATCATGTGGCACTTGAAATGATCCAATAAAATCTAGCAAAATGTAATTGTTATATTTTGTAATGTTTTTTCTCAGCATTTTGCAGTAGCCATACGGAGACAGTTAAAGTATAAGGAGGAACAAGCAGCACAAAAATAAGTATGCATACTGTGGATGTATTGCCTTGTGTATTGCTTTTATCAGTTGTGATGTGCATATTTATGTCCATAATTTATGTCCAAAATGTGAGTTTTAGTGTACATTAATTATGCAGTCTTTAAGACCAATCCCTAATTTAAAGTTTGATGTTAATCAGGAATTTAGCTCAGACTCAAAATACTTGGCTTGATTTTTGATTCTGCATACATTTAGGAAAGCTCGATGTACAGTCAGACTACCAAGGTGAGGGAGCCAGCTTTTGTAGCCAACGCAGTAAAGGAGATCAAATGGCTCRTATCATGAATGGTGGGTTTTGATTCCTAAGCAGGTATCCCTTTACTACATAGATGATTATGCACACCCTTCAGCATGACTTTAGAAAAAGCTCAGAATGACTCTTGTAAACCTATAGGGAGACACGTTTACACAACCCTCCACATACACTTATGCATATAAGCAGTTCTCATAGAGTTGTTGTGAAGCCAAGAAACATTCTTTTTAGCAGTCAGTATTGCCTGGCTGATGGAGTGGAGCTAGCGGAGTACTAATTGGGACATTTGACACGAACCAGTAAAATACATTTATACTTTTTTCAGCATCCAAAGCACAGATGGCCTTAATGTGCATCCGATTCCTGCCAGTAGCATATAAGGATCTTTAAAAAAGAAATAATGGACATAGTTCTCATAATTAAGAACTCTAGATTATAATATTTTGAAGTGCCTTGTATTTATACTCATATATTGTTAAAAATGCAATAAAAATATTTAGTGTACATTTCTAAACATCATTTTATCTTTAGGAATTTATATTTCTTTAGGGTTAATTAATGTAAGTTGCTGTCAGGTGTTCAGGATATTTGTACTCTATAATTATCAGAAATATGCAGAATCACCTCTGACTACCCCATTTCTTTTTTATTCCTGACCGTTCTATGCACTTTAAAAAATTGTGTAAAAAATTCTGTGAGTGAACAGGATAATTTTTATTACAGAGAAACCATATAATTTTGTTTTGCACATTATGTGTTATGATGCCAAAGTACACAAAGTGGAAATATTACTGGCATTTTACCATACAATTGTATGGTAAAATACATTTGTTTAAAAATATGAATGATAATTTATTCTGAAATATTGTGAAATCCTTAGAATAAATAAATCAGCAAATGCTGCTTGACCCAGCCCTAATCAGTTATAGGCTGCAAAATAAGATAAAGGTTATTAAAATAATCCTTTTATTGAAAGAGAAAATTAGATAAGTTGCGCTGATTGACTCTGAGGCCCTCCTAGGGACATGTAAAATGAAGAATAAACTCAACTTGATCTACTCCAAAAAGCCTGAAGAAATCCTCACAGCTGGAACATCACCACTAATTACATTTTTGCTTTTTGGATATATTTTGCCAACTCTTTCCATTCATTTATAGTGATGTTATACCAGTAATTCCTTAAAAAAACTAAAACACGTGGTCTTTAAAGAACATATTTACTTTAAAGAATATATTTGCTATTGACARCAATAATTTCATTTGCATTGGACCACAGTTCTTGAAGTACTACAAGAATTACTTATACAAAATGTGCTGTGTTAAAAAAAACCAGTTTGTCTGTTTTGTTTATTTCTTGCTGAGTCAGTATAAATTTCTTGCTCCTGGGCACTCTTTCTCCCCTCCTTCACCACATAATCCCAATCCTATTATTCCTTTCCAAAGTGTTTGGCCACCTTGACTGTCCTTCTTTCTTATTTTCTCAACTCAGCGTTCCCTGACTTCTTGATTAGTCCCTGTCTCCTTGTCAAGTCATCCCTGTTTCCAAACCCCCACGTCCCGATTCCAGCCAGCAATATGTTCCTTTTCTTTCTCTGTGTTTGTAGATAAATTGGCTTACAAGGTATCAGCATAGAAGGGATATCACTGAACCTGGGAGAAAGAGAGGTCCCTAATCCTGTGTTCAAGAGGTGATTGTCCCGCTGGCTCTAATTTGCCATTATGGAGACAACTCCAACTGCAGTATGATCAATGACGCTGTGCAGCAGTGAAGAATGATCTGTAGGGATTGCATTTTCTTTAAAAGGATTAAAGAAATACTGGAAACGTATTAATTGAAACTCTTTTCCAAAAAGGACAAGCATCAAGTTAGAGTGTTGTAATTTCAATGGTTAAAATCAGACAGAATTGTCAGTAAATATGAGGCTTACTGTTGATGGGCATCTAAACCTGCCTCCAAAGTGGACATACAAAACATGATTCTTACGTACTTTTATTCTTGTGTAGTCCTTTACATCAAGTGAAAGTGTGCATATTTGAAAGCCATGCCACTTACAAAAATGGTCTGTAATGGTAGAAGTGATGTACCGATGTATGAGTTCTGTAAGACCTATTTGTACAAACATATGTGACTGCACCAGGTATAAAGCCATCATGTGCAATGTACACATCCAAGAAACACATTCTTAGTAGCTCTGGTCCTTTCCATGTAAGCTTTTAATCTTTTAGTCGTATTTCATTATTGGTGAGTTACTATTCCCAAAGTCCTCAGGCAAACATACCAAGCCAAGAAATAGAACTCTGTGGACAGCATTTGTAATGGGACTCTTAACTGTGAGAGCACCAGCCTCTTTGAAATGTTACAGAAACAACAACCAGCTAGTCAGTCTATCTGAATATTTGATATTCTCCCCTTTTTTCCAGCTGCCACAGTTGCAAATGTTTTAATTTCAGAGTATTTGGGTGTCCTGGAGAACTGTTTTTAGCATAAAAAGAAGAAACTAAAATGTAGATTGAAAAAAATATGGTTTTATAAGAGTTAGTTTTAGTACATTCCTTTTACAGTTCACAGTCATCTCGCATTGCCCCTAGTTATGTGCAGGGTGAATCTTGAACGACCAAATCTATAAAGCAGCCAAATGATATGGGAATTGAGCAAGAGGATTTTTTTTTTTTTTTTAATCTGCATGAAGTTGGTAAACATTTCAATTCAGCACACAGGACCCCCTGTTCTTTTGTGTTAGTATAAATCAACAATTACAGATGAATTAAAATAGAAGAGCTTCTCACACCTGAAACCTCAAACTCTGAAGAAGGTGGAATACAAAACTGCACTAAAGGGTATTTGACAACATAAAGCAAAATCATATTAAGCCACATGGAATAGATTATTTCCACAAAAATGTATGCACCAGATTTATGACAGTAAAAAGTGAAAACAGGATCCTCTTTCATCATTCAAATGGAAAGAGTGAGCCTGTTTGGGGAACAAATACATGTGAAATATTTTACAGAGAACAAAAAAGCATCAAGATACATTACAAAAAAACATTAAATGATTATAGAAAGGCAGTAATCTGTATAGTATTTTTTGGAGCCGGCTATCATCACTTGCTTTCAATCCTGGCAATATCAGTATTCTCCAGTTTGATTCGTGACTGGTCTGAACTTATCCTACTTGCTTTTAGGAACAAAGACAAGAGAATGGCTACCTCTATTCATCTATTACTGTTTAAATAGCTGCCACAGTTTCCAGGATGTCTGTTTCCATGTTATCTGGTGAAAGAATAAAATAGAATGGCAACAAACCAAATGCAATGAAAAATGTTCGTTGTATTTGGCCCAACCAGCTGCTGTTCACAGATAAAATCTGGTTTGAACAAAACCAGGTGAATTTTGGAAATTGAGGAACAATGGATGGAGTAGATGTAGCATTTACAAATATTTTGAAGATATGTGTCACATTGAGACTTGCCTATTATGGTGATTTAGTTCCTATGTCAAGGCACATATTCATCTCTGCTCAGATCCTGTAGAGGCTTGGGTAACAGCTTGTCCTATCCTTGTTTATTTGTTAATTTATAACATCTCAGTTCCCAGCACAAGCCAAGGCAGGCCCGGACACTTCTTTGTTCTGCCTTGTTCTTTCTTTTTTGTCCCTTTTCTTTACACTGTTATGCTCCCAACTCCGACAATGGAGTTGTAGATTGACCCTCTTTCCCCTCTTGACCTGGCTTGTCTTCGAATGCTTCCTTTGATGCGTTCAGACTGAAAATGCCAGATCTCTGTCTCCCAGCAAGGGCTCATCATTTTTGCAGTGGTTGCTCTGCTAGTAGGTTAAGAGAAACGTTAGTAGTTCCTTTGCAACAGTTTAAAAGATGTTACACTAATGATTATTTGGAAACAAAGATATGTCATCGTATTGAGAAAAGAGGACTTCTGCAGGAATGGAAGATTTTAAAATGCATTAATTACAAGAGGTTGTATTATTTTGGTACTAAGATATGTGGTTGTGTTTTAATTGGCTGTGTTTACAATCTGTTTTTTCTTAAAAACGCATTTTTTCAAGATTCCCTCAATCATCGCTTATCTCACATCCACAAACATCCTTGCTTCCTGTGTATAATATGTACATTTGCTCTGTTTCAAACATACTCACACTCAAAGTTTATTTCACATGGGACATCAAGAAAACAAAGTCACATTAGTCTGACTTTTTTTTTCTGTGTTGACATTTCATTAAAATAAGTTCATAGTAAGTTCAGCTCTCTAGTCTTACCCTTCAGTGTAAATTTGTTTCTGTTATTTATTATAACATAAGAGTTTGGATGTTATTTGAGTTCATACCATTCTGCGTAACTTACTTTGTCTATTGCAAAACCATGGCACACATTGTTAGGAAAATCTTTGCAAACTTCACAGCATGTTTTGAGCATGCACAAAGTACAGCGAATTAACATATATTCAATTTTAAAGTAGTAATACACTAAAAAATTTAATCCCTTGCTTAACTTCTATGACAAGACCTGTCTTAGGAACTTTCTATATCTCAACAATTGCATGGAAGAGCATAGTTTTTAACTGAATTAAGGCCTATGGAATTTTTAAGTGGGTCAATTTTATCTAGTATGTTTTAAAATATTTTGACAATTTGAGATGTAAAATATTAGTAAGATTCTAAGTTGTCGTAGAAAGTATCGGAGGTCCGTTTCTCTGACAAACCTAGAGGCAAATGATGTCCCTTTCTTAGTTTACTTTCTCATTTATGTGAATCAGCTCCACTATGCATACTAGTGATTAGACTCTTTCTTGCTATACCATGCAAGTCCAATACTTTCACTGGAACCACTGATGTAAAGAAGTCTTTAGCCAAAAAACTCAGTGACATGACAAAGAAGAGGTTTTGTGTTGKTTTTTTTTTTTAATGTTGGGTAGGAATATTTGGGAAAGCCGTATTTGCAGCAGAGGCAAAAAATAGTTTTCAGCTATGCGATAATATTGTGTAGTGTTTATCAATCTATTGTCTAACCAGTTCTGTTTAAGTTTTGGGTTGTTTCTTTTGATTAATGAAAGCATAACAGTTCTGACAGCAGTTTGGAAAAAAACATTTGGCAATGATTTTTCACACTAGAACAGGATTTGAGAAGATGAACTAGCAGGATGATCTGAGAACAGTAAGCCAGTTTGCAATACCCAGGAATACCTAATTTATTTTTTCTAATTAAGTGGTGAATATTTCTGTAATATTTCAAAAGTTGGGAAGAAAAGAAACAATTAACATTTAGGGCCAAATTTAGTATGTTACTACAAAATGACTACAGAGATATCCATGTTGCTTTGGGGTAGCGTAAGGACAGAGGATACATCTATAGAGTACATTTTTCAGAGCCTGCTTTGAATCTCGGTAAGGTAGGTAGGAAATAGTTCAGTAATCTACAGCCAGTTTTTCTCAGCGCTTTGTGACATGGGTGGAAAACTTAAATATAGCTGAAAAAATCTTTTATGACTCTAAATGGGCTGAAGCTTTCCTTGGTCAACATCAGTTCATTTCACAAAGCTTACCTTGGTAAGCCTTTGAATGATGACTTTATGAGAAAGCAGTAATTGTAACACAAATTGTGACAAATAGGGGACACGAAACAGGGTCTTACTCCTTGTGTAGACTACTCTCAGCCTGAGCCACAGTGGAGTAGGAAGAACAGCCTCCATGGTAGGACTGATCTCACCAAAAGTAGATCTTTCTATCTGAGCTAGTCAGCTTAGGCTTCTCTTACAGTCAACAGGCACTTCTAGAGGAAGATTTGTCTCCTCCTGCAGTAGATGCCTGTGGTAGTTCAGACAGATTAGAGCCTTAAACTGGTGTCTGCTTCTCTCCACTGGCTATAGAAAGAGCTAAGTGGGACCAGCCCAGAAGCAGATGTCAAAATGCCTGTTTGGGTATTTCTGTGGAGGGACGTAGCGGGTAAGGCTTTTACTCTAGCACTGTAAATACTGGCCAGCATGACAGCTGGTGAGGAGATGGGGCAAGAAATCTGCACCTGAACATGGTTGATGGAGATTGCTTCCTTCTGGAGTAGCAGTGGATGGGGACTTTTGGAATGAACTGGGACTCGGAGTTACGGTTTTCTGGTACTGGGGTCGTCAAAGCCTACACTCTAACTCTTTGTTGCTGCAGATTTTAATTTTCCTGGTCCTAGACTATGTCCACTTAAGATAAATACTGCACCTCAGTCGAAGAGAGAGCTCTTTTTAGGCAACTAGGTTCAGAACTTTCATATAATATAATTCCTAATGTACGTGATAGGATAAATAGAGAAGTATAACTGTTTATTGAAATGATAGTTAAATAAAGTGCAGAAAGAAAGAGAAATTAAAATACCCCAAAACATATGTATCTTATAATGATCAAAGCCCAAATGGAAAAGAGCAAGTCTGACAAACTTTTCTGTAGTCGAATAGCTGCGCAGAGATCTGCATTCTGATGTCCGTGTACTGAGCTAGATCAATATGTGTCAGTGACTGAGCCCTAAGAAGGGAATGTATAGATATATGTATCTATATATATGTATAGATAGTTTTCCTTTTGAAGAATTCAGATTAACATCTGCTGCAAAGAAATTGACCTAAATTTCTGTATCATCAACAGTAGTCTAAAAATATTCCAAAAAGTAAAGAAAAAAAAAAAAAAGAGGGTGTTTAAGTTTTTATTAAGTGTGGGGTTTTTCTTTTTTTTTTTTTTTTTTTGCACTTACTTTATAATCCGTTCACAGATTATCTGTGAAACTTTAATCTTAGAAGTCTTCAAGCTGTGGGAGTTTTTTCCCATTGTGATGTCAGAACTGATCAGATCTGATTGTTATAAAGATCCCACTAAGGAGTTTAGCACTAATTGTTAGAAGATGTCCGTGCTTAAAAAAATTAGGCCAGTGATTGTAACCATGCTGTTAATTTCATGTATTGTTCAGAGCATGTTTCAATAGTGGGAATCAGGTGTACTTTCTTGATTAAAAATGCATTGAGGAGCTGTAGTTTTTCTCGGTGTTGCAGAATCTTCTGAGCTGTAAGTGAAACCATTAAGAGTGGGAAGGGTTAATTGTGTGGGAAGCCTCGTACTCAAATAATTCTCATATACAAAATATGTGTCATGCTAGAAAATATTCTATTGTCAATGAAAATAGAACACAAACTAAAATGAGATAATTGGGAAGGTGCCCATAAAGTCAGCCTGAATATATTATCACAAGTATATGTGAGATAATATTTGTTTTAAAAAGATTCTATGGCACTGTAAACTCAGTCTCATTAGAGACTGCATTTAAAAGGCTTATAAAGTTACTCATTAATGTTATCTTGTTGTATCTCCACAGCTTTTTCATTAAAGAAAATTCAGCAGAAAGCATTTTCTCCTGATAGCAGGAACCAATTTGCAATAAATGTTCTGGAAACCACTAGGGAAGCCATTACTGAGGTCTAATAAAAACAGACAAGCGTAACTTGTTCTATATTTTTGTTTCAATCACATACAGATGAGACCCCGCTCTCCACACCAACCGCAAGAGACAGCCTTGACAAACTTTCTCTAACTGGGCATGGGCAACCACTACCTCCAGGTTTTCCATCTCCTTTTCTATTCCCTGATGGATTGTCCTCCATAGAGACCCTTCTGACTAACATCCAGGTAGGCCTTTCTGTAGATCAGCTTAAAGGGATGGAGAGGAGCCAGTTGCAGATTTGTCTAAATTAATACAGCCATTCTAGCTTAATCAGTTCATAAGATTATTTGGATCAACTAATTTACTGAAACTTTCTAGTGATTTAGGTTTTAAAGGAACCACAGCAAGCATGAATTTAGAAGCTGTCAGATACAGTACATAAAAATACAGATTGTATATTAAACCACAGCAGAGAATTCAATGAAAATTGCATTGGTGTGTTTAACAACATTTGTCTTAAATGCTCTTTTTATTACAGGCTAATGAAATGTATCTTACTGTTTATCTCATTTACCAAGCAAAGAAACATTTCTTTAATAAATAGTTACTTTAAATTGCTGGAGTGCCAAGGTGGAAATGATATTTAAAGCTATTTGAAATGTGTCTCCCATAAAACCATTCACAAAAAGCACCTCTTTTATAAATAAGTTCATTTCACTTAAAGTACTGTCTTCAAAGAATAGACTTCAAAGAGTATTACCAAATTTTCTGCAGATTTCTTATTCGGTAGTCACAATGTCTATTGTGTGTACAGTACAGCCTGATTCAAATACTACTTAAAGTACACACTAGCATATAGCTTGGAGCCAAGATGTTAGTGTTTCATATTAGAATGAAGAATTTTTTTGTCCACAAGTTCAGTGATCATGTGTTCCCCAGATGCAATTTTTGCAACAATATGGTTTTATGTTGCATGCAGAAGCAAAATGACAGTGCAGGAAATAATGCAGCCATATTGTACTCATTACGGATAAGCCTCGCCTGTGCAGCTACTAATTTCTAATGTATTTGTCACAATATTTTTCCCTGCTCATTCCTGCAAATACATAAAATCAATTGTATTCTATTCAGCAACGGCTATGACAGAGTAGGGCCAAATCCTGCTCACTTTACCTTCTTAAGCAGTCTCATTAAAGTTTATGTCACTTTAGACTTGTTTTATGAAAAGTATATGATCCATTCATTAGTGATGTTTTGAGATCTAATAATGAAAAAATACTGCTATTTAAGAATTAAGTATTGCTATATCTGCCTGGTCTGAAAGAACATATTTGTGATTGCTTTTTGTGGTTTTGAGACTTAGGATCTTAAATGTTTAAATCATAAACCAAGGTAATTCTGCAACAATTAGCATTCTTCTAACAGATCTGCTGCAATCTGTACGGAATGYATTTTTTTCTAAAGGAAGAAATACAGTTAGCAAAATATGTAATGTTTTAGATGTGCATGCGTGTACAGGAAAGTTCTTAGTAATTTTTTTGACAAATGTGTGCACTCAATGTCTCTAGACAGCAACCTAATGAGCAAAGCATTCAACATCAACAGGTTAGCTAATCTCGTGATTGACTATGAGAGTGCTGCACTACTTCAGGATAAAGGACCAGGATTAATTTGCCAAGAATGCATTCAGTTTTGTTTTACAGAAAATGTGAAAGTGAAATTCAGTCATTGCTTTTTTTTTTTTTTTTAAAAAAACTAATCTTATCTGGAGTGAAGAGCTAAAATAAAAGGCAACATCGTGAAGAAACCAGAGACTTCTTTATGCCTTCTCTCATTGTTTTTTTTTGTACTTACTGCTCCTTACCTTGGGGTTCCGCATCACGACAAATCATCTATCAGGGTAAACAGGTGGGACATAGGTCCTTTTGGATTTTTTTAGTATGTCCCCATGTCGCATTACATGTTTCCACAGATCTCTGGGAATCCTTTCATATATCATCAAGGCATTTTTTCCCCCCATAGATTTAAGCTCTATCAGGATGACATTAGAAAACCACTTCATAAAAAAAAAAAAGAAAAGAAAAAGCTAGTTTGACTTTTTCCCACCTGTGTAGAAAAAGTTAAGTATTCTCTTTAAAACGGTAGAGTCTATTACAATAACCTGTGCACACTAGTGGCAGTTTCTCTAATCAATGCCATTTAAAATGGTTTCCATATTTAGTAATTATTGCAATGAGAGGGGGCTACCCCAGGCCCACAAATGAATTAGATACTGTGATACTGACACTTTCAGAACTGAGTTTTATGTATTTGACTACAAGTTTGAACTCGTTAATGGGATTTGTGGAAAGAGGAAATTCCGTACTATGGTCCCTGCTTGCAATATCATTTGTGACTTTGTTAGGAAATGCATAAGTACTACCTGAAACCCATGATGGGTTTAGTACCTGGGTCAGAAGGACTCTTGTCACTGGGTAAATTGCTCTTTGCTTTCCTTTGGTCCAGAGGAATTTTGCATCCCTTTCAATACAGAGATGTGGATTCAAAGGGGAGGTGGAGCAGTAAGATCCCTCACCATCTTCTTGTTCCAGCTCCGCTAGCATTAAGGATAGAGGTTACCAGCAATGGAGCAGATCTAACTTTCTAGAAAAGATCATCTGGCCTACAGTCCGTTCCCTGCCTCCAGTACTAAGGTGCTTTTGGAACAGAAAAAAGCAGAAATCTAGCCAAAGGCTAGATGAGTGGTTTTGGTAAACACTGTTCTTTTTTCTCCAGGGTCATGCATGACGAAAATACGATTGTGTCCTTTCACAGAAAGGATATATGTCTGCCTGTGAAATGCAAGTGTACATCTTCATTAGGTCATGGGACTGGGGTGCATGTACGACCTGCCACATGCGGTGATGGAGGTTGCCTATATTTTAGGGATATGATGGTCACATGAATACATAGGCAAGCAGCCTCTGGCTACACCAATGTGCATGGACGTGATGGTAGATATCTCATCTGTGATTCTGTTGTGTATATTCAGTTGTGTGAAGTGCAGGATTCGAAGGATCTGCATAGTATAGACCTTGGGTGCCTCCAGAGGAAGTTGTAGTCTGTCCCAGTTTAAAATAGAACAGGATTAGGGTAGTGTGTGGGCACTAGGAGCTCTAATTTTGACCTTTGTCAGGGTGAGGAGGATCCTAAACCTTGCCATGGGGACAGTGCTTTTGGGTATGTGAGCAAAAATTTCTAGACACTTTTGATATTTGAAAGCAAAAGTCTTGCAGGTGCTGAAGAGCTTAGGTGATTGAACCTGGTGCCTACCTCTACTTACTTCCATTTTAGAAGTCTGAGTCGTCCTTTAAAATTGGCCACTAAACACAAGAGAGTCTGTGTCTTCCGTCCATACTAAAGTTAAATGGATAGCCCCTAATCACGAATTTGTAATTTTAGGCAAATGTTAGACAARCCTATTTGCTATTGCTGTCACCAGGGGCTGCTAGTTCGGTTTATTTCCTTTTGTATATCATATGTATGTTTTTCTTACTTCTCCATAAATACTTATTGAAACAAAAATACAATGTTTAATTATTTGTACATTTAAAAAGGAGATAATAACAATATACAGTACCCAGAAGAACCAATGTTTATTTCTTKCTGGGGACTGCTGAAATGCAAATAATAAACTGTAACAAAATAGAAATACACACATAAAATAAAGAAATTAGATTGGGGACATATTTTCTTATTCAGATATMTATCTAAATATATCTAAAAAGAAGAGAAAATAAATTTCCCCAGAAAGCTTAAATTAAGTGATATGTCTGTTCCTTTCCAATGTTATTTGTTGATTTCTTCCAGATTAAATGCTGGAAGTGTGTGTGCAGCTGCAGGGAGGATAAAGGGTGATRGAAGGTGGGTCACAGCAAAATGCTGTGTGGGTGCTAGTGAGAAGGCTAAAGATATTTCYGTACCCCTTGTATAAGTTCACCTTTTTAAGTCATGGCCCGATTATGCCTAAGTTTGTTACAGCCACAGCCTTTCATAACWCTTGGGTAATAGTAATGTTCTTTTAAGCTTTTAGAGTCTGAATCTGTCCCCGAGCTGAATTTCCATTAATATCTAAGGGATGAATTAGCTGCACCCTGATAGCTATATTTTTCTATCATCAAGACTGTATTGTATTGACACAGTCTTGTTGCTAAGTATTTTTAAAGAGATATGTAAAATAAGTTGCAAGTATCCCATTGATATTAATAAAAGAAATGCACGATTACAAACTAAATTCCCCTATGAAAACAAAGCAAACTACTGGCTTCATTGCTGTGAGTCTCCTGCACTGTTACCATCTACGACTAAATACACAAGAGAAAAATATTGCAAACACTTGATAAAGTAAAAATCACTGTTTTACTTCATGTTATTTTATTTATCTTCTGCTAAAATTCAAGAGAATGATTTTATTTTTCACAGAAAGTATCAATGGAAAAATGTCATTTATACTTGTGCAATATGCCTTTACCTGTGATGGAGATACTCAATCTGAGCTATTACAAAAATGTCTTCCTGGAGTCATCTGTAGAGACAGTCAAGCTGTGTTATCTTACCTTGCTTATGTTACTAAGTCAGTAGTCAGTTACAAATAGCAAATATTCAAAAATTAACCTGTGAAGTTAACTAAAAATGTATATATTGATTTTTTTTGCAAGCCTTTCACTAGATAGTTTTAGTGATGAGAGCATACAAATTATATATAATTTCCTGACTAAAAGAGAAGTAATGTTATTTGCAAGTATTTTCACCATGAATAGCTAATACTGCAAAAGGAAGCCCCTGAGCTACAAATCTCTGGAAGCTAGGAGGTTTGACTAGGAAAGTTTCACTGTGTGCATGCCTTGTCCTTCTAGTTTTTCACTCACTGTGAGTGATTGTTGGAAACAATATGGTCTTCTAGATAGATCTTCGGACTACCTAATAAGGCCATTTTGATGTCACATATAACTGTGTAGCTAACTAAATTAYGTTAAGTGGAACACACTGTAAATGTAGCTAGAAAGAGAAAGAACTTCTATATACCTTCCCCCCCACCCCTTTCAAAATAGGCAACACAGTATTTGCATTTTTTAAAAATAATGATGGGTAATACTGGCTTTAAGGCTAAGTTGAGGTTTGATATATGTTTAATTTCCRTAGGGTCAGGAGCCTGCCCTAACATAATGGTGTTTTCGGATACGTTGAAGAGTGGGAAGAAACATTAACCATATAGCAACTTAACTTTTTATTTGGGACATTTCTGAAGAATTTATCAGTGGAAAATATTAAAACCAGTGCATTAAAGTAAAAAAAATAAATATGTATAAATCTCCAGGGGAAAAATGTCCATTTTTGACATTACATTGAAATAAAAAACATTTATTAAGAGTGTCACAGAGGGGAAGAATGGCATGCCGTGTTTAAAGCCTGGCTCCAGATAGAGCCACACTGTATTAAAAACAAATCTGGAACCTGAGCATGTTCACTACAATTATCATTATCCAGCCTCCGTAACATCTGACCTTCCCTAAAGGGAAATATTTTCTTTTTGTTAATGTCCTGTGTTGCACTGCATTTCCCATTGTCATTGGCAGCATATTGATTTAATATCAGGTTAGAGGATTAGCCATAGCAAATACAAGTTGGACATACTGTATTTTGTATAATCTTTTACAGCTGATCCACTGGGAGAATTAATAGAATTTCATGCAACTCTGAAATTGCTATTCCTGTTCCAAGGGGCACTGATGATTTTTAGATGCTGTACTTTTCAGTTGTTTTTCTCACCCCCTTCTGCATTGAATACAGGGAGATATTGAATGTTTCCAGTATTTTTGCATTAGAGCTGTCATTGGCAGCAACAGCGCTTTTGCATATGCATCAGTTTGGCTCTAGAGCAGATTTTTTTTCACATTGGACGCCTACTGATGTGCACTGATTTAACTTCTAAAAATGAAACTTAATTTTGTRTAGCTTATAAGTAGCCCCTAGTGGGTCTTGGCTCCAAAAAGCTAATATTTTTCAGACATAATCAGCAGCAATAGGTGATGTATTACCATTAGCTACGTTAGCAAGTATAAAAAAAGGAAAGGCTAGGGGAGGAAGTGTGGTGTAGAAATTCAATAGAAAATGTAATATGCTTTTAGCAGCTTCGTACTTTGCAGCAATTCTTAATATAAAATTACACACATCAGTGTTACACTCTAGCATTATTCTCCATGTTTATGCATAATGATTGTTTCATATTTAAAGAACACCAAAATATTGTGTTTTGTCAGCCAAGGACAATAATAGTTTAATAGTAATTTATTTTAAACTGCTACTGATAATACAACCAATCAACACATTAAGTGGTGCCAACATTGGCATCTTGCTAAATAATCTCTAGGCTTTGCACTGAGAGTACATCTTTCAAAGATAAGTCAACAAGAGCAATCAGAGCAGAAAATTAGAATTTGGTATCTTAGAATTAAAATACAGCTAAACTAAAGTTTTAATTGGGGTGATCTAAAAGGGCACTTGATGTAATGATCTCTTTCATTTGTTACTAATTGTTTGTTCCTGATGAAGAAGAAACATGTACATGAATGTGGTTGAATTGAGTAAAGATGGCAGTTGCTTTAGCAGCTCGATTTTATTGTTAAACAAGATGGATTGTAAGAATTTGGGAGGAGGGTGTTTGCAGCTTTAAACTTACTTGACAATACACTTTTCATCAACAAATACTTTTCATGTAATTTCACTTGATCTGGTTTATCAGTGATTTCGATGAATCACATGTTCCAGTAAGTGATGAACTGGAGATTAAAATATTCTAGAGTTTAAGCGTAAATCAGAAGCAGATATTGATAAACAACTCCTACTTCAATATCTTACTGTTTCAGATGCATCTCATATAGAAAACATAGTTTATGATGGTTGTAAATGTAGGAGAATATGGCAGGGGAAGGGAACAGAATCCAGGTGGATATTAACTTTTTAAAAAATAGATTGGAAAGGCTTTACAAATATTTCAAATTATTTTTTATTTTGCATATGTCTGTAGAGCTTAATATTTAGCTTTACGTGGCTTTCTTAAGTAGTCATCCAGGTTTAATATTCAACACAAAATACCTTTGTGTTTTAGCTATTTTAGAATAGCATTTGGTTCTTTTAAAGAAAACTGCTAAAACTGTAAACGTATTTGTTAGCACATTTATTGTGTTACCATTGTTAGATATTTTCAAATGTGGTTCTATACTTATGTAGTGTATATCATTTTGGTGACCATCTGGGCCTTACAGTTGGAAGGTGTTGAGTTTTTTCAGCTCCTGTGGACTTTAATAGATGGAAGTGTAATAGAGCTGCAAAGCATTAAGCTCTGAATGAGACAACACYTGAGGCAACGATTTAGTTAAGAATGAGGATGAGGAGTATTGAAAATAACAGACTCTGAAAACAGACTTAAAAGAGGAGTTTGAAGGACAGAAATTTCAAAGCAGGCATTGACACTGRGAAGACTAATGGGATAAATGTGCAGACTAACACTCATGAAAAATACTTTTTCCATTTCTCAAGTATCATCATGCTGGCTTCTTTTTCCATTCCTTTTTGGAGATATTTCAGACAATTGTAGTAAAAAAACATGCAAAACAGAATCCAATTTAGGAAGTGTGCCTGAGGGGTGAGGAAGCTTATTTGGGAGTTGGGGGACATAATTTCATGTCTTTAGTGTGGTTGTTCTGAAACCGGGTCTTGAGCRTGAACCTTTTATCTGTTAGCTGAATGCTTCCCTAGCAGAGCTGTTTGGGAGTACTCTTCAGTCTCTCTTGTTGGCATTGTTTTGCTYTATATCAGTAATTAAATCTCTATTGGGTCAAATTATCTCTACAGTTAAGTTATCAGGAGACTTGCCTAGAATACAGAAGAGTTAGGTTTGTATCCATGGAGGTTCATTTATGCATATCCATGTTTAATTATTTACTCTATTATGATAGCTTCAAGAGGAGAGAATCAGGTGTAGACCTAAGAATCTGATGGCTAGGCTTCTGGAAAATGGAAAAGGAAATCTTTCCTCTTCCCATGTTCATTTATTTCAATTCTGTTTCTCCTCCTCTTTTTCATACCCTRTCTCAGTGTCCTAACTATCTAGTCATTAGCTGTGCCGGGATCTTCCCATTTCCTTGCAAAAAAGAAGGAAATGTGAAGTTGAAATTCTCAAGAGAAGTTTAAAATAGGCTAAATCATTATTTCTTGATACAATAACAACAAAAAAGGTAGAGTTTATTTCAACCATCCCAGGTCAAGAAATTGAGAGATGATTGCATTTTGTTCTGTGCTGTGAGATAACAATTGTACAAGGTCAGGGAACGGACTTTTTAAAACAGAGATATCTTCTTGCTTTCTGACTGTCCACTGCTTATCATCCCAATAACCCTATTTTCCTTGGAAACTCTATGAAATATGAAAATATTTGAAAATAATAATAATTACCAACAATAGRGAGCAAAATGGCAAGCCTTTAAAAGAGCCTTCCTCCTTTTGGTAATTGCCATTGGCTTGAATTGTGCTAGAGATTGAATTTGCCATTCTCTGGATGATGTGATTGTGAGACTGCCAATTCTTTTTCAATGGGACAGCATTTTGTTTTGGTCACAGGCAAGTGCCTGATGTAGGCTTGTCTCTTTTATCTCTTACAAAGAATAAACTTATCCCTATAACTTTTTCACATAAGTTACATGCACAGTTAAAGGTGAGTTTGCACTTCCTGGGAAAACTTGACTCCCGGCTTTTCACAGATTTTTGCCCACCTGTTAAAATTAATTCCATTAAAAATTTGCTGTTGATAATTGGGAGGATTTGACCCAGTAACAGGATTATTTCATTTGTAAAATCTCACATGACTAATCAAGGARAAATAACAGAAGTTATTTATTATGTCAGCTGTTCTAACATTCTTCAAACATTATCCAACTTTATCTTTGAACAGGGTCTACTAAAGGTTGCTATAGACAATGCCAGAGCTCAAGAGAAACAGGTCCAACTGGAAAAGACAGAGCTGAAGATGGAGCTCTTCAGGGAACGAGAACTGAGGGAAACACTTGAAAAACAGTTGGCTGTGGAGCAGAAGAACAGAGGTATCTTAATTAAGCAGACATAAACACCTTGTAATTTATTTCCTTAGGAAACCTAATTTTTTTATCAAACACCTGTGTTTGATAAAAACTTTTCCCCCTTACCTGATATTATGTCCAGGCTGACTGCAATGCAGGAAGTTTTACAACCTGCCCGGTTCTGCGTAGGATCTTCAAGAGATTTAGAACAAGGACYTTCCTTTTTCTCAATGTTTTTCTTGAATATTACTTATTACATCACTAATACACAACACAATTACAAATACCAGAGGTGCTGTTATGGACTTTGGCAGGTTGTGATCATTATGAAAAAGGATAGCTACTTAATAAAAAGACAATTTGTATCWAATTTAAGAATCTGCAAGGTTTTACATACTCTTGTCTCTGTTCTTATCTGCTAGGGTCATATATTGCGTATTTAGGCAAACCGTATGTAATAAATATAAAGATAATAGTAATATATAAGCCCTTTATAATGCATAGGAGATCAAAYACATGTTTGTAGAAGGAACAGATAAGGTTCTTCTTGATAAGGCAGTAGCATTAGTAGCATTTCAAACATTAACATCAGCCCACTGTAAAGCATATATATGTTAAAGATTTTTAAATAATTTCATTGATAGTAAAGGTAAGGCAGTTTACARTGATTTGCATTAACTATTTGCATTGCGAGTATGTTCCCATCTTTCTTTATGAGTTCATTTTTCTGTATATGTATGTCGTGCCCTTTAATAGTGTCTAATTATTTTGCAAGGGACAGTTAACCTCTGGGGGTCATTTGCTGTTTAACACAGACCACAACAAGTCAGATACATATTTTTGCAGAGCTAGAGTTATAACTCTCTTCTTGTCCAGTTTAATTTTCTGGGAACCAGCTAAATAGGAAATCCTGAGAAGACTTGGATTCATAACCAGTATCATTATACCTTTAACTAGCATGCTAGCAGTAAGTACACAATGTAATCCTGTTTCATGCCTTGACCCATTAAAGGGTAGGACTGTCACATCATTAATTTTCTTTTTTTAACTTTTGAGAATACATTTTTAAAGACAATTACTATTAACAATTATCACAGCTGTGCAATGAATCATCCCTTTATCCACAACTGGCCTGTATTGCTCAGTACAATTGCACTACTTACACTTTTAAAGTAGTTTTGTAAAAGAGCTTGGTTATTCTTCACATCCTTCTACCTCTGTATCTCACAACTGCTCAAATATATATTCCTTTTTAGAGTTAGGCAATCACACGCACAATAGAAAAGGTTGRGGGGGGGACCCATCTGACCTTATTTGACCATCTAGAAGTTAAGCACCTCATTTAAGTTAATGTAAGTTCCCTTTCTGGTCAATAAARAAAGAGATTCTTATATCCTGTTCTCAGACAGGTAGGTGGGGTCAATTACATTGTGAAGACTTCTTTCTCTTCCCTTTAACTCCAGAGGGAATAGAGTTGACTAAGCTGGACTAGACACGTATGTTTTGAGCAATCAAAATTAAGCAAAATGAATTTCACTCAAAGTTGTATGTCAGGAAAGAGCATAGGATAGTCCCTTATTTTGTTCAGGGTACTGAAATAATGGACAATGTTTTCAGCATGATGCATTACCTGCTTTTTTATATGTATCCCTCTAATGATGATATTGCACTGGTAAAAGAGTGAGACCAAAGAGGATTGGATTTGCACACTTAATGGTGATATGCAGCAAAGCAAATATAATGAGGATGACTATCTCTGCTAGTGGATACTTCTGTACAAAAGAAAGAAAAGTAATGGATTATTCTTTAAAATGAACAGATGCAAGCGAGAGAGGAAAAAAAAAGGCCAGATTGTAATTATTGTGAGAATTTATTCTTCAATTAAAAGTAGAAAAATATATAGGAGGCTTTACATACTATCAGTTTTCCAGATAGCAAATATCATGTCTTAAAGAAAGTTTCACATGTCTTAATGGAAACATGAGCAAGATGGGAGAAGTGTACCGTATCCCTGTAAAGTTAAGAGATACTATGTGAAAAACTGAAATACACTTAAAAGTTACAGCATTGAAACATGAGTCACTGCATCACATAGAGGTCAAAACCCATTAGGTGAATGGGATCTTCAGCATTAGGCAACATCTATCTTTTGCTCATCATGTTAACACAAGTCAAATATCTTTTTCTTTACWGGCTACATCCATGTATTTTTGCCACTTTTTGGGACATTAAATTCACTGCTTCTACTGCATGTTCTACAGAGCTGCTTATTTACTGTACCGTTTCCTTCCTTCTTTGTAAATATTCCAATTAGTGATTCCTAAGGCTGTAGGATGTGTCTCATCAACTGGTGAAAGTAGGATAATATCTCTTCTGTGAGCAGCTACACAGTAAGGGCTTGCTAATTCTGGCTCTGACTGCTGTAGTCACATCTACAATGTGTCAGCCATGATGACATTTTAATTCAGAAAGCAACATATGTTTCCTTCTCATTTATTGCAATCACTTTCAAAATACTTATAATGAAAACATTTAAGCCGTGCAATGATTCAAAATGTATTTAGTTTAGCCTTTGTATAGATACTAGATGTTCTTTGATAGTATAAGCTAATTAGCATGTAAAGTAGTTGGTACTACACAAAATGAGAAAGAACCAAAATTTCCAAAGTCTTGGATGTAAATTATGTAGCTATTCTGACTACAGGGTATGTGCTTATATTCATTTTGTGTCTGAACAGTTCTGTATAGCAACACAAAATATCCAAGATCACCCAAAAAGTGGTTATTCTTAGCATATAGATTAAATAGTAATAACAAAGATAGTTCCCTTTAAAAGTTTCATTATTTACATTTTGTGAAAGATACCACCATCACAGAGTACTGGAAATGGAGAGTATGAACTGGTGGAAGTATATTTTTACCTTTTCCTGCATTCATCCCTAGGCGTGTACCAGAGGTTACTTTGGAGTGAGATACAGGGCTAGATAGATCTTGGCAGTCAAACCTAGTATCACCTAGTATCTGGTTTTGGTAAGGATAATTCTTTTAGTGTGTTTAAAGAATTCTTCAGTGAGTAGTTTAGTAGATAATTTTTTAGTTAGTGTCAAAATAACAGACTCTCCAGGAAAGGATTGTCCAGGAAGATCTTATGAGAAATAAGCTGCTTACATGCACATCCCTGAAAACCCTAAATGTGCTATGTAAGAAGGGTTGGGGTGTGGTGGGGGAGAAAATGATATGCTCTATGACTTTACATGATTTCTTTAGAAGCTCATTTTGGCTTTTATCAAGTAGAAAAATTGGTTGACATTACCCTTTTCCATCAGGAACGCAGCCTKTGATATGTTCCTTCAGTTAGGGATCATGCAAGTCTTACTTTTGTGGTTGTGAGCCATTGGTAACATAGAAAAGAAAATTGTGATGAAGTTTCATCCTGATCTTGCAATTCTTTTCCTTGTAAAATTTGAACTTCAGAGATCCAAAGAAAACATTTTTCTGAACTAGGGCCTTCTAATGCTTAATTTTAAAATGCTCCTTCCTTTCCTAATATTTTCCCTGACGTTTGACAAAGCAAAGTAATATTTACTTGGCTGGGGGATCCAGCACCATAAAGGATTTGCTATGAGTTCTTCAAGGTTAGTTGGCTGATGGGACAGGAGCTGACAGAGAGCGAGAAAGAGAAAAGGGAAAGACAAAAGGAAGTGTGGATAAGAAATAAATACGGGGAAGAAACCGGGCACCACAAGATTGATGGCTTGCAGGAAGCAGCAGTTTGGAGGGGAGTTCGAAAGCTCAGGGCCTTTCCCTAAGGAATGAGGACCACAGCAGGGTGGGGACTGAGCTCCTCCCGCAGCCCAGGCACCCAAGCAACCGCAGGTCCCTCTTGTGGGAGAGAAGCTGCAGGCAGGCAGGCAGGTGAGAACTTCATCACTACGTGTATGCTAACTGTGCACTATGGGCAATAACACAATGGTGGTCTTACTTAATCCCCAGAAAACACCTCACCAACAGAGGCAGAGGCATATCTACATCAGATGATGCAAAAAGTACATTTCATCACTGGTTCCAAGGTTTTCTGATTTGGACATTCACAGATTCTCATCTGTTTGTAAAAAAAAAAATATATATGCTAAAGCTGAATATCACCTACAGTTTTTAATACCATGCTATATAACAGTAGCTCTTAGAATATCCCAGTGTGATTCCAGCAAATTTCAAATAATTTAAATTGGTATTGTATAATTAATCAATTTATATGAACTGTTGCAGTCATACCATTTCTCAGGACTCTTAATAGGTAATCATGTAGCCATGTTTCAGATCCAAATTTGAGTACACTGATTTTCTTTTTTCCTAGCAATAATTCAGAAGAGGCTAAAGAAGGAAAAGAAGGCAAAGAGGAAATTGCAGGAAGCGCTTGAATTTGAGACTAAACGACGCGAGCAAGCAGAACAGACACTGAAACAGGCAGCTTCAACAGATAGTCTCAGGGTCCTAAATGGTAAGAAACCGATTTTTGCCTCTGTGTCATTAAATTTCAATTTAAGTGCCAAAAGAAGCTTGTTATGTTGAAAATTTATAACATGATGTGAGGGGGGAAAAAGAAAATCTCTTTTCTTTCCTTCATTCAAGTGATGCTGCTCTCTTTATTGTTTTGTTACTTTATATAGTATGTGCAACTAAACTCACTGGAGAGAATGTCCAAACTGGGACAATTTTATATTATTAGCTTGAGAAGTCAATTTTTTTTCTTCTTCTTTTTCTCGCCCCCCTTATGCTTGAAAAATCTATTGCTCATTAATCTTCCTAGTCTAACAAAAAATTGTCCTGGCCTCCAGTCATTGTTCAACATTAAAAAAACTGGCAAAGGTTGATTGTATTGTAATTCAGCATTGCAGTAACAGGTTGTAAAAAGGGCTATAAGAATCAAATGAAATATGTGTCAGTCTTACCTTTCTATGYTTCTAGACTCTCTGACCCCAGAGATAGAAGCTGACCGCAGCGGGGGCAGAACAGATGCTGAAAGGACAATACAAGGTAGGAATTTGCAAAAGGCTATAAATCTAGTTCTTGCTATATGAGTTTTTCCTCAGCTTTAGACTGCTATTCAAGCATGTAGCCTACCATCTGGGCCACATCAAAACAAGTTCAAACAAGGTCAAGTTCATCTTGCTTGTTTATAAGAGAGAATATATTCTGTGCTGATAGATTTTCTTTAAATTAATAGGTCATTTCTGTTTATACAGAGCAATTAAAGAAGAATAATTAATTTGAAGCAATATTGGGTTGAATCTCAGTCATGCTGAATGCAGTTTTTGTGAATATGTATAGTTAGATTTGAGATGACAATGTTTTTGAAGGTATATTTGAAACATTTTGAGCCTTTTAACCATATAAATGGCTAAACCTAATGGGTAACATTCAAAGCATGATGAGAATTTCATAGCTAATATTCAGTGGCAGTTACTGAAAGGTATGTTTCAATAAGCTACTCTGAGCATTAGTAATAAATAATCTGTTTATTCCCTTCTTGGATTTTTCATTTACCGTATCACATTATTTACATTTTAATAAAACAAATCTGCTGACTAAATTTATACATGAAATACTAAAGAGAGCCGTATTACTTCCCTTGTGAATCTAAATGTATATATATATATTGCAAACACTAAGATATTATTAAAGAGCAAATTTTTAAGATAGTATTTATGTTATAATGTCTTCTCTAGTCAACAGGCTAAATCTACCTACATGAATACTAAACAGTAAAAATAGCATTCGTTTTCAATTGTAAATGAAGGTACATTTTTCAGAGGCAAGCCTAAAATGATTAGCTCCAGTAATCACTCTCAATTGCCTTTATTTTGCATTTCGAAGTCAATCATCTTAACAGTATCATTTGACATCATCTGTGTGTTATTTAATCACTTCTTCTAACTCCTAAAGAGTTGTTACTGGTGTGCCACAAGAAGGCTGTAACAACAGAATAAAAAGTCAACAAGCTTTTAATGTATCGAGCATATAAACAAATACAAAAGAGGCAATAAGTTCTTATGTAGGACAAACACATGTATATAAACAAAAACATTTAGATTTAAAGCAAGTTATGTCTGCAAAGTYAATAACTCAAAAGTTGGAGTATGCCAGATTAAGCGTTGCCTGGGAAATGGGTACATGTTATGAGGTTTGTTACTCCAGAATCCTGCTTTCCTTCCCATAAAATGTATGCCTTATTCAAAGCACCATTTGACGTAATTCATTTAGTAAGAATCCAGTCATTATGTCATTTAGTTATAATCCAGTCATTTTGTTATTTTGTTAGGTGCAAAGACGGACTTCTCATTTCTTGGGAGGCCATTCTATCACACTAGTTACTGCAGTATCTGAGCTCTTTGCAAACATTAATTACTTTATCTTCAGAGCATTCCCGCAAGGAAGTCAAGTTTCAAGTATTCCCATTTGAAAGCTGGGAAATAGAATCACAGAAAGATTAAGGTGAAAAATTGCTTAACTTTCGAGTAGCTAGGACCTATTTTTTCAGGATACTTTGCATTTTTGGCAAATGCATTCAGTGTATTTAAAATCACTGTTCCTGTTGAATTCAGTTTCATTTATGGGCTGAGCTACCAAGCTAGATATTTATAAAATGAGCAACACATAATTACTGAGTATTTTGGAAGCATGTATTCTAAAGGACTTATTCCAAACTACACAGGAACAGCACTTCAGCTTTTTAACCATGATCATCCATTCTTTTCCAGCTATCCTCTGCCTACTTACGCTCATTTCATATATTTCCATTTCTGCAACAAATGAAATCAAGGACTTACAAGCAACATTCTCAGTAATGATGACCTTTCCTTGATTCATCTGTCAAGGTGGTGCAAGGAAAAAAAAAACAACCCACAGATGATTATTTATTAAAGACTGGACCATAATATATTCTGATCGTGATATTGGATCACATTGCAAAGGCAACCTTAATTCTGACATTTCCTGCCTCTACTTTGCAGTCTTAACATATAATTAAAATAGGGGTTTTTTTAAGGAAAAGGAAAGGAGAAGCAAGAAATAGAGTTGCAATTTCTTATCATTTAATATATTCAGCTTAATTGTCATACAACTGTTCAGAACATTTAAATCTACCACAATTTGTAACCCTACAACACAAATGTAACTTGTAGGATCTTATTGTCATTGTGGATCAGCTATTATAGGCTGACAGGTTTCAGAAATAGTTCAAGAAATAGATAACAAGAGATCAAGATATAGAGATCAAGAAATAGATAACAAGTTCAAGAAATAGATGAGTAATGCTAAGTGTCAGGACTCTTTGTGTTCACTTCCAATACTGGAAGGAGGATTCCCTTTCACCATAAACTCCCTTTACTCTGTGTCCCCCTTAGCATGTATCCCTGTTACTCCTGTATCTCTGTGTCCCAGTTCCTCCTAGTTTTTTCCTCCTCGCTCTAATTCTAGCTCTTGTCAATGGCTAATCTCCCTCTTTCCTGGCTTTACATTACATTGTAGTTATTTTTTCCTAACTTCACATTCTTCCAGTGTTCTCTTCTGAACTCAGTTTCATGCCACCCTGATTATTTCTTTAATTACAAGCTCTTTCTCTTCTCAGTGACCCCCAGCCTCCTGTCTGTGTCTGACCCTTCCTGTTGCCTCCTCCTCTTGTCCAGCCATTTTGAGAGTCCATGCTGCATTGACATTCCCCCTTACCAGCCTTTCCTCTTTGGTACCACATCTTTGTCTGTATTCTCTGCTTCCCCTCGCCTCCCCATCAAGGTCATGTTCCCTAATGTTTTCAGTACTCATTCTGTTTCTTCTTCTGCGTCTGTCTGGATATCAGGGAGAGAAGCACTGAGAGAAAAGCAAGGACAATTTCTCTGTTCTTATCTCAATATTTAGCACAGCAATTGTTTGCAGGAATGAGGAGAGAGAGTTGCAGGGAAAGAACTGCTTCATTCCTGCAGCACCTGGATACAGCATGCTCAGTACAGATGGGCTCCTTGGAGAATTTAGCTGCAAAACTCTACAAAACCTTTCCAATGGGTGAAACTGGGATTTTTCCAACACCTTTTTGAATTTTCATTGGGGCAACAAAGACCGTGTCTTGCCAATTTTGCAAGATTTCAATTATATCCTTACATTTTATCTGTAAATGATATTTTGTTTACTCTAGTATGCACTATAGAAGAATTGTTACATAGAATATACAATATATTCCATAATGAAAATTATATTACTATGTTTTTCATGTTTCAGGTTCTGGGAAAAAATACTTACTAGGAAATATTTATGCCTTTCTTATTCCTCTCAAAAATATATCTGTATCTCAGTATCAAAGCATGTCTGGGGTAATAGTCTCTTTATCCACAATCATTAATTTTTTTTCAACTTACTGTATTAAGCATGCCGTGCAGTTCTATATCTAAGCAAAAAAGTAGGGAAGCTGCAGCGTTCTGTGGGGAAGTGAAATAATTGAAATACCAAGTGTAATTTCAGCATTTAAGAAAATGTTACACAACGAAATCATAATCAAAAATAAAGATTTGATCTACTATTTACTATAAATAAAAGGATACTTGTCAACTTGAAGTTATATTTAATGTTGATATTTTTAACAATCACTTTTGTGAGCAAGGAATAGGACTAATTTAAGCGTAAAAGATAATTGCATTTGTCAATAAGGGGGATATGTTCTGTTCTATTTTTCATCATGTAGCACTCATTCAGATTCACTTTTTAGTTCATGTAAAGTCTTTTGTAAAATGAGAGAGATAATAAAAAGAAATTTGAATATGAGACTATAAAAAGAAGCAATGCAGGGTATTTTAGGGTCAGGTTTGTTTTTTTTTAAATACTGGGTAGATAACAGTTTGCTGGAATATCCATAAAATGCTAACAAATAATCATAATAAATAACCCAATTATGGGTCTCATTTTTTAACAGATACTAACAGATATTAAGTTATTAGGAACTGGTGTAGACACTGGTTTAAAATGTTTTCTTTTTTGCTTCTGTTTAAAAGAATAATAAAGCAGATTATCCTCTTCTCCATACATATTGTAGGTTCACTAGATGCCTATGCCTAGCTCCCAATCCGGTTTCCCAAGACCCCCTCATCCCACACAAAAAGGTACCATACAAAGATAATGTTTGACTTTTATATACTGTTATGTTACCAGACCTCTTACTAAGCACTAGAACAATGACACTTACTGCCGCTCTTACTTTCTTATTTCCATTGACTTTTTCTTCCCCATCTGATTACTTACATGTTTTTGTCTGCCTAGATTATTAATTTTTCTTTTCCTCTATAAAACCCACATTCCCAATTTTCTGTCTCCCAGTAGTTTCCCTCCCAAGTCCTGTACATTCATCTTCATTCCATTTAAACACCACTCCCTTTACACATTATCTAAACTCCTCTAAAAATGTTCTGCTTCTGCACTGTCTTCCCCATTGACCATTCTTTTCATATGATGTGCCTGTCATGTCTTCATTTTCCCAAATCACTCCCAAATTGTTTTCTGCTTTTGTCCCAAAGCTATCCTGATAAGAACAGGAAGTYTAACCACATTTTCTCTTTCTCAGGCTGCTATTTTTTTTGTCTTCTCCATTTCTTTCCTATTTTCTAGCAATTGCCTCAGACTGTACCTTTTCTACTTTCTTCCAATTAATTTACAACTTCTACATGCCATCATTCCAGCTGCTTCTGAAACCAGCTCCATCATTTTCTGTTAACAGTCTTCTCACCCTGTTCAGTTCCCATGAATTCTCAGGCCTATCTTTTTTTTTTTTTCCCCAAAATGTCTGTTTGCATTCCAAGAGACTCTTTGCATTTTGCCTGTCCTCAAAGTTTTCCTGTTGTACTCCACTCTCTCAGTCAATTTTTCCTTAACTATGCATTGTCCTCTAGTGCAAATTTTGTTCCTTTTGTCCATCAATCAAAATTTCATACCTCAATTCCTTATTCTGCTGCAAATATTTTTTTTCTTCTAGCACATTATCAGCCTTTCTCCAAATGAGTCTGTTATCTTAGTCTCCCTGTCCTTTAGCAAAATGAACTTATGCTTTCTAAGCCCTTTCCCACTGACTGTTTCTTCTCACCTTTTTCTAGTTCTCCACCTCTTCTGTAGGCTCATATTAACAGTGCAGTTAAGTGTAATGCTAACTGGCTTCAGACGGTGCTTTCCTGATCTAAGAAAAAAGAGCCACTCAGCTACCACGCGCATAAAAGCTTCCAGGGCCATCTGTCTTTTTCCCTCCCAGAAGGGACAAGGCAGGAAATGGAGATGTTGAGCAGATCCAGGAATAGAGAAAGAAAGCAACTGCAACTCAGCACACTGACTGTGTAGTCCTGTATGAAGTTATTTGTAAGGCCTTTGAAGGCTACTGAGGAAGAGTGAGAAAGAAATTACTATTTAACTTTGCCCATACCAAGAACCTAGTGTGTGCATTTTGCTGCCTAAGTACTAGGGGAAAGCTGCCCTGCAGCTGCCCTCTGCATAAATAAAAATTTATTAGATACAGCTTCAGTCATTTGCCTGAAAACCTAACCTAAAATGTTTTCTGCRTTGGTTTGAAACTTGTTTAATCTATTTTTCAACAAGCCAAATCAGTGTAATAATCTCAGCAAATGATAGCCCTTGATCCTTCCTTGCTATATTTGTGTTTGAAAGATAGTTATCTGAAGGACTTCCACATTGAAAAGGAACTTTCGGTGGTTCTGTGAAGCTTGTGCGCACGGTTCCATTTCTGATGTGTAAATCTTGGACAAAAGCATGTGGAAACGTGTGATGATATTTCTTATGAGATCAAAAACTTTATTGGAAAAGGCCATTATCAAGGCTGTAAAGTCAAGCATTTCAAAATTAGGAAATGGTAGAATTAAGGTTGTCTTCCGCACCTTTGTTCAACCGTCTTTGTGTATGCATCATGATATAATCTTTAATTATATGATTAGATACTGTATTTTTCACAGTACCCTGTTTCATTCAGTGCAGGGGACAAGGATGTAGTTGAATAAATGGATATCTATCCAATATTTTCTTTATCTTCAGTGCTCAATGTGTTCTCATGCTTTATATAATACCTGGTTTATATATAATACTTTCATCATTATACATCATGCTTTACAGAAGAGGTGCAAATGATTATCTCAATTTCTTTCATATGTTAAATCTTAATTTTGGCATTTGCTAACAGTTGAGTGTTTTGCTTCACCATTTGAATAATGTTTTAGGTAACCATTTCCTAGGGTTTTCGTTTTAACAAGTAAACTACAAAGTCCGATTTTCACTGTGAGATGACATCTTACAATCTTATAGACTTGAATCTTTAGATTCACAGTGATAAAGCTAACAAAGTAACTGATAAACTGTAATACCTTGTTATGAGCAGTGTGGTCTAAGGAATGACCATTTTGCCATGGGGGTTTTACAGATACTTGTTGAGATAAATAAAGACGATCTTGGGATACATTTCTTGCTTTTGGGCACAGAATCTTCCTTTCATTTTTCTTGCAACCTGCATCACTTTTAACAGTGTCTCCATCAAGCTTTCTTATTCTTGTTACTCATCTCTGGCCTTTGTATCAGTCCTAATATCCATTTCCAAATTTTATAATCTCTTTCTTGCCTCTTCTTTTGTCTCACCTTTCAATACAAGTTTCTATTTACATCCAGTCATAATYCCAGCCTCTAATTTTAACTTCTTACACCTACTATCCTTGTTAATCGAGATCCAGACATCTCCAGATATTGGCTCATAATACTCTATCCATATGCTGCATATCCAATTACTTGTCAAGATTTATCCCTCTAAGAGACTTCAGATAACTTTACCTGACTTTCTTGCCCTATCTATGTTCTGTCCCCCATCTTTCCTTCTATTCTCAACCACTGGGTCCTGTTCTTGTCTAGTCAAACTAGACCAAATCACTCGGTCCCCCAACTTCAGTCTCAGTTACTGTCAGCCAACCATTTCTTATTACTAGCTCCCTTTCACGGTGTCTTCCAGTGCCCTGGTTTCTGTGTTTCTATCTGTGTATTTAACCAGTCTCAGTCACTCCCCCTAGTCACATTTTCTGTCTTTATTTCCAATTCCAACTGCATCAGACTTCTTGTCCTAATTTCTCTAAATCTTAAGTTTTAGATGAGTTTATGTTTGTAGACTTAGAGAAGATTCCTGTTGGCTGCTAATCATAGATAGGACACATTTCCAGTGCAAGACTACTCTCAAATTAACTAATGATTTTTTAAAAATAGTTTTCAATATCCTCAGATGACAGGACATCTATTTCTTTTCTGGGGACATCAGTTCTCTTTGCAGCACATTTAACTAAAGTGTCTTTTCTTTAGTCTTTCCTTCATTTATTTTGCCCATGATATTGACTGTGATGACCAGCATCAAGTCCATTTTTTTTATCCATTATTCTTCTGTAGAGTCCCTTCAATAACTGCATCTTTCTCCCAAGGCTTCTATCTCCTGTCTTTGCATTTTTGTCTGTTCCTCTCTGTGTCCCTCTTCCACTTAATCAAAAGCAATTCTATTTGCTCCCATAGCTCCTCAAAGACGAGGTCGTTCATCTGTATAATGCCATGTAAACTGAAGGTCATATATTCTCTACAGTATTAATTGATCAAACCCAAGAAAAGAAAAACACCTGATTCTTTATACATTTTACCAAGTTTTTTCTTGCCTTTTTTCTCATTAAAACATCTTAGAAATGTTAAATATATATATCAACTTGTAAATTCTGCTTTTTGATTCAATTGACACTTGCTCATCAGTTATTCCATTTTTATTGCCGCTTAGTAAGTACTATGGATTTGTTGTTACTCATTTATTATTGCATGGACTTCTAGCAGAAAGGTGGTTGGGGTTAGTGTAGAGCCAGGATTCTCAAATGGATTTATCAGGTCATTTTCAGAATGAAAATAAATTTTCACTTTCCCATGTGACATTCCTTCTTCTCTGCCGACCCATTTCAACACTGTTTCAGCTTCCCTTGTATTGTTACTTTCCCATTTTCCTTCCACCTCTGTTTCAACCTCCCCCCGCCACCAAATATTACTTCTGAATATTCCAAATCTTTCTTATTACGCCATTTCTTTGACCTGCGAGGCAATGTGTGTATATGATCTGGAGCTATGTGTCTGCTGGTTGACCAGGTGGCTGACTAGGAGATACATGCATTCTGAGGGATCAGTGACAAGCTAGGAGATATGCATTTTCTGCTGGACATCTTGTTGCTGCCTCTTGGCAGCTGGGCAAATCAAACAGTACATGATGCTTCTCAGCAGCTGATGGGCCAAACAAATGGTTTTTCAAGCTGCAAGAGACCCACGGCCCACCTGTTGTGCAGGCCTGCTATAACGGTTGAACATTTCAGCAGGGAAAAGAAGTCAGGAGCTGGAAACAAAGCTGTCAGAAGCCTGGAAGGCAAAGAGATTTTTTTTCTAGATATATTGAATAACTGCCCAAGGAAACATCTGCTACTTAGCTAGGCTGTTTATGGAAACAAACAGCTGACTATTCTAGACCCATAGAAATATAAAAAGGTTCTGTGAAGCAGCAATGACAAAACAGTGGACTACTTTTTTTTGGAGATGAACTTTTCTGTGATTTTTGGGCCACTTAGCCTGTTATTCCATTAGGCCAGATTTTGAAAAAAAAAAGAACCTAATATTTTCCATTTAATTTGTCAAGAAAAAGTATTTTTTCAGCTTAGGAGTCATCGAACAGTAAGAAGGTCTATGTTTGTGCAATACCATGTCTTGTGAGAATGTGACTTTCAGCAATCTGACAGATAGATTTTGCATTTTTCTTTTTTCCTGTCTGGTTATCAGGTTTCTTCCTTAAGTTTTCCATTCTTAAGATTTCTGAAGTTCAGTAAGACAACTGGTTTCAGTCTCTACAGCTTTGGTTGACTGCAGACATAAGACAGGACTGTCTACGTAAATAATGTGACTGCCCTCCTTAGGGTTATTCTAGCACCTCTAGGTAGGAGTAGTGATCTGAGCTACCAGAAAAGTGTGAAAAGACAACAGAATGGAACAAAGCTGTTGTAGTGACCCACTAGGGAGTGATGTCTGCTGTCTTGTTATTGATCCTTCTCTGCATGCCAGAGTTTGTCAAACAAATTGATGCATTGGTGAAAACATATGCACATGCACTGTTCAATTTTAGAAGCTGAAGGACAGTGTGTTTTCTGCACTGCTCTTCTTTTTTGTCTTTCTTACGCTCAAAAAAAAAAATTTCAGATCTAGTGGAGGTGTTAAAGGGGGGAAACTTAGAAGTTCAGTGTCTAACCCTCAGTGACATTTAGTGGAGCTGCTTTACTAAGTCACTTTGGTTAGTCCACCTGATTCTATTTTATTTTTGCTCAGTCTTCCTAAAATATTTGCTGGTTAAACATTGTTCCTATTTGCCATAACACATACTTATAATGCTTCATTTTCCTTCTGATTAGTGCCTTAAAATTCAGCTGCTTTTTGACTGCAGTGTGTAACGCCTTGTATTAATGTCAGGGTCATGCACTTATTATTCATCTGTACAGTGCTATACACTTCAGTGAAATTATATACATAATAATAAATAACAACATTAATCTGTGTGCACCACCTTGAATTTCATTACTGTTGCAGAAAGTATATCTCTGAAAATAGGTGCCCTAATTTTTATACATTTTAGAAAGAGCTGGGCTCTCTCCCTGTACACTAATTTAAATATTTTATTTTATTTCCCCTAAGAAGAATAAGCCTTACTAGCTTTCCCAGCTCGCAAGTTTTAAAGGCATTTGTTTTACTGATTTTTTTGGCTTGGCAGACAATCCAGCATAGTTCAGATTTTAAACCTAGATTGTACATTAGACATTTATGACATCTAGTTTGTCTTTTACTGTTGAAATCTGAATACTCAATGAGGAAACATACAATAAAGATTTATTTTGCTTCATATTTCCTTGATCATGAATAAATACTGAAATTATCTTACAATGCATGGAAACCAAACAGTAATAAGTATGTTCCCTATCCGCCTGCCCAGGAGTCCAGCACTTTGGCAGGTTTTCAACCCAAGCTAATCAATTAAAGACAACATTGATTAACTTAAACAGAAGGTGGTATTGATTGCAGGCAGTAACCTATAAATAGACGATTGTTTCATAGTGTTCATAGGTCATTGTTAGCTACACCTTTAAACTTTAAGGTACATAATCCTGTCATCTATCACCCACAAAGCAAAGGAAGGGCATAGAGTTAATAAACAGTTACATATATGTTCCAAAGTATTCCTATAGAGCCCCCTCATTCAACACTTACTTACACTCTTAAATAAACTTTTCCACATTTTCTTTCAAATTACTATGTATTGCAATTTACATCTCATTTTATAGCTGTATATATACGAAGCTGCTGGAAATCAAATATGTTCATGGCTTTTCTGCTGAGATAAATGATTAATCAATCAGAGGCTTTCTTCCAACATGGTACTTTAGTGCACTTTTAAAGCAACTATGTGTAAAATTAATGACTAAGTATGAACAGAGTCAAGTGGGAAAATTCAGGACAATAAGAATATTAAACAAAACACATTGTGCACCAAAGAGGCTATTAAGACTTTATAGAAAATTGTTTTGACTTGTTTCATTTTCGTTCATCTCTTCCTCCCTCCCTCCTCCATATTCATATTATTCAAAGAGGGAAGGATAGGATGGATGTATTCTTACCTAACAGACTTCCCAGGTCACCCCAGTTGTCTTGCTACCTGGGAAAGATGGGCACTGCAAGCCACCATCCTACCTATTTATGTTTCCCATAAGTACTTTGTTCCCTTCGTCTTCTCCCTCAGAAGGTAACTGAAACCTGAACAGGCTGGTGAAACACACATTTCTAGCATAGTCTCATCAGCTGAAAAACAAATCACATTTTCCATTCTAGAGAAAGAATTAAAAGACTTTATTTTTCAAACCAGGATGAAAAATTGATTAAAACAACAACAACATCATTTCAGTGAAATGGTGTTTCTATAGCCTATCATGAAACAGATATAAACAAAGTGGATTTCTAGTTCATTCGCAACTGAACTATAATCCTGTGCCTCTTTAGGTTGGTTGGGGAGCTAGATCTGCTGACTGTAAGCTGTTTATCAGTGTTTGCCTGATAAAACTGTGTCTAGAGCTGTCCCTTTTTCTCTTTCTTTTTTTTCCCTCAGCCACGTTTACTACTTCTTAGACAAGTGCTGGAAAGTGGCATCATGTCAGCTGTAATGTGTGTCATAAAGAAGATTGTTTCTTGGCATTTGGTTTTTAAACTACTATAGAGATTAAAAAATGCCTGATGTTTGCGTATCATCCCCTTATAAAGGAACTTCATCTGTCAATATTAGCGTTACATTCTTCTATGAAATCACTGTCAACAGACCTCAAAATATTTAATGGTTGGAGATTTTTCTGATAGTTGAGCTTCCCTTGTTGTGACTTGTCATGTGAAGCATGAGGGAGACAACTCTTATGCCAAAATAACAGTAATAATTTTCAGTTCTGCTAAAAGTACTGTGCTTTAGAGGACTACTAGTACAAACTAGTAGCTGGTAAGTTACTTTATCCCCTTAGCACACATGCGAGGAAATCTATTAGACAAGGAGACCCATGTCTCCTTCCTGAAAGTTACTACAGCTTGGGTAGGTAAAAAGAAACATCAAATCCAGATTGGATTTCAAATCTTGAATTTAAAGTTCAGTCAGATTTAAGACATTAAGTATGAACAGTGGCCATCCTGTTCAGCAGACCTTTTTGACTGTCAGCCACCGCCTGTGTTGATGAAGAAAATTTCTTAGCAAGCCATGTGAGCTAATCTCCCAAGGAGGGTCATCATCAATTTCCCATCTCATCCCTGCACGTCTGAAACTCTTAAAAGAGATTTTCAGAGAGAAGTTAAGATATTCTTATCTTAACATTAATTCTTACACTATTTAAAAAGTGATTTGGTTCTCCACAATTAGATGACCAGTGCCATTTGAGATGCTCCAGGGCATCTGAGACATCTGCATAGGGTTAATCGTGCCTATGGAAGATCCAGGCCTTTCTGGAGCAACAGCTGGAAGCCACGCAGGATATAGAAGGCTGACTCAAATCATACCAGATGTTGAATCAAGCCCTTTTTGCTCATTTAGAACACCTTTGAACATATTACATTCTTGACTTGGGTTATATTAAATGGAAATTTATCTTATTATATATTTTGAATAAAAATATATTTATTACTACCTTAATTCYAAAATGAGGCCTATGCTACTCTTCTTCTAGCATTTTTAGTGGAAACACACAAACATTAATGGGATAATTTCTCTAGATCTTGCTTTCCTGTTACCTGTGGACTAGCTTGTATTTTACATAGCATTTGACTGAAATATGAAAATATGAAGTGTGGGAAAAAAGTTGTGGTTGTTTGTTCTTTTTTTTAAACAAGGCCAAACTCACTGACTTTCAAAAAGATCTGATATTTTTTACCATACGTGACTCAGATAGCAGCCCTTTGGCCACGTAGAAAGCTGGCCCTGGATATGCCAGAACTTTGTTACTATGCCTTAGAGTATTCTTTTACTTTCTCTGTTCTTTGAAACATCTATCTCTACATTCAGTATTAAAATCTTTCCATAACTGCTTCCTTTTTTTTGGTTTAAAAAAAGATAAATTCAATTTCACCGTGAAGCTTGCAAGAGTAATCATATGACGAAATAGCTAAAGTAGTAAAGTTGATCTTTAGCAGACATTCAACAGAATTCATTTATTAAGAGTGTATAATTCTTTTCAATTGGTAGTGTAAATATGTATATCGAAACAGAAAACAAAATCAGGCATCAAGCTGAAGGAAAGCATGTTTGTGCATAATAGTTCTGAGAAACTGTTTAAGGACAGATTACTCATGAGAAAACACTAATTTCTTAAATCTACCAAAATTAGCTAGTCCAAAAATAGTCTCTTAAATTGCTGTTACTTATTTTCAGAGGATACTTCATCTATTATGTTTCTGCGTGAATGTAAGTTTTAGTAAACAGATTATTTATTTATTTATTTATTTATTTATCTGATTCCAGTTTGCAGCCTTCTGGTCTGTCTCAGCTAAATTATTTTGAGCTATGTCATGAGTAACTGGAAAGCTAGTAGTATTGTTGTAATATCTGAACAACTTTGCAATCTTTAATGGATTTAATCTTCACATCAGGAAATACTCCTGTGATGCAGAACAAAGCAATTATCTTTATATCATAGAGGGGCTAAGGAGCTTGATCATGGATATGTCAGAAATCTCTGGTAGATCAGGGAATGAACTTAAATCTTGCAAGAGCTAAAATTTCCTTTCTGCCCTTCATGTTTTTGCCCTCCCTTTTATATGTTCCTTCATGCTCTTTCATTGTATAGACATATGCAAAACTAGATGGAATTTACCCACTTGAATATTGGTGGCAGGATTTATGTCCCAAAAATTCATGCTAACAGAATACATGTAAGATCATCTGTGCTTGCTCTGCACTTGCTCAGACTGATAGCTAACCTCTGTGAATATCACAGTAATGACGAAGTGCACCTGATATCTTTTCAAATTTTTTCTTTGTTAGACACAGCTTTGAAAATACAACAACGTACGTTGCCTAGCATTATTTGATTATTACGTGTTTTGATATGATTACCCCTCACATATCAAGTTGACCCTATGCGTTCAGCTTTTGTAAAAAAGACCTGACATAAACTCTAGATTCTGTTACTTCTACATAAACATAACCAGTTTGGTTAAAATACCTTGCATAATGACGCTTAAAAGTTTGAAGCTAGAGTAAAGTAATGGGGAATAGATTATTTAATTTATGTAGGTTCTGCCAGCTTCCTAACCCCAAAGCTCCACTGAATTTCTTTCTTCAGCTTCCTGGTATACTTTTCTACTCATAGAAGTGAAGATAAACCAGTATCAGCTTTCTGTACTTTAGGAGCTGAAGACTAAGCATGCATGCATTATTACATGCTTTCCTTTAGATGTTTTGGTCAAAAACACAAAGAAGATGTAACATTTAATTAAACCTGAGTCATCAAATGCAAATCTGTCCCCAGGTATGCTATGGCAACAGCAAGAAGCAAAGGAATTGTCAGTCATTTACGTGGAAGAGTATTCAATGCATTTCTTCTATGAGGCAAACCCATCTTATACCAGCAATTGTGCAATAGTATTCATTAAATYTTCTGATGTGGTCATCCCTACCTATATCCCCTACCATATTCTTGAAATTATTGTCCCCATTCATGACCAAGGTAAACAAAAATTAGTAAGGGAATATATCCAAGTAATGTCATTTCCCTTAAAGTTTTACACAGATATTTTTTGAGATGAGATGATGACTATGACATGTTAGTGACTATGCTGGTAACTGACTTCTTCGCTTTATGTGGGATGTTATATGTGTTCATGAACYTGTATTCCTGATCACATTCCTGATTCGGGTACCATTCCTGATCACAGGTCTTGCTGTCAGACTTACCTACAAATCCAGATTTCAAGCCTGAAGGATTGTAGTGAATTAGTCTTGTGAACATTACATGAGGGTCTTCTTAACTGTGGAGAACAATAGGGGAAAAAACTATGAGGATGCTTATTTGGAAGCATCACTCCAACTTGAAGCATTTTGATAAGGAGTAACACACAAGGTGAAGGGTGAGGCAAAACCTTTCAAGTACTGTGTTCCCAGTTGTTAAAAAGGAAGAGCCAGTGAAGGAATTAAAAAGGAATGACAATTCAAAGCAGCAGACTATGAAAATATTTTTGCCATATGAATTTGTTTATACAACTCAGACAGAAGTAAGCTTTAGTAGGTAAGAGGAGAAACAGCATATGAATTTACAGCTAGAGAGAGGAATAGGAAAATGAGGGACAGAGACTTTTTATGAGAAGAAATTTAGACACTATGTTGTAATGAACAGTCAGGAGTAACAAACAAACAGGATACCTTGATTTTGAACTTCACTGACAGACAAGATGAAAAGAGTGGTTCATAGTGACTAAGAGAAGCAGTAGTGGGGAAGAGGAGGAGGAATCTGAAGGGGTGAACGATTAACARCTCTGTTTTCCCAACCTGAGATTGTCATAGCAGCTACACATTCACACAGAGAATCAGAAAAGCAGGCTGAGGTTTTAGATCAGGCAAAAGGGAATAGACCTGGAGTACAAAGGGCTATGTCAATTGTCAGCATGGATATGGTCCCTGAATTTCTGTTTATGGATTAGACTACTCGGATACAAAGCAGGGAGAGGGAGGCAATGGGATGAAGATCGCAGCCGTGAGAAACTAAAACAGAAAGTTGAGGGAGAAGCTAAAAAGATCAAATTGAGAAAGAAATTAGCCATGTGCGTGGAGAGCAAGAAGATCCTAACAAAGGGAGAACAGTATTTGAATACCAAGAACCTTTCATCAAAGGCTAGTCCAGAAAAGTCTAGGAGGTAGGGTGTGAGGTGCTAGTTCTAAGATTTGGCTAGAAAGAAATCATTAAAGACAGACATATTTAATAAAAGTTTGCAAAAAAAGCTGACTAGCAACATAATTGATGGTCAAGGAAGAAGGCACTTCCCAGCATTTTGCAAGTATTATGGTAATTCATCCATGTGTTTAACTGTCACATTCTTACCAAATTAGGAAACATGGAAATATTACATCCATGTTGCTAAGGAATAAATGACTATTCAAAGAATAGGAAAGTTTCATGGGTTTTAATTTCAAGTTAAAGTCCTTCATTACATTTTCTCTTATCAACAATTTCCCTGAAGACAGGATTCTGTTTATACAGAATTATTACAATGTGCGTTCTAGAAATTTTCTTGGATATTTTTGCTAAACCTCTGTGGTAATTGCACTTGAGAATTTTCTTAATGGTAGTAATCATCTATCAAAAAACTTCAAACTAGGCATGGCCACATTTTCTCTCCCCTTGTTGTATTTAAAGAGAAAATTTCAATTTCTATCAGATGCTGTAGATTTGCCATCTAACTGAAATAAGAAATAAATTAAATCAAATCATTGCCCTTTAATATCTGATTCCAGATAAAAGCTATGTACACAGCAAAACTTTGGAAGGGAGGTGCCCTCAGTTGGAACTTGGTAAACAGCTGGAAGGCATAAGGCATATCACCTACAGGGAAAAAAAAAAAGTTTAGTATTTGGAGGGGGGCACATAATGTTACATTACCTTTAATTCTGCAACAAGCTAAGAAAATTCGAGTGTAAGTGAGCAAATGTTCTTAACAGCCCTCTAGCAGCCTGTTTTTGTGAAGAGTACCAGCTAGTGATTTTCACTGCTTGTGGAAAACCTGGTTTGTACTAGTATAAGTGTTAAGAATGAGAGCAACTGAAAATCTACCACTATATACTTTGTCAAATGCATGCATGTGTATTCACATTATGGAAAAAGAAAACTTCTTTTATGTTATCAGATTGGGAGAGGATATCATAAAGTCTTTTGATAGAGCAATCTTTTGCTATTGTAGCTTAAACTACAGAATAAACATACTATACCTTGTGTATTGCATATCATAAAATATGATTTAAATGAACAATATTGAAATCAAAGTTTTAGTTTAGGAACTTGAGTGTATTGTTGTGAAAAGCCTAGTCAGTTATATTTATAGCTTCATATTTTCACAGGAAGAAAACAGTCTAGAAACCTACAGATCCCTCATGCTTTATGTAAGTGCAGTAGGTTTTAGATAACAGGATCAGGTCCACAATTTGCTTTTCTTAAAATCTACAATAAAAAATAAAAATAAATGCCACCACCATACAAACAACAAAGGTGAAAAAATGCTGTATCTTGCATTTTTCTACCTCCTGTGGCTAGGGACAGGATGCAGACATGCCACAATAATGTTTTTTATTTCTACTGTTCAAACCATATTAATGAGAACATCATTTTGGAGAACTAATTATTTCTATTTGTCTTGTGTCACACTTTCTAATTCCCCTATATTAGCACAGCCAAAGCAAATTAATTGCTTTTCCAGCAGTTGAACCTTGTCCAAGAATGAGCTCACATTCCCTTCCAGTTTTGCAGTTTCTAGGAGTGCATTGTGTCAAAAATTTCTCTTGATACTAAACATAGCCCAGAGAATATCTTTACAGATTTCTGTTGCTGCTCACTTGATGAAATTTATAAGTTTAAGTGACCCACTAGGAAAGATAAAGTTCTTAGCTGCAAGATTATACATCAAAACAGTTAAAGTGAAATTAAAATTAAATGAATGAATCTCACTGAAGCAAAAAAAAGCAGTAATTAATGGTTCCCTTAATTGTCTTCATAAAATATTTGCATGGGTCTAATTTGCATAATTTGCATGTATTAATTAATCTTTCAAAGGAATTTTGTGCTGAGAGAAGCCAAAAAATCTCTTTGTTTTATTTAACATCTAATGAAATATTTATCTTTGTTAATGAACTTCTCATCTTCATTAAAATAAAAATTGCACAAGTTTGTATGTTTTAAATGTTTTTATAATTGAAGTATACAAAAAAATCTCTTCAGACCTACAGTATTTGAAAAACAAACACATTATTTCACATTCTGTGTCATTTTGACTACAGCAACATTTAAAATTTGAGAAACCCTATTCACTCTACCAAAAGTTTTCAAGGGGTTTTAAATGACTTCAATTTCATGTTAATTGATGATAATTTTTTTTTTAATTTTACAAGTAGGGATGACAGGGTAAACATTTTTGTTTTTTTTTTTTATTATTGTCAACCTGTGATACATAACAGCTTTTATAGAACAGATATTGTGTATAGAAAAAGAGACTAACATCGTAGGTTAAAATTTAAAATACTGCAGGATTTTGTACATGATATGGGGTTAGTTTATACTCTACTGGACTAACAGTTGAGGAAAAACAGTTCATGAGTTACTGCCTGACATTTAATGATTGATCCTGGAGTAAGACTGATGACAGTAACAGTTATAAAGGACAGTAGTGGCAGAGGACCTAGTTAAATGACAGGTTGTGATGATCAGCAACTTTGAGACAGTATCCAAAATAGGTAGACATCCAGAATGAGAATATGCAATGCAAAAAAAAAAAAATCAATATTAAAGTTTTGTGCAAAATTTGAATATGAAGTGTGAGGAGATGAAAGGAAATTAAGTACTTTGCAGAGAGCTATTTCTATAAAAAGAATGGGTGTAAGAGGACGACGATTAGTTTTTTTGGGGACAAAGGTGAGGGCTATTACTTAAAAAGGGGACCACCTAGAATCCCAAGGTGATGTATCAGCTACTTAATATTGTTGGAAATAGCGTATGTGGAGAAAGAATAGCAAAGTATGGTTAAAATAAAATAGCCTCTATACAGAATGTTAACTCTGTGCATAGTAAGATTTGTGAAATGGAGTTTTGTTTTTTTCAAGGATAAGTACAATATTATTGGAACAATAAAAGTATACTTGAAATAGTGAAATGATTGGGGATTTAAAATACAAAGCAACTATATTTGCACAATGAAACAGCACAATGGGATTGTACTCATTTTCATTACACCTGCATATGCTTAAATCCTTGCACAAGGAGTTTATAAACACATTAATGTGTTTGAATTCATTTTAGACGTGCAATACCTTAGAAAGCCAGCCCTGCAGAGATAGAAAAGTAGGAGCTGTTTAAGAGTGCTTTAAGATACAGCACTTATTGTATAAAAGAAACAGGAGGTTTAAGCTATCGAGATTGTATGCAGAGTCATATATTCTTTACTACATTATCCTATAATTTTTTCAACTGATGAGATATAGTGGAACTTTGCTGATACCATAATGGCAGTATAGATATTGCTGTGTATTATGAAGGTGTGGAACTTGTGGAATAGCTGCTGAGGCAATGTAATTATCCATAAAATACCCAAACAATATCAGTGGGAGGGATATGTTTCACTTCACACATTTGTGGGGTAGATGTCTTTATCTGAGCTATTTGGCTGGACTCCTATTAAAGTCAATGAAGAGTAATAGACACATCTCTACCTTTGAAGAAAATGAATCATACCTTCCAAGTTTCTTCATTGATTATAAAGGAGTCTACAAAACTGGCTCAGACGCAGCTATCTACAGTGCAGGTGTCTGAAGTTACTGTAATGAATCTCATCTGTTGTGTATTTTCCTTTTTGCTTGCCTCAGAATTCCAACATCACTTGTGACAGTAAACACACTACAGGCAGCTGCATTTCAGTCACTTCTTGAAACTACTGATCTTGGCAATGAGTAATTGTGCATCACTTCTGGAAAAATATCCATGCCTGACAATTCCTTTTCTGCTTGGTGTAATTCTGTAATGTTTCCATACTGTATGGTTCTGAAAGTTACATAAAGCATGACCCTCAAATGTAGAAAGGATAACTTGAATTCTGCATCAATCCTGAAGCTTTGCAGCATTTATTTCAATTGGATGCCACCATGGGAGGCATAAGGCATGAGACAAGAGTCTAAAGAAGCATTCCAAAACTTCTGAAATGAGAACAAAAGTGGACATAAATTGAGAGGCAGAAAAAGAGGTAGATGAAGTATCACAGAACTCTAGAAGGGAAAATGGGAAAATGGTATCATATTGCTAATATAGTTGTGTTGTATTACTGCAACTGTATTACTATATCATTACTAATTTGTAATGGACAACTAGTAAATGTTTCTCCATTTAAATGTAGTTTTGCTTGCAAACAAGACATGGGCTGGAATTAACCTCACGAAGCGTAGAAGTCTACAATGTAGACATCTATATCTGTGCTTGTCACCCTCGACCCTCTGTGGAGGGAGTGGAGAGAAACGTCTGCAGTACAGTTCATCACTTCATGAAGTAGGTGCCTGTATTTCTCCTTTGTCTATGGAAGGAGCATAACTAGAGTACCCTGGTGTGGACCTCTACAAACAAATTTAGTGAACACAGTGACATTCCAGAAAAGCTGAATTCAGTTTCTGGAGGTGAGAAAGTAATTTCTTTCTTTTATTTTTTTTTGTTTTGGTTTTCATTTTGGTCTTGTTTATGGATTTTTTTTTTCTCTGCAATAAATCCATTTTATAGCAGGGATTGTAATTATACTCCARGATAGTCTAATTGCAAAGGATAAATGCAGCATGTGACACAGTCACAAGAAGTATATGCTAAAGAGTCACTCTCTTTGCTCATTACACATTTTGCAGCAAACAAAGAATCAAGTGGATAACATCAATTTCACAATTAAAATGGTAGCATTTGTTTGGGTTGCTTATATGCCTTAGGTCTGATGTTTTGCTGTTGAATGATATGGTAAAGGAATAGCTCATTTTGCATGCTTCAGTGCATTTTTAGCCAATGCCTTAAGCCTGGACCAAATCTTTATGCAGTCTACCTACTGATTTCTTGATAGCAGCACCGATGCTTTGGTATCTCACAAGGGTGTTGTGAAACTTAATTAATGTTTGTGAAGTCTTGTGGATCTTGGATGAAAGGCACAATAGAAGTTCATTTATGTTATTAACTTCTGCTTTTATATTTTATTTGGTGACTGATCAGAATCCCAGGCATTAAAAAGTGGCAAAGACAGGCGACGCAAGATACAGCAATTTACAGCTATTATCAACTAATTGTAGTTAGTTTCAAATCTAGTACAGGGAAATAGATGGAAAATTATTTTATGGGATTTAGTAAGGAAATACTTGATAGCCATAATTTTGTGTAAAGGCAGCTGGCCTGGATTTTCATATGAGAAAAATTTAATGAACTGTCTTACCTYAATTATTCTGTGTTAGATCAAAAGTGGTGTATTACTGAGTGGCAGCATTTTGGTGTAATAAGTGGCAGTCTCTCTTTTATAATCCTAAACTAACTGTGGGGTCAGAAGTCCTGTTAAAAAGAATGAGTTCAACATTCACTTAATATATTCAAGAGGCAAACAAGTAGTTAGACTTAAAATGTAAATAAAACTGTATGGTGAGATTGTGTCAGGCAGGCAGCCCTTTGAACAGTGTTAAGAGTTAAGAAGGCAACCACCTTCCTAAAATATCACTCTAACTCAATTGCTCTATTACTCTTAGTCAGTTAAAAGAAAAAGAGAAAAAGAAAAAAAGATACCCTTGCCATCAATAAAACTATATTAATTTAAACTAGCTGAGAGTCTGATGGTTTAATTTTAAAGTGGCCAAAGATTTTAGTTTTTATCCTTTCTCTCTTTGCCAGTATGATGAAAAAAAAAGACAAAACATTTTTATGTCCTTCAGAAATAGGAAATATTTATAGTACTTTATTTTAAGATAAACAAAGTCTTAATAAGTCTGTAATATTCATATATATGCTTCATTATAAACCAGCAAAGCAATCAATTACTATGCCAAATCTATTTTAATTCTAAAAATAATGTTTTCTAGTAGTGGTTATTTTTATAGTGAAATAATTAAGAGTGATAGCATAAAACAATTTAGGCTTTGTATAATTCAAACATTCAGCTTTCCCATGTATTTGATTTGGAACTTGACCCATCTCTATTAGTATCTCAAGTTCCTATGAAAGAAAAAAAAGAAAAGAAATAAATCAATTAAGAAAAGTAAGTGTAAAGGAAGTGGAACTAAAATTAACACATTTGGAGGGAATACTTAGCCAGCATCACGTTCCATCTATAGCTAAAATTTGCTGTCAGCATGTATCTATAATAAGTAATCTCCCAGTGAACTGCCAGCTGGCTTGTAAAGAGGAAAATCCATTCTGTAGAATAGACTACTAGCTTTAAAAAGAAATCTTTAGCTTTTCAACCCTTCACAGGAAGTATTTTGGTCATTGTAAGGTTCCATAACACCTGAAGGACATCCTGGGAGACAGCAGCATATATAATGATAATGTGATGTCATTTTGTTTTTCCTAGTTGGGAAACACAGAGAGTGTATCAGTAATGGTAAAAGGAACATTTTTCCTATTATATTCTTGTCAGCCTTATTTTTTAAAAGTGATGCAGCCTCTAATAGCTTAGGAAAAGCAGCAATAGCATAATAGTGTGTTTTGTCATGGACGTTAGAAAGGATGGATCACAAAGTGCTACAGCTGGCCTTGGAAACAAAGTGTTATGAAGTCAGGACCAAAAAATTTACAGTGCTGGYTTATGTGCATGAAATTAGAATAGAGATTGTTAAAAATATACAATGCTATATTAGATAATTCAAGTTTTGACTTGTTTATTTAGTCTCTTTGTTGATTCTGCAGATTTTGCCTGTGACAAACTGTCGGTGCAACCCTTGCATTAAAAGACATGTATTTTTCATGATATTGTTTCATACTGCAATATGCTGGCTGCAAGTCCTTTCAAGTAATCAAGCTATATTGAATACAAACATAAAATAAAAAGAAGCAATAATTTGCTCTCATTTTTAGCTTTACACTCTGACTCAAAGATATACAGTCGTAGCCATTGAAGAGAGCACAATATGTTTGCACATTGATGAATTGAACATAAAAATATTGTGGTTGGATCAGACTCCTTGGCTTCACTGGAAATACTGGAAGCATCATAAAAGTGCTATAACTGACTGGAGGATCAGTTCCATTTTCAACCTTATCATCAAATTTGTTATGACAATCATAGTTACTATCGCAGCAGTAACTATGCCATCCTAGGCAATCTGGTTCCCAATGCTAAAATATTGAAATGCTAAAACACTATTAAAACTTGCAAAAATCAGTTCTATTCTAGTTCCAAATGGGCAATAGTTCCAGAGTTTGATCTTAAACATTCAGTGCACAAAAGAGTCCTAATTTTAGGAATTAACAGCTAAGGTTTCCCTGTAGGTTTTTTCATATTCTTGCAAAACCTGTGACAGTCTTACATCTTCCAGCTAAAATTAACTTTATAGCCAAGTCTATTTTACCAGACTAGATATTCAGTAAATATATTCAGCATATACTCAGTTCTTGCCTCTCTTCCTCCTAAAATGGCATAGCATTAGGGATAGGACTAGAAGGGCTTTAAAATCTGCATTTGCAGGCTATTGTATCACAAATACCATCTTAAACACCATTTTAATACATCTCTCATCTTGGAAGGCTACACCAGRACTGAGTTCCTGCAATAGAAAACAGAGATGTTTTGTGTCCTTTTTTTACTGTATATACAAGGAATAATCAGTTGCTTTTCTACAATAAGCATACCAAATAATTTTATTTTCATGTTGTGGACTCTATTCCTTGTATTATACTAGTAGCCTGTTCTGAAATTATTGCAGTTTAAATTCACCTTGAGCATGGGTAACCAGCATCCGAAACGCTGTTCCAGAAGAGGTCCTGTAAGTGACTTGTAGAATGCCATTAATATGTTGCTAATGAAAATAAACAGTGTAAGTGGAAAGCTGGGGGGGGGGGAACACAAGAGAAAAAGCGTCCATGAAGTAACATTTTTCATTTCCTCTTGACATAATCACACTTCCAAGCAAGAAAATTTTACACTTCAGATATTTTGCACAGGTCATTTCTTCTGATTCCAAGGTAGTCACTTGATCCCAGAGTCACTGGTTAAGACTGCTCTGTGGTTTAATTTAGCCATACTCTTTCCTCTTGCTTACTTTTTGATGATAGACCATGGTGCTAAGTTCTCTCTGGGAAAGCATGCTGCTTCCATATGGTCTGGGATTTCTGTAGTGGGGTGCATCCAGGACACAGTCTGTCATGACATGCTGTTTTTTCTGAGGAATCTCTATTGGCAGAGATAGAGAGTGGTGCCAAATTCAAACCACCTGGCCCTAAGGCTAATTGAGTTTTTCCTGGGAGGGTAGAATAATAATTTTGAAGTACCTATCTGAAATTATGTTACCACTGAGAGGGAATGGGAAAGGTTGGCTAGTCACCACAGTACTTAAATGCATCTATGAAGATATGCCCAAGATGGAAGTTTACAGTCAGTAAGGGGAACTAGTTTGAATTACGAATTGAAAACCAATCTACCTGGGTCAGCATTAGCACTTGTCACAGAAACAAAGTTCCCTTGTAATTTAAAATGCTAGTAATTTTCATTCCTTATAGGAACAAAAGCATTTTGCTTAAGTACTGCTTAATAGCTAACTACTGGGTTAAACATCATATACATCTTTCAACTCGAAGTCTTCCTCAGATTTCACATGAGCTGTTTTTTTCAGTTTTGTAGTCGTGTCGCTCACGCTAAGCCCTGGGAACTTCATTAAGGTCTATTCATATTTCTGTGTGGTAGTAAGGATTATGTGTGACTTGACTTCATTGCTCATTTCTTAGGGCTTGACTTCTGGTTTGGTTTCTGTCACCTGGACTCTTGTTCTGGAGCTGACTGCTTGGTGCCATTGTCTTCCATAAGCTTGCTTTCATACAGAATACCTAAAAGYGGCAAGCTTATATTGCATGTGTTTTGACATCCCATGCATCCTTAATAGATTTTCCATAAGCTTGCCACTGTGCAATCTATCTGTTTTACGGCCTCATTCCTTCCTGTTCTGCATGTGACTATTTCTTCATGTTTTGCATTGGGCTGTTACTGTGTTTTAGCACACAGATGAGAACAAGGGTGGTTGGGTATTAAAGAAAAATGTGGTGTTAATGTGATATTGATATTAGAATAGGATTCCACACATCCCAGAATTGATGTATGCGGGCTATTGTAAGTCGTAAAGCTAAATGCTCCCTTTAAATGGCCTCTATTTTCCAGTAACCTTTGCAGAATTTGAAATGACATCTCAGTAACCAGGATTAAGGAAAAGCCAGATCATACTCTTGTATTAATTGTGGGGTTTAAGTCTAATCTGAAAACAACAAAACTCTAGTCTGCCGTTTAGGTATTGGGATATTACATCAAATGAAAGTTATTTGTTTAGAAAAGAAGTAACTTGTAGAGAAGAGTGAGGTAGATTTGTGATTCTGTGAATCAGAAGAGGTGCTCTGGGTAGGAGTAGGTATTAGATAAGTCTTTTCTTGTGTTTTAAAAAGTAGTCTGGGCTAAAGCTCTAGAAAAGATAATACTTTAGAAGAGCTCATCTTCATAAATGGTTTGTATATGCTGAAGGAAATAAACATCACGCTATCTGGTGAAGGAAACAATAGATTGCTAGTACTAACCATGGCCACAACTACTCCTAGTAGAAAAATCATGACCCATGTTACCTTTTCCAGACTTTCATAAAAGATCTTTATTAATCCACACTTTATTACGTGATCTGTAATTGTAAACACATGTATCATGTTAATGCTATAAGCTTCTAGTTCAGTGATGGAAGGGATCTCTGTGTGTGTTTCTGTATGTGTGTTTATGGAGGGTAGTTTTTAAGAACTACTAACTTGTATATGATTTTGCATAGATATCTTCTGTAGTTTGATCTCAGAAGCAAAAACTGCTGAAAGCTGCAACAAACACAGTTTTATTGTATTTTGTTCAGATTTCATTTTATTACCATTTTTTCCTCTCCAGAGAGAAAAATAATTATTTTTTAAGCCTGTTTGAAGATTAACTTTATGGTTGATATTTTATATTTAAGATTACTTTGGTGATGATGTTCAGCATAAAAAGTGATCATTTGAGCAAAGCACTAAAAAAGGAGGCAAAATTGTGAAGAAAAGTGGAAAGAAGAGCAATCAGACTAAAAGGATTAATAATAATTTCTGTTTCCATCAAGACTTTACAAGAAAAAAAAGAAGATATCAGGCAGAAACCACATTCCAATACTTAGATCTCAACGCTTTCTCAATTTTATGCTATCAGATCCAAGGTTGCTTGTTGATTGGCTTGCTAAAAAGATAGTAAAAAAAAAAGTTGTTTATGTTTTTGAAAATACGATAGCAAATAAAGCACACCTGTTTGCAGAATTTAAAACTGTTCAATGCAGGACAGATTGTTCAGCACAGGAATTATCCACACTGTGTTACAAACAGCACTGAACACAATCAGCTGTGAAAGCTCACAAACTGATCGTATTTAGCTGTGACTTCATCCTTTAATAACTTTTCCACATGATTCTTCAGTTGAAAGTGTTTTGTTTTTTTTTTTCTCGGGTTTTTTTATTATTTTAATTTTTTTTTACCAATAGAAGTGACACAATACAATGCCTTGGAGACTCAGGTTCAGTGCTTGTATGTAATCAGGTCTGTTGTTTTTCTTTGGATGTGCTTTTGTTCTGTTTATACAAATAGAAAAAGGGTAGCTAAGTTCATAAGGCAACAATAAGAGACTGTGATTTTTTTTTTAAATCTATTTCTTTCAAAGAATTTCTCACCTTGCCAGTTCAATCTTTTCAGTGCTCAAAATGGCAAGCTCTGTGTGTTCTATATGATCTTTAAATAATAGAAGGTGACATATTCAGGTAGTCTATCGCTTTGTTAGTGTACTAAAGACCAGATTGCTGACCTTTAGCTTGCTCCCACGGTATTCAGTGATATAATGAAAACATATATTCATGATTAAAACACATGATAAAATTACTGAAAGAAGATCCTGACAGTTCAATAGTTAAAATAGCTGCAAAAAAGGTGTTTAGACACTCTTTTTTATACATCCATGTTTTAGTTTTATGTCTGGAAACTCAGACGTAGAATAAAATCTCCTAAGTATAAATTACTATTTTGAAAAGAAAGACATGAACATTTCAGTCTCCTGAATATTTGCACTGAGTATTAACACAAATATATTTGTATATGAATGTTAAGTAGAGAAATGAAAGGTGTATGATTAATAACAATATGCAGATTTGAAACTAATTTATTGGTGTTATACAAAGGGCAAACTAGGATAGTGTTTGGCCAAATATGTTTACATACTTCGTATTTGCATGAGTTTATTGAACATGCAGTGTGAAATCACCCATCTTTGCATAAAAACTGGATAAGCACTTTTTTTAAAGAACAAATTGCTCAAATTTCAAAGCCTCAACCGTTGAGCCTGCTTTCCGACGTCTCCTGTACTCCGCCCTAATTCTACTTGGGAAGAAGGCAGTGGATCCATCCTTGTTCCCCAATACATGATCTACTTTTGCTATTAGTAACAATGTCAGGACAGTGTAAATCCCTCTGTCCCTCCTTTTCAGTGTTGTGTTGTAAAGCTTCAGCGTTCTGATTAGCCTCATACACTGGGAGGAGTCTTTTCCCCTCACAACATATTGTTTTGCATTTTATAAGAAAAATTGTGGAAAGTTATGTTCAGTTGATTTCACGACTGCATTTTACAAAGGCTGGGGTTTATGTTCTCAGTCACACTCTGCAAACTCTGAAAAAGAATCAACCTCATCATAAATGATTTTCCCGTGATTAAAAAGTTAGACTCCCATTTTTATCTTCCTGCTTTGGTGGAAAATAAATCCTCTTTTGTCTCAATTTTGAATAAAATATATGAAGAGTATACAAAAATAGATTCATCCTTAATTAGCTGCTTCCTTTAAGTTTTTCGAAGAAGAGTTACAATTTGACTGCGATCCCTTCCATCTGTCACAATATGCTTGCTTTTATTTTGACTTCCCGTTGCTGTCTTATCAAATATCACATGAATCATTACCATTTGTTTGCCATCCCTTTCTTTTGTTTTGTTTCTCTTCCTCCAAATGATTAAAACATCAGGTTGAATGAAAGGTTAGAAGTACACTGTGATTCACATTTGCCCCATCTTATTAAAACAAATAAACCAACCAGTTATATAATTTAAATGTGCTTGAGCTATGGCTTGCAGATGCTTTTATCAGCTCTAGGCTGAAGAGGTTGTGTGCATTCGGGCATGCACGTACAACTGTTCTTTGAAAGGGACAAACCTCATTAGATTACAGGTGCCTGGAAATAACTTCTGAGAAAATAGCTGCCATTTTCAATAAAGCTACTTCCTAACAGGAAACACAATTTATTATGTTCTTTAGCATAAGTGAGCAGCTTTTCTTTTATTTAGATAAAAGTAGCCCCATTTAATGTCACAAATATTTTATTTCTTCTAATCTGTTGGACTGAGAGTGCATTATAATATTTTTCACTCTAATATTCTAGCTTATAAAATGTTGAGGAAAAGAGCTGTAATGATTCTCAAGTTACAAAATATGTCTCACACTAACTTACAAGTTCTTTCCTTGACTTGCCACGCCATCTTTTCTTGTACAGAGAGTCAGAAATGCTTCATAATTGCCTCAGCTTGCTAGAACTGAAGTTAGCAGTTTTGAGTGGCTGCAGGGTGTGGCAACAAGTGTGTATATCCTGAATTTCAGTATGAAGTCTCTGCTGTCTTTAGGGAGCTCGTGGGCTAGTCCTGGGGATTTTGTGTTGCAACGTGATTTTAAAAGAGGACTCCAAGCTCAGGTCAGCTCAGTCACCAGCCGTGGAGATGGACTTCAAATGGATTTTTATGAGCCAAGAACCTATAGTTTCAATTAAATAAGTACGCACATGTGGGTATTTTTGGTGGTGGGGGTGGGTTTTTTGTTATTTGTGCTAACATAGTCCTTAGAGTTCTTAGCTAACACTGCTGTACCGTAACAGACTGGGAAACCATCAGTGCATGGAATCTCTGTTACCTAAAAAGAGAAGGGGAAGAAAGAGAGAAAGGTTAAAAGAGAAAACAGAGAAACAGAAAAGTGAAATCACAGATCATTTCGGAGTCAGAGCCGGGAATAAAGTTCCCATCCTCAGTTGTGTTCTTCTTATTAACGAGAGAGAAATCAACCTAAAGTAGGTTTCCTTTATTTTGACAGCACAAAGAGATTAATAGATCCACCATTCAAATACCCTTAAGACCCATTTTGAGTAAAGATCAGCTTATATCACTGGCCTATGCAAAATTAAATTAACCATAGTTAATATAAAAAAATTATATTAACTGTAGTTATGAACTCTAGTGACCAAAATTGGGCCTACTTTGATGTAAGGGTTCCTGGATCATGGGCTGGCATTTACTATTCTACAGCTTACAAATATGATCATAAAAAATAACAACTAATAATAAATTAATAAAAAATTATCCAAACCTTGACATCCTAACTTTCCAAAGCTCCCACTGAGATTTCTGATCTTATCATTCGTTTTCCTTCTCATACATTATTTTGTCCTTTTTTTCTTTTTAACCTGGGCTCTGTGGGTTTCTTTCTTATTAGCTCTCTTATGCTACCTTATCTTTTTGGTTGCTTGGTTGGTTGGTTGGTTGGTTGTTTTTTTCCCCAAAGCTCCCAACTATAGGAAACACTTTATCCTATTATCGAGGACAGTTTCCCTCAGCAGGCTTTTCTATGACAGCAATTGACTGAATTCAGGTGTGACACCGCACCTTTCATGTTGATTTGCAGATTTTCATAAACCAAAGACTGCAGTATGCTCTTATGATAGTCATGATAATCACTGTTGTTATGTTCATTTTTAAAGCAGCTCTCAGAATGCAAACTAAAATATGATATGTTTGGATGGCAAACCACCCCAGTGTGACTTGCATTGAGTGGCAGAAATACACGCATTACCATCTAGTGGAAAATTTATTTAGTTTGCAACCTAAGACCAAACTTAACATTTCATTGTAGATTTTTATCACTTTACAAGGATGCATATTAATAGGAATAATATTTGGGTGGGTTTTCATCTTAGAAAATGTTGGGCCCATAGAGATACTGATTACAAGCTGCCCACAGAACACTAGTGTGAATCATTCCCCAGCTGACATCTGTGTGGGAATGCATTTCAAGCCATATGATTTGTTTCAGCATTGCAAACTTTTATGTCAGTTCCATTTGTTTGTTTTTTATAACATTTATGACCTTTTAACTATTTGGGCATGTTCATTCAAAAACCTCAAAATGAGTCTTAATTAAAAAGGGTTGATCTAAAAAAAATACTCCCTCACTGTGGCTAGAATTTCTGTCATATCAGTCCACAGACAAAAACAAATGAGATTTAGGAGTAGTGGCGTTTTCAGTTTGAGTTACTAGCATGAGCTTGCGTGATCTTGCTGAACACTGCCATTTGCAAAAGAGCAATTAAAACAGATGACAATCTACTAATCATGCACAGTTCTATTTAGAAATTTAGCAATATTTTCCCAGTTTGTGTTTTTGCTTGATTTTCTAAGAGTGAAAGGAAGTTTTATGTATTTGTATTGTATATGACAGTATGTACATTTGGGAAACCTTACCACAGATCAACAATTCAGTAGGCTAAAAACACACTTCAACATTGTCAATGTTTTTAGAGAACACTCTGTGTGTGTGTGTTTGTGTGATATATGTCTGCGTGCATATATCTATGTTTGTGTGAATAGTATATTCCATATTTGTTTTACATAAAATTGTTTTTATACAGATAGACAAATTCTGCATTTGTTAACAACGGGCAGTAATACAACACACATATATAACTGTTAAATAAAAGCTGATCAGGGGACAGGAGGCAGAGGCATGCTCATGATTTGGGATTTAGGACTACTGGCATTTTCACATTGAGTTACGAAGGATGAGCTTGCTTGATTTGCTGATCGCTGGTCACCGTCATGATTTGTAGGTTTTGCTTGTGATTTTAACCTTGAAATCATGAAGGCCTATCAGTGGTAGTGCTCCACTGGTATTCAGACAGGAACACTGGCTACACCTAGAGGCGAAGTGGTTCAGGTGGCTTTGGCAACAACATTGAGAAGTTCCAGTCATTTCAGAAGAACCTCTGAACGAGAATTGAGAGAGAAGTGGTTAGGAAGAATGGCATAGGAGTCTGAAAAGGGAAAGGGACAGAAATCAGATATAGGTATTGTATTTGGTCACCACATCGTGATGCGAGGTTATCATTCTTCTGCAGAGCTGTGAGTTACCTCTGTTTTTCCTAGCACGGTTGGAAGTCTTCGTATTTCTGAAGTGTAGTGCTATTTTCCTGGTGCACATTCTTCATGAGTGGCTACATGAACTTCTCAGCTACACACAGGAGCATGCTGGAAGAAAAGAATAAAGCCTAAAGAAATGATTTCTCCATCTTCTCCCAAACTCATGATTTGAGAGGGTGGTGGGCAGTTCCACAGATATTGTGATTTTTTTCTGTGTTGGCACTATAGGTTCTAAAGAAAAGGATATTCATTTTGCACCTCATTCTTTCATGACTAATCTTGAGAAAATAAAGGAAATATTTTACAATTTTTAGCAACTTTTGAACTCTTACTAAGTACTACTTAATCATGGAATTGCTTTATCTATATCATAACATGGCAGGATTTATTTTAAAGTTGATATGCCTAATGCTTGCTGTGTTTTCCCATATGTTAGAGGAATTAGTCAAACACATTAATAGAGAATATATCTGTTCTACAATAAGCCTAGCAATGATATTAGATCAGCTGCTGAGTTTCTATATGGCATTTTAAGTCCATTATCAGTACGGATGATTTAATTGCACTTTTAATGGTCTATCGTGTAGTTATTTCAGGAACAGGAAGATTTATGCTTATTGTATATATCCATTATAAATGTTTTTAAGTTACATAAACAAATATCCTCTTACTTTGTAAGGAAGATCCTTTGAAAAGCTGCCCATTTCTATTATTGTTCATTGTCTGTGGATACAGAATACAGGATCTGATATTGTCTTCCATTAAAAGTGAAAAACCTCTTATTCACTTCATTGCCAGACTGGGTCCTTAAGCAGTGTAAAATAGAGCTGACTTTTGAAAACGTACTGCTGTTCTCTGCAGATTGTTCATCTTTTGTTGGCTGCTACAAGGATTCTGCTTCCTACAGCTGTATTTTTAATTGAGAATATGTTTTAATGAATATTTTATTTTAAAAGGTATATGGAGACCTAAGTTGTAAAATAAAATACAWGTTACTGATTGCAGGTTATCTTAATGTTTAGGTGTGGGAATTATGCATAGCACTCATTAGCAAGTGTGCATTCAGGATAGCCAAAGTGCTGGTATATATGCAGAGTAATTCTCTTACAGAGGTATCCGGACAGCTTTAGTGTTGTAAATGTCTATTGTGTTTATTCAATATGTTTGGGAGAATTATATGCAACTATAGCCAGTAATAGCTCTGGCTATCCTGTACTTGATGCAGGTTTTCTTCTGAGATGGTTTACTAGCCCTTCAATTTTACCAAGCTCCATTTCAGAGGTTCCTTCTTTCTCTCCTGAATTCCCATAAGCATTTTGGTTGCTCTTCATGCATCAAAGAAGAACAAAAAGTCTTTAAGTTGAGGCTTTACTCAATTTCTTTTTATCTCTCTTCAGTGCACAAAGACCGTAAAGAGCAAAGAGAATGTGGAAATGGTTCTGAGTGGAAGCACTCTAAGTGGTGGGAAAGTTATCATCTACTCTGCCAAAAAAAGCTAGGAACGTAAAAAAGTAGGGAAAAGGGACAGGAAAATGTAAAGACAGGGAGAAAGTAGCAAAAGGGGATACATCCCAGAAGCTTGCAAAAGAAAACTAGTGGTGGAAAAGGAAAACCAGAGGCACACTAGATAAGAATCACTGCGACAGAGTGAGCGATTCTACTGTCTCCTTTTTTCCCCAGCAGTTCTGATAGAAACTAGACAATAAAAATTGGAAAGGGGTGTGCAGAAGGGATGCATTTTTACAGCTGTTTGTGGTGTACATTTGTCTGCTTTCAAGTTAAACCTTTCTTTCAACAGTTAACAGTAAGCTTGTGGAAGTGATGCCGTGCGTTTCAATGATAGCCAAGCATTTCAGAAATTTCAGCATTCATTTATATAGGTTTATCTCACACAATTGTTTTCCTGTATATCTAATAAGAATTTTAAAGACTGATTTGGAATAAAAAGGTTAGACTAAGAAAACCAAAGCAGAAACAAAAACCTCTGAAATCTTAGAAATGTTTGCTGATTTCTCTTGGATCAAAAGAAGAGTTTCATGCAGACTTCAAGAGTTGAGATACAGCTTGTACTTCCAGATGCATTATGTTCTAAAACATAAGTAATATTTCATAATTATGCACTGTGGAGGATTAATATGCTTCATAACGTGCTTTACTCACAAGGGAGCAATGCTTTCTATCCTACAGGACAGAAAACTGAGAAGTTTTTCTGTCTGTTTCCTGTTCAAAAAAAAATAAAAATCTTTGTATTGCTATGAAAATAGATGCATATAAGATGTTCATGTCCCCAGTTAAGAAAAAATTGCTTTATATTTGTAGAATAGGTGAAAACATGTTATGGCAGAACGTTCTCTTCAAGGTTTTCTAGATCAACAGTTACTGGCTAGGTGAGCTTATTGTTTCTCCTGTTCCCTCTCCATCACACGTATCTGTCTCACTTAAATATATGCTCCTCACTTGGGTGGAAAAAATGTTGAGAGAGACGTGCTTACATCTTTAACATAGTAATTGTTCAATTAATCTCATTTATGGGGGAAGGAGGCTATACTTCACTGATACCGATTAAATATCCTATACTGGGTTCTATATAAATAGCTACAAATGTGCACAATGGTTACATTACATGGTATATTTAACAACATAGCTAAATCAGAAAGTATGAGCTATGCCTTTAGTGATGGGAGTACTAACGATTGCATGCAAGAAGATTTTTGCTCTGCAACCATGAAGGAAATAATTGCTGTTCAGCACTATTCAGTTAAGTTTGCATATCAGTAAAAACACATGCACAGAGGCTCCACCTACATTCCTAGTGCCCTAGCACTGATATGACTGCAGCATATATTAAAGCTTTAGAAGGTGTTACAGTATTCACAACTTGCAAAGTGCGTGTAATTTTTAACGGAGTTAATTTGACCACTGTCAGATGAAATTGCAATAGTGATATTCACATTTTATTATTTTTTTATTTTAAACATAAAGTACCATAGGTGGCATTTTACGGATTTATGGGAGGACTACTTCTGCTGAGGTTTTAAATGTGGGTTTTTTCCTCTCTTCGATTCATTGCAGATATAAATATATGAAGCAATATTTTTTTTTTTATTTTAGATGGAAGACTTTATTTGAAAACTACTGTCATGTATTGAATTTTTCCTGCTGAAGATACCTGTGCTACGGTAAAGAACTTTGCAGTAAGACATTGGCTCATAAGGAGTTCTGTGGAAACAAACTGTTTTCAAGGCAACTTCCTCAACTTCATTTATCAATGTTCTTCAAAAATGTAAAGAATTCTGCAAGAGTGTCCTCCTTTGGTTATCTCCTGTGGCTCAACCCAGAGACCTAGAGAATGTTTGTAAATGTACAGTAGCACTCTTCTTACAGTGAAAATCTGCGTCTCTGTGCCAGACTATTGTATCCAAAATCACAGGCGGGTCAGAACAAGGCTGAGCATTCCCTTTTTCAAGGAATGCAGACTCTGTCCTCTGATGATTCTATATTTGAGCACATCAAATGATCCTTCCAGCGGTGTCCAAGTACACTTACAGACTGTTATATCATACTGAAACCAGCAAGACAGCTCAGAAATGAACTTGTAGAGGGCATAAGAGGATTCTTATTAAAAAAAAAAGAAAAAAAAAAAAAGGTAAAAGAAAAAAAAAATTGATACATTCAGTTTTCAAACTATGATTGTGGGTTTTCTTCTAAAGACATTTTTTCCACATGCTTTCCAAGAGACCAACACAGGTATGTTAGACTACATTAAGTGAAATGGAATTTTGTGTAAGTGAAAAGAAACGCTGAATGTAAACAAACTGTTTTACTGTTCACAAAGTCTCTTTTCCTAAAATAAAAAAATACAATAAAAAGAGTAATAATTTCTCATTGTAAACTGGCAGGGGTTTATGAAATAAAAGACTTTGCTTCTTATCAAACTGTTGGTCACATGTACAGTATATAACACAAATCACACAAGGAAGGTATTATGTATGCAGTAGAAATCTAGAGTTTAGGAAATGAAAATTTTAGATAATATTGTTTTGTCACCCTGTTGGTCAGAAAGACACCTTTCTAGTTTTAACGCATGCAGGCATGTAAATATTTGTCCTGGAGTCACAGTATTACTGAATGAGATCTTAAGCATCTGGTAACAAGTCAGAATTCTGTATCAGCCACTTTTATTTGTATATTGAGCCCTGATTAGTGCCCTGATTAGTGCACTTTTAAGAATGGACTGTGGCTGAGCAGCAAGTCAAAATGCCAGAAATATTTTTATATGTTAATGTCATATTACGTCAATGTTGCTAAAAAAAGAAAACCTAACAAACACTTGATGTATCAGTCCAATTCCATGTAGAACTGAGTGATACAGTTGAAGTCTATTGTCCCTCCCACCTTGTCTTAGGGATGGGTGGTTATGTGTTACTTTCACTGTCTTTATGAGAGCTACAATATGTGTTTTCACCTTTGTGCTGATAACTGGAAGTAAGCTGCAACACAGTGCTTATTACATTACTAAAAGTTATGTTCTTTGCTTTGCGTACTTTTGGGTTACCCCTTTAAAGACTGATTTTGTGAATCAGTGCTATTACTGTAAGTTTTGTGATTATGCTTTCTTCATCTAATGTTTTATGCATATAAAATATTATTTATTACGTGGAAACATATCAAAACCTTAAATGTCTAAGATGCCTAACTTAAAGCAAATATTTCTTTAAAAATAGTTCTGATTGGATATTAATATTATTTTGTCAAAAAAAAATCTAATGTTTTGTAAACTCTAGCACTGAGCTTCTGTAGTTTGTAGGTCTTCCTTGCAATACTGGTACACATTTATTTTGTGCAGTTCATATTTACTCCACCACAATCCTTTTTTAACAATAGAAAGATGTATATACAAGTTCACATCCCGGTAATTTTTTTTAAAGAAATATTGAGCAATATTTTTCATTAAATATTGTTACCTAATCCTTTGTAGTGACATTATTTTCTAACCACAATTCTTTCATAATTTTCATAGTTGCTTGAACACATATGGGATTCTGTACTCCAGTTTTTTCATATGCAGTCTTTAAAGGGTTAACAGCTGTAAAGTTAGATGGACTTGTGGCAAGCTTTTGAATCATTCATATCTGAAAGAGAATTAAAAGCCTACAACTGAAATATGTAGTAGCATCTACCATTGCTCTGCTCCTTGCATAGAGTCACCTGTAAGTAGGTTTAGTAGTTTTACAGTATATACTTTCAAGACCTTTGGGAATGCCTCAGTGTTTGGCTTGGTACATAAATGGAAATGTTAAGCATTAAGGGGGAACCAATTTATAAGCTGGATGTTAAGAAAGAATCTTGCTAAAAACAGTGTAAATATTACAGACCATGAGATGTTACTGTAAGTTGAATTTTTTGCCCCTCTTTAGTTATACAGGTTTTGGGTTCGTATTTTGTTTTTGGTTTTTGATTTGGATTTTTTTTTTGCATAGATTATGAAGAAAAGTTGTGCTCATGTTATTGTTTATATGCTTTTGTAATCTTAAAGATATTAATGTCTAGTTGTTCTATATTATAACCACATTTGCGCTCTATGCAAGCCCTTGGAACAGAACATACTCACCTTCATGTAGGACCTATGAAAATTGTCTATTTTTATCTATATATTTAAAGTTTTCTAAAAATGAAAAAAGGTTATTACGAATTTTGTTGTACAAAATCTGTACAAAAATCTGTTTTTACATCATAATGCAAGAATTGGAAATTTTTCTATGGTAGCCTAGTTATTTGAGCCTGGTTTCAATGTGAGAACCACGTTTACTGTTATTGTATTTAATTTTCTTTTCTTTTCAACAATCTGCTAATAAAACTGTCTGAAATCTCCCTGTGACTTTATTTACAGTTCATCTTTATTAAATTTTCTGAAATGTATAACATCAGAGGAATATTTACTTTCTAATGGGAGGCATCTAAAAACAACATAAGTCAGCTCTTTGTAATGTGAGGAGAACAGTGCTGAATGATTTTATTTAACATGCAACTGCTTCTATCTCTAATATGAATTACTGTGGTGAAAAACATCATAAAAGCACACTCTGTGGTTATTGTTTAACAAGCAGATTTTCCATATTTTTTTTTCTTGCCAGCTAAGCAAACTGCCCCCATCTACAWGATTTATTTATGTACATTTCTCAGTTTATGAAGCTGTTATTTGTACCTTTTTCTTTTATATTGTGGTATTCCCATGATTCTTATTTCACAAAGCTTTGTGCTGAATAATGTAAAGTGGACACATTGATGGAACAAAACATTTTATTCCCCTAACTACAAAAATGCAGGAGTAATCCAGTTGGTTTTGTCTCAAATCTCCTTCACTTGATAAAACGTGTTTAGAAACTTTGGTATCCTAACACATTTTTTATCAAACAGCAACTATTTAGACATTTAAACAGGTATTTGGAGAAAGAAATACTTCTGGCTTAGCATATCTGTAAGTGTTATTGTGTGGGGAAAAAAAAGGGTGATTTTTTTTTTAAGGTAAAGAAGGTTAGTTAAGAACAAATCTGGAAGTAAGATATTTTTGCTTCCAGAAAACTCAAAAGTCAGAGATGTATGACTGATTTTGAGTATTCTCCCTTATTGCCCTGCCTTGCCTTCCCATTCCTTCTCTTCCCTTTCTTTCCCATCCTTTTCTTTCTGAACCATACCTACATGAATGCTTCTGCTTTCATTAGGGAGCAGGCTTGTTTGGGAAAACAGAATATACTAGCTTTCTTGGACCAGCCCATTTTGTTATCCCTGGATGGCCTGGGGACTGCAAGTGTGAGGCTGACAGGCTTCCTGGATTCCGGCAGGTTGTTGTTGCGGGCTAGCTGATTAGAATTTTGGCTAGCTGTATATAGGGCAATCACAATCTCCTTCCATCTGCATTAAAATGTCCCACATGTCTATGTTAGTAAGTGTCCCAGCTATGCCATAGCCAGCTCCCCTGCTATAAGCTCTGGCACAGTTAAAGGAGGTAAGGGAAAAAGTAAACTCATTAATCCTCAGTCCAGCTCACTCCCTAAACTGGATGATCTCTACAGTAACAGGCTAGCAACCTACCTGTAAAAACATCTGAGCAACCCAGGAAATAGTTTCTTTCAGCAGGAAGGAACCTGCCCTCACATAAGTTTCACCCTATCTCCATTAATAAATCATTGCTTTATCAGTTGACAGTAACTGGGATTTAACAGGGCTGAGGTTGGATGGGCCAATAGCTAGTTAGATGTTGGTACTCCTTGTTACAGTAAAACTAAGCTCTGTCAAAGCTCAGGTCAAAATCAAGAAGAGGTCGCCCTAAACATTTCTTGCCTATAACTTAGTAGTACGCTATGGTCAGATCCTGAAGAAGTTTGGAGTCAGCAGCTAGGTGCCCAAAGTTTTAGGAAAATCCTTGAGGAACTGACAGACTCAAATGAGAAATAATTTATTTATTCTCTCCCCC
>JASVER010000002.1:23276246-23325073 GCA_030449065.1 Oceanodroma leucorhoa
CCCGAAACAGATTTAAGGTTAGTTTTTGACCTGAAAGGTAAACCTCTTTATTTGTTGAAGGTGCTATAAATTCTTGAAAATTGCTTCATTTGTTATTTGCTTACATGTTATTTGACACAAGACTGTCCAATAAACAAAGCCTGAGGCCAAGATTTTCAAGTGTGACTGCTGATTACAGGTACTTCTAGTTTTCTCGGCCAAACTTCAGACATTTTCAATGTCTTTCATAAAATGAAATGTCCTAGCTCAAGGGTTCTGTGAAACTTACTTCATCAGTAGCTGCTGTCTAATTCATCCACAAGATACTAGGGAATTTATTAGTGTGCCTTTGCTGAGTAGGAGCTCACCCTGATCARTGACGATGGTTCCACCGTCAGTATCACACTTTTTCAAGCAGAAACCTCTTCTGTAAAAAGCTTCATTTTCAAAGGGAGAGGAAACAAAAACTTTCTGAACTTCAAGCTCTCAAAAGTAATCAAGTTAGAAATAAAAAAAAATTAGGCATCCAGAGTACTTGGAAGCTTTGCAAATGTTCACCTAGAGGTCAAATACTGCTATGCAATTTGGGAGAATTTTCACATAATCTGTGGGTAAACACGATTTCTTCATCCAAGTTATAGTAACAATGGTTGTCATAGTCCCGTGAATTGGTTAATTGATCCTCGAAATTTGGATCATAAAGACAGAGCCAGATTCATCTTGCTGTGTACAGCAAAAGGATGAGAAGAAAAAGATACAGTTGCAACAAAGGAAACTCCAACGGGATATATGGGGGAAAAATTAAAATGAGAGTGATGAAGCACTAGAACAGTTTTCCCAGAGAAGTTCTAGGATCTCCATCTTTGGAGATTTTAAAACCTGAGGTGAGCAAGGCCCTGAGAAACMTGATCTAATTTTGCCCAATTTAAAGCAGGTTAGCCTAGTTGGCCTTCACAGGTCCCTTCCAACCTCAGGTTTTTATGGTTCTAGAACTACAAAACTTATGTGCACAATGCCCATGTAGGCATAACACTTTCTGTATCCAGTTTAGCAAGGAGCAAAACTTTATCCTATAAATAGCAGTTATCAGATCTAGAATAGAAATTGCTGGGATATGTTTAAGGATTCACAGCTTTTTGATCTTCCATATCAGCAGGCCAGAAGAATGAGCTGCACTAACAGCAAGATGTGAAAGAAGATACAGAAAGTGAATACAGAGAGGATAAAAATAACACCTATTCTAGTGCAGATATAGTTCATTTACATAATAAGAATGAAACCTGTAGCAACTTTGTCAATTAGTACTCAGACCAATTTTCTAGCAATAAATAAAAAGCAAAGTGAGCAAATAATATGGATAATAACAAAAAGAGCAGCAGTTGGGGATAAAGAAAATAACTGGACTTACAGTGAACTTGCCCATTCATTTTTTATTGAGTACACTGGTCAGACAGTCTTAGGGAAAGTTGAAAATGATGAGCTGGAACAGACCCTCCTTTTAAAATATACTTCCTCTATTTTTTTCAAATTGCTCTCTTGAAACTGGTTTATACTGCAAGGCAACAAACTATTTCRTAATTCTATACATTTTTCCCACTCTAAGATACAGAAGACTTTCAAACAGTTAATTTGGCTTGTTGGCTTCTCTGTCAAATAGGTGTTATCATGCAGGTTGGGAAGCTGAGGTATGGAAAGGTTAAACTTGACATTTTAAAACTGGAAAGATAAAAGGAGTGTCTTTGGGCTTYACTGCCTGTCTGTGAAGTTGTATCATAATATTTAGCTAGGGCTCAGTGGTGAAGGATTTTGTAGGTAAAAAAGTGCTTTTGGTTTGGGGATGCCAATTACTGGGTGAATTGCAAAGTAGGGGGAAGAAGAAGAAAGTTGTTGTGGTTAGAAAAGCAGGCTAAGAGAATGAGGCTGCAAGAGAATTTTGAATAAAACGTAGGGATGGCAGAAAAGAGGAGATTTCAGCTGTCACGATGGAAGTAAATAGTGATACAATAAGGAGAAACTGGATTATAAAGATACTCTTTAGAAAGATCTGGTAAGATATAGATGCYGCAAGCAAACTCATTTGGCAGGCTCCTGGGCAAGCAGACATTGTTTTCAATTCCATTCAGAAGCAACTAATAACCATTTGGCTTCTGTTTGCTGTGACCAAACTGATGCTGCAGAATCTGGCTTTTCAGTGATGGGATGATATATTGGAAGCCAGAAATAAGTTTCCACATGGATCTCTTGAACAATCTGAACTCAATTTAACAATTGAAGAGGACAGAGATAAAGTATTACCTTCTTTGTGAGCTGATCAATAACAAGCACACCTCTGGGAAACAGATGCTAGTATTAGCCTTTGAAGCCATTTCAGTGGCGGAAGCTGAACAAGTTCACAGGTCACCTTACACAGAACTTACAGAGGCAGTAAATAATAATAAGAAAAAGCTCTAATTTGCAGTTTCTTCCAGGTGAGATCTTATCCTATCTGCCTCTGACTCAAACCTCTGCCATGACAACACTGTAAGTGTATACATGGCATCTAGTAAGAAGATAAGACTCAGGTGGAGAATTTAGGATTGAAAACAAAATCGCTGTGAAAAGTGAAAGTAAGCTATGGACAAACACGGAAAAAAGAGGTAAACTAAAAGGATTATAGTACAAAATTTGTCCATGGATTTCAGAATTCAAAACGCCTAAAAAGAAACTCCAGCAGCGTCCACGTGCCTAATTCAAAACCGTAATAAATAACCTGCCTTTTAGAAGTTTACAAAATGTTTCCATTACTGTCCTGAAAGCTCCTTGGGCTCTAAAAATGATATTCTGGTTCCCCTCTGAAGCACCTAGATGCCTAGCTCTGGCATAACCTCATCTTGGGAGCCAAAATCTAAGGTGAACAATTGATGCACTGTGCTCAGAAATCTTGCCACATAACCAAGCAGAATCACTGAAACGAAGGAAATATACAGCTGCCGATCACAACCATTTCCACAGTTCCACAGCCCAAGAGTCCAGTACCCTATATGCCCTACTACTAGGCTGAACAACATGATTTTGCTCTTGTTCTCTTTTTGCTCCTGTTCCTTTTAGCAGTAAGTTGAGGAGTTCCTTTTTCCCCATGCACATCAAGCTGTAACTGTTTAGTGTTAGCACTCTACCCACAGAGAAGAGAGGGCGTGTGAACCCACTGAGAGCAGGAAGCAACCTGAATCCCCACTTTCTTGGGAAAGTGTTCCTACCACTTGACTTCAAAAGTGGACAGCCTCCGGCATCCTGAGGATCCTGTCTCTTAAAAGCACACTAGAGGTGTGTCTACATTAGCAATTTCACRTGCAGAAAGGGGCCTCTGTAGTATGAATTTGCCTTGCATCTGTGCTTATGGTGTGCCCTCAAGCTCCTAAAGCAGTTTCTTTTCCTGGCGGAACCTAGTCATGCAGAAGGATATAATCTAGATTTTGCCATTTGCAATGTGGACCCTAGATCCCTCAGCAGTAGGTGCTCTGTAAAAGCCTAGGACTGGCAACTGGTGGAAACTTCCTTACAAGTAATGCCATGGCGAGGTCATGCAGTCCTAGAACTGTAACAGGTTGCATCATRTCATACTGTGGTCCTTCCCTCCTTGCACCACAGCAATCAGCAATGGAAAGACACTCAGYGAGTGGAACTGCTGGTCTCTGCAATGCATTGCCTCCAAAAGGTCAAATAAACCCTGCTGAGGTTCAGGTTTCAGGTGGAGCTGGTAAATCAGAGCTGGAGGTGGGGCTTTGGCTTGAGTGAGGCTTTTGAACAGGCCGTGAGGGGACTGAGGGTGACATCTAATAAAGTGGTCAATGAATGGTATCAGGGATATTGTGCATTGCCATACTTCATCTTCTTTATATTATGCTTAAATTAATCAATAAAATATTTATTGATTCAAAAGGGTTTTTCCTTTTTTTATCCTCCAGGTGTTACTCGAGTGGAGACAGATCATGATAATAATGACTAGTGCTTTTCCTTTTAATTTACTAAGCCACTATTAGCATACATAAAGGTTATATTTGGGACTGTACGAAGAATGTATTTTGTGAGAACAATAGCAGGCACTTACCTTAGGACTCCTACTGACMCTGGACCCTCCTATTATACTTGCATGGGTAGGTAAGTTGTACAATGCATTTTTCTAATAGTCTGTAGTTGTATGTTATATTCAAGTTTAAAAATACATCAGCCTTTTAACAAATGCTGCATTTTCTTCTAAGTGGTGCTCATTAAAGAGAGTGCCACTATATCATTCCTTTGTATTTAATTTGGGGCAGAAAGAGCAAACTGTATTTTGAGCAAGGTTTATTCCTTTTTCAATTTAAGTAATTTCTTTTCCAATCTAAGCTGGCCAAGTTCAATTTAAATTATTGTGTGAATTGTTGGTGAGGTGCTTTTATTTGAATCAGCGAGCATTTGGCCATGGCAAATGAGCTTCTGACAAACAAGAACATTAGTACCAGGGGACATCTTTGAAAACTGCAGTTTGCTTTTGTGAAGAGTTTTCAGTATTAAAAGTTTTATTTTTCTTAAATATTGTTCCATTCAGGATAAAAAGAGCTGCTGTCATCTTTGATTTTCATCCCATCCTTCTATCACTGTATGTAAGGAATAAAGTTTAACAGGAATGCAGGTAAAAATGGAAGTGCTCAGGTTCCACCTGTTCTCCATTTTGCTCTTTTAACTCAATGACACTCTTCTAATACTTTTTTTTTCTCTAGCTGGTATGACTTCAAAGATACATGTTAAAAAATGTTACGTGGTTTCTCATATTTGATTAGGCTTTAGCAGTGCAATAACTGGGGATTCTCAGTCTGCAGACCACGGAGAGCTCAACAGAAGTATCTACTTGGCTGACAGAATATTTCTGGCAGCCTCCTTCTCAAAGGCAAAACGGGAGCTAGCAAGGACTGAATGAATCATTTTAGCAGCAGCCMCAGTTGATCCTATATGCCATTTTTCTCTGAGTCACCTCTTTACCTGTTAACCATACATCCCCTGTAGTTCTTCTGCATGTATGCAATAAATCCAACACCTGCAAAGAAAAAAAAGGTGTACATGTACAAGGTTTTGCTTAGATCTTGTGCTTCCAGAATACACTGAATTTACTGAGCACATGCAAAACTACTGTCCTTTATATATTCAATAAACTAGAGTTTTCAAGGACATGAAAAGTGTTCATTACTCATGCAAGGCAATCACCCTAAATGTACACAGTAGGACATCCTAGGATGTGGCACAGATTATATACCATGTCCCTCCTTTGGTCTTAACAAAACACAGTCAAAAAAAAACCAAACCAAAACCCAACCACAAAAACCCCCAAGAAAACAAAAAGGTTGGGATTATTCTTTTAGGCTGTTGTAACAGAAAATTGAATGAAGTCAGAAGTTTTCAAGTCATGGGAATTGATCATTTGTGCTGCTGTGTTGTTAGAATGGTCCCTGGCCAAGTGGTGGCCCATGCCAGCTAGCTCTGCTGCAGACAATTCTGAGGGTGGTACAGCACCTAGAATGGGTCAGGTCCAGAAGACAGTTTGTGAACAACCAACTTCACTTTGGAGAGTGAGAGAGTATCGCATATAAAGAGTCCTCCACACTGTTTGGTCACAGGATGCTGGAACTTCAGTGGTTACATTTAATTTACCAGTACATATCTTGCTTTAGATATGTACTCACTTGTATATAGATATATACCCACACACGACTGCTCAGTCATACCATACCACAAACGACTCCTAAGCCCCAGTCACATTCAAATTGTATTGCCCCCATTTAGCTCTAATCACCTCCACTTGCTGCCATTGTGAATTGTACTTTCATATATCCAGAATTGTGAATTGTACTTTCCATATTTCTACTCCACCAGCTGCCCCATTATTCACTACTCACCTGAAGAACGCTTTATCTGGGAAAGGAAAGGAAGAAAGATTCATCCCTAAGCTGACTGTGTTTGAAATGGATGACTTTCACTGTAGCTAATCAGGCTCGAATGAGGCTGACTCTCTCTTTCTACCAGGTGGACATGTTCCTAATTCACTGTGTTTCAATGCAACTCACAAGAGCTTAAATGAGGAGTGAAGGGATCTTTCACTCTCAGTAAGGAATGGGATCCTCCAACTTGAGATTTCTTTTCAAAAACCCCTAGCTCTCCTTAAAATCAAGATCCTCCAGAGAATGAATTACTGATGTAGAAGAAGCTTTAAATGTTAATATGAGTTGAATTTTCCCAGGGAAGTGCCTCTTTTTCCTGAATTTCTCCTGAAATGAACAGAATTCTTAGTTACCTAAGTTCATGCACCCTCCTGTCTCCAGATTTTATTCTTTATTATTATTATTACTCATGGCATTTTGATATTTTTCACTCATTTATTCTTTTTTTTTCTGTGTGTTTGCATTCAAATACATATGCTGAAGTCAGGGTCCTATTTTGAACTCTTGAGACACTCTGGTGAGAGTTATAGCCATATATCAGTCACTCCCAAAAGGGTGACAAGAGACTGCTGACGGGAACGCATCTACTTTTCTGTAGGGTGAGATCCACTTTAAATCCCAAGACCTGGCTAATGGCATGCAAATTGAGAATACTGAGTAGGAATCAAGCAGGTAGAATTTTTTAAAGCAGTTACTAATCTTTTCTGGCATTGAAGCAGTAGGAAGATTTAATAAACACATGCATACTTAGTTTGTCAAAGATATGGTTTGGTATATACTGGGATTTTCAAACTGCATAGATATCCATTTAAAATTTCAGTGGGCACTTGTGCTTTTGTAAAATCCTATGAAGTGCTTAATTGCATCCTACATCAGTTACATACCTCCAGAAATCTGGCCTCTAGAAGTGAAAGAATCTTGGACAATGGCCCTATTGTTAATTATTATTTCCAGTATAATGTAACAAATGTTCTAACCTTGAAAGGAGGCAGGGGAGTAAAACCCTAGGCCTGCCTCCTTATCCTTTTTCCTTCCAGGTTTTATTCTTTTATAGCTGTAGCAGTACAAATCTGCTACAACTAAGAATATGAATCATCGTTGCTATCRTCATTAACATAATGCCCATGTGTAGATTTATCTGCAGACTTTCAGTTTGATAAACTGTTGGCATGTAAATATTTCCTTGAAGAAATTCCAGTCCAGCTGCTTTTGTTTACAAATCTATCAATGGTTAACACCATAGAATGTATTTTGCCAGTATCTGAATTATAATTACAACTTGTTTAATTGTGAATTAATTATAAAAGAGGAAGACAAAACGAAATAATAAATATTTTGCAGATTTTGGAACCATGCCAGCTTTGCCTGCATTCATTTTGGAAATGTGAGGACTTATGCTTGTAAGTCTCCATTCTACTATTGTTTGTTAGTGTTTATTTGTACAGTTAATTTTGCAAGAAACTCTTTCTGAATAATTATTTCATTGTACTTATTTTGTCTTCAGAGGTTCTTCTGCTTGTTTTACTTCTTGATTTCTGCTTGATCAGTCTATGGATTTAATTAAGAGTTGGTTTTGATACAACAGTCACAGTAATGTCTAAACTGACCTGAGTACTGAGTATTTGCAGGTTTAAAAAAACTTTTTGAGATACAGGATCAAAGAAGCTCTGGAATTTCACTTGTGTTTGGCAGCAGGTTATTGGCTTTGCTTGTTGCTATTTTGACCAGCGATGCAGAGACATGTGCTCAGTGGTTTGTATAATCATTTGTTACAACTTAATTACAATTTGGTACAATTTGCATGGATGAGCTCTGGAGACAGACTATGAAATTTATCATCCCTAAATTAGGATAGCTAAAAGTTAGATTTGAGCTGCATATTATAGACCTATTTATAGCCAATGGACAATATACAGACCTCAAAAGAATAAATCAGTTTTTATCAATGATACTAAACCAAACCAAACTGAACCAAACCGAACCAAACCAAACCAAACTTATTCCAGAATTTCGTATCCTTTGCATATGTAGCTAACCTCCTTCCAACTAGTTTGTGAGCCCTCTAGTGACACCAGTCAGAGGAACAATATACGTATAGCTGGGTCCACCACATTTGTATATATTGGACATAAAATGGCAGCTTAGAGGCTCTTGAAACTAGGTATCCACCTCCCTCCTGTGATACTGTTTTAATGGTACCAGTCCCCATAAAACTGGCTTAGACAGTTGTTTCACTGGATTAAAATATATAATTTATGCTTTCTTTCAAAAATAATGAGCAGCCCTTCTTTTAGCTACTGTTTTATGCATAGAATCAGATGCTGAGTGTATAGTCTCTTAAATTTGTTCCTATTCATTTAAGTTAAAGTTCCAAAGGTTTGGTTATTAGCAATAACAGAGATTAACTCTGTTCAGGTACAATATTGATTAACTCTATCATTCATAAAGCCACTAGAAAATATTTAGCTATATGATTCATTGACTTTCCACATAATCAGCCTATGAATTATATGACTAAACTTGATGGGCTGACAATGTGAATGATAAATTCATTTGGTAGAGTATTTTTGATATATTTTATCTTTCTCTGGTACATTATCAAAAATGAAATTTTGTCCATAACATTTAGAATATCGGTTGTAAGTAGTTGCCGTCTAGTGCCAGCACTCATTTCTATTCCTAGATAATGGGGCAATACTTACACTTTGGAAGGCAATATGTTTCTCTCAATTTGTAATGGAGTCRTGTAATGTCATGTCCATAATGGGAAGTAAATAACATGCCTTGACATGAATGAACACTTCAAGCAATCGTTAAAATAACTGAGTGTGGTGGAGAGTTAGAAAGATGAAGAGAAAGAGTAGGAGGGCTGCAACTTCACTCATTGACATCTCCAACATCCTGGTTTGCTGAATGCATGGTGCTCATGATCAGGAAGTGAATGCATCTGATGGGACAAGAAATTGTTCTTCTGGCTTTCTCATAAAATGTTAGCTCCTTCAGGGGAATATATCATAAATAAGAATAACATTTTGAATTCTTATCATCACAACAAATAGATCCATTCAGAAAAATACCTCTAAAATGGCATTATGTCATTGGGAGAGTTGGACTTGTGCTGTTGTCCCTCCACAAACCTTTAGAATTTGTTCAGTTTACAAATAAATTGAAAATGAGGGCTCTCTTGCCAGTTCAACCAGGTATGTGAGAGCTTAGCAGGGTTTTTTTCAAAACACTATTAACAAGATTCTGCAATAAGAATTTACTGGACTATTCTGTAGGTGATGTGTGATTTTTAAAAGAAGCTAACTCAGTCTCCTGTACTGATTTTTCAGCAGCACCACAAGCAGTAAACCTTTTCTATTTTTTAAATGACTGTGCAAGGAGGGATGACATCTGTTGAAAGCAAAGGTCACATTGGAACAATCCCTTTAAAAGCATGCTAACCCCTAAATATATAGATCCCTATACATCTGAGTTCATGCAAAGGCTTCCCAAATGAGTATATTAGTACATTCATTTAATAGATTTTCATTTGAGTGAAAATAATGAAAAGGTGACAGTACAAGTCTTTTTTTTTTCCTGGGCTTTTGGTTTTACCTACTGGACTCATTTATCACACTGTGTCTTCTCACTTCTTTTTCAGTACAATAGATTGTAGTTCTTCACTTTTCTCCGGTCTTGGTTCAAGGTCCCAAAGTCTTAGGYATTGGGTAAAGGTGGGCCGCTTCAATTCACATTTAAGAAGTCATGTAAGCTGTGATTTTCAGATTTCCTAAAACTCCTGTCATTGTTGGTATCTAGAAAATTAGATAAGTGACTACCTGTGTGTGAAAAATCACCTACAGCTTCCTCTAGAACTTTTGGGATGAATTCTACAATATCAGTTTTATCTATAACTTCTAGCCTTAATGTGCCCTTCTAAGCAAAGTGAAAATATAAGATAACAAAGGRATTTTTTACTACGCCTTCACTATCTCCCTTAAGACTTTATTCCCAGGCTTCAGCCCTCTGTCTTCCGTGTGTGAATATAGCTATGTGTGAATACTGCTGATTGCATTGTGGGATTGCAGATGATTAAAAAAAGAGTGTAGTAGGAAGTGAGATTTACCTTTTGACTTCTTTTCTATCTTTTCCATCTGCTGTAATACTCACTCACACACACACATGCACATGCACATGCACTTTAGTTTCCAAGCGCAAAGTGATTTTGGTGGTGAAAATGAGTGAAACTGATCTTGCCAAGAGTAATCTCCCTCCACCTCCCTTCCTTTTCGCAAGCCTGTCTAAACCCTGAGCTGACACTGAAGGTGATGCCCACAACTTCCATTCCAAATCCTGATCCAGCAYACTTAGAGCTAAGTTCTGTTTCCTTTCAGAGCCCAAGGAACAAAGTCATACTGGGAAGCAATGCCACACTGTGCCATACTTCCTTCCTGATGGAGGAAGAAACACACAAGGTTTCTGTTGCTTCTGCAGTATAATTCACCCAAGGAGTAATTTTATGTTCTAGAGTGTGCAGAGGACCCAGAAGCCTCTGGCTAGAAAAAAAGAATAATTTATGTGTCAAATCTCTTTACAGCCATGTAGTGCTACTGGGCACTACACTACACTTAGACCAGTTCCTGTGGGTTCTGGTCTCTTCTCCTATGAACGGATGTAACATATTGAGTCTAATTAGCTTTCTCTTTTACTCTTCACTGCACTCATCCCGTCTCTTTCATACCCTGATCCTTATCCCATTTAAAATTACTTTGTAAACCATTCTTCTCCAGATAGTTTACATCTACCATACATTTCTTGTTGTGTTATGAAAATAAAAAAAGAAAAGAAAAGAAAAGAAAAGAAAAGAAAAGAAAAGAAAAGAAAAGAAAAGAAAAGAAAAGAAAAGAAAAAAGAAAAAGCTATTTGTCTAATAGAAACTGCCTTTGGAAAGCCATGATTTATCCCATTTTTAGATTATCTTGCTTCTTCAGAAAACCAACACTGATCTTTCAAAATATTTCAAACCACACGAGCTCAAACATTGTCTTAAACAAACAAACAAATAAACAAAGAAAAAAAAGAATTATCCAAGTCACTACCTATTCATTTACAATGCATAACAGATTTGCCATAGAAAACAGTCACAATGTGCAATGTATACATCTTCTTACAAGAAGGCAAGTAAGCCAGCTATGACACAGATCACTAAGCATATTTTGGCATTAAGGTGGCTACTTACAAGACTCATATATCCCACGTGCAAGATTAATTTTCTTTCAGTATATTTTAAATCATTGAATGGATACAGTAATTACACTATACTCAAACCATGTCAATCAATCACTGCTCTGAATCAATACGGTAGGTGTTTTTCAACTATTTATAAATAACAATACTCATATATGCCAAAGATCTTATAAAAGTACAATTAGTTAGAATAAAAAGCATATTTGTTCTTGTATTGATTTAACTCCTTGTCATGCTCTGTAGGGTTGCCATATATATGTCTTTCTTTAAATTCAATCTTGTGTTTAACTCCTTCTTTGCAGTGGAGTTTTCCTTACTTGTTTCATTTCACTTTCCATTCTGTGTTACAGATGATAAACATGAAGTGAAATGGATTTTTAGGCTTATTTGTTTAAATGTACAAATCCTGGTTTAACCCCAGCTGGCAACTAAGCACCACACAGCTGCTGACTCACACCCCCTCGGTGGGATGGGGGAGAGAATCAGAAGAGTAACAGTGAGAAGACTCGTGGGTTGATATAGAGACAGTTTAATAAGTAAAGCGAAAGCTGCACACGCAAGCAAAGCAAAACAAGGAATTAATTCACTGCTTCCCATGGGCAGGCAGGYGTTGAGCCATCTCCAGGAAATYAGGGCTCCATCACGCGTAACGATTACTTGGGAAGACAAATGCCATCACTCTGAACCTCCCCCCTTTCTTCTTCTTCCCCCAGCTTTGTATGCTGAGCATGACGTCATATGGTATGGAATACCCCATTGGCCAGTTGGGGTCAGCTGTCCCGGCTGTGTCCCCTCCCAACTTCTTATGCACCCCCAGCCTACTCGCTGATTGGGTGGGGTGAGAAGCAGAAAAGGCCTTGACTCTGTGTAAGCACTGCTCAGCAGTAATGAAAACATCCCTGTGTTATCAACACTGTTTCYAGCACAAATCCAAAACAACCGCATACTAGCTCCTGTAAAGAAAATGAACTCTATCCCAGCCAAAACCAGCACAATAGTTTCACAGGTACAAATTGCAACTGTTTACTTTTCACTGGAAACTAGTAGAAAGAGACCCCCTGGAAAATGCTGTACAAGTCACTGACTGAAAACATTAATTTTCCATGAAGATTGTTCCTTGCAGAAAGATATGGGGTTAGGGGAAGGAAGAAATAAAAAGAAAAGATTAAGGAAGCCGTGGTCAATATAGGTTATCTCAACCATTTTGAAAATTAATTTTGAAGTGTTGCCTAATGAAACTTGATGGCAATTTAATGCAAATAAAACTTAAATCTGTRTAATGTATCACTTTCTGGATTTTTAGTTACCATTTTATTTTATTTTATTCTTTTTAGTGATTATGTATTTATTTCCTGCCCTCGCAGATCTGTCTAAGATGAAATCCTTCTCCAAGTGGAGTGACTCTGGTGACTTAACAGCTGGCCCATCAAAGTGTGAAGGCAAAACTGAGATTAACCTTCATAGTTTTTCATAGGAACTAAGGAAATTTTTTACGGCTTCAATACAAAACTATCAGTTAGCCACAATGTTAATTCAAAGCCAGTCTTAAGTTCATGAACTTTAACAAACCTTTTGATGAATCTCCTTTATGTTTGGCATTTGTAATGAAACACAATACCATGAGAGTTTCACATGGTTTTGGGTTTCATTGCAAACATCTTGGACGTGATTACTATTACTTTGAAGATATACAATGCCATGGAGCAAATCTTCACTAGGTGTAAACTGACAACTCTGCACTGAGTTCACTGTCAGCAAACACCCTTCACAATTTAATCCTTTAATTAATAAGCAATACTTGTCATTGACCCCAATTAAAATGAACAAAAATGGTACTGTACCATATCCTTTCAGTGCAGAAATACGCAAGATTTATATAGATGATATACAGGGTTTTAAGTTCCATTTGGACATCTAAAGAAATGAATTTTTTGCCTAGAAAATAGATGTTATTATAACTGCAATAAATATGCTGACACATTACTCACTGTTATGCATCCAATCAATATTAGCCAGATTAATTCTTTTTGCTTAATCTGTAGCATTTTTCCTATCAGAACAGCATTAGTTATGCAAAAGTGGTCATACATTGTCAAACTGAGAGACTCATCTTGATTATTCTTGGTTATTTTGAGTATAAGTACAATCCACCCTGACTGTTAGTCTGCCCTTGGGAGCCAAGCAATTTGGCTGTTATTATAATGAGGTGTGGCTCATCATAAGGGTGATTATAATGGAGTCTAAGGGAATAGGGAGTCAAGCCTACTGTATATTATCTTTCATTTTTAAAGACTGTACTTTGGAATAATGGTTGAGTATTGTAGCATTTTTGTTCATTGCATGTCTTCAGGGGTTGAGATATCCTCCAATGGACTGTTTTGATACTAATAGGAAAGCACGTTTAGAACATGAAAATCCCTGTATCTGTTCCTTCAGGCAATTTGTTCAGAGTGTAATTCACATCTGATGAATACTTGGTGACACTGAATGGTCCAGTAAAGACTGGCACTAATTTTGCAGTAATGTTCTCTGCTACATCTGTGTCTGAATGGGAAGGTATTTTTCACCAGTTCAAGAACATTTAAAAATCACTTGTATCTGTTTGTGATCATAATATTACTTTCTATCCTGTAATTTCTTACTGAAATTGCCCTAGAGTGGTTGTAGATCTGAGCTATGATCTTTGTAATCTTCTCGCGTTTCTTAAGAGGACCAGGTCCAGAAATAACACTGTTTCTTTCAAATCATATTGTGTTGTCTTCAGGGAAACAAAAAAATTGTCATAAAAAAAATTCGTTACAATTTTTCTTCATTCCTTCCTGTGAACAACATTGATGAGAGATTATTTTGATTAAAATTAAATGCCTTAAAGTATCACCAAAAAAGCCAAACAAATTGTAGTCTCCTTACTACATCATGTTAGAGGTTTTAATTTTACAGTTATGTGAAAAGTTTGACAAATGGAAGAACAACCCATATGATACAAAATTACCTTCTGTAGAGGCTTTCAATGCATATCCCAAGTGTGCTGATGTTTAACATGGATTCCTAACCATATCTAAGAATTAAATAAAAAAATTTTCCAAGGTGTGTGTGGAAACATAATTCCAGTGTCCGTGTATGTATATCTATATATTGTTACAAGAAGGATGGACCTGTTCTGACAAAACTGGCCTTCTTATTCAAAAAGTTTGGGTATATCTAAATAAATGTAAAAAAATTATCCCAATCCCTTTCTGTTGACTGGAGAACATAATATTATTTATTCCCTACTTTATTCTTTTATGAAGTAGTCTAATGGCCTCAAAAATCAGTAGAACCCTTTTCTACTAGCACATTTTGTGAATGTGGGCAATTCCCTTTACTTCATTATAATTTTGTTTCACTTCTTTCCTTATCTTTTGAATTTTGATGGTACAAAACCAGACCTTAATCTGTTTGACCTAAAGACCTATCATTTGATGACTTGAAGTGTTACAACAATAATAACAGTAATCGTGATGGTCTGGAAATAAATGAAGAAATGTATCTATTTATATACATATTCACTTGTTGAAATATTTACCATCAGTTTAATCTACAATTCAAAATAAGACAGGTAAAAATTCTGCAGATCAAACCCAAAAGCTCTGTTTGTATCAATCATTGTGCATGACACTGCTAAATTTTACACCTCCCTGCATCACTACTACCATTAAAAGATTGTCATTTCATTGCAATTACTAGGCAATGGCACATATTTAGTAACTTTGTTTCTATAGAAGTTTCTGTGAAGTGTTGGCACATGATGGGAAGCGTATTGAGCATTTTCTGCAAGTAGATACTTTAGAGAAGCTTTGTTTAATGCCAGGAATTTAGAGTTGTTAGAATAGAAAGTATTTTGTCATTCTTTGTCAAAAAGCATGTGTTTCATTGGTGGCTACTTTTYGTCTCTGATTTGGGTAGAAAGAACACAAAATAATATCAGGGAAAAAATATGGCTCTTAAAACTACTTTTATAAAAGTAAAACTGTTGGATGACGTATTTCAATGTAGAAATCCTCATACTCAGAATTGCCTCTAGTTTCCCAATAATCAGGGAAATATACACTTGTAACATTAGTTATGTTCTGAGTAGTTTTCTATCATGAACACTTGATGCTACTGTAAGACTTTTCTTTCTTTTAAGTTGAAAAAAATCCAACCTTACTTAAAGCTTGCTCCTTCAGTTTCTTATTATCCTTTCAAAYGATTAAGTATTAATTGCTCTGTTAGAAAATAAATTTAAAACTATAATATTTGGAGAGATTCACTGCTAGGCAATAAATACATGTCTCCAAATTACACTTCTTCCCTCCTGCAGGCTATGGAAGTTTCAGTAAAATTACAGACTGTCTTGCAAGAGTGCCTTCTTTTCAGTCTTTGAGTGTCTGATACGATCGGAGATCTTGCAAATATATATTTCATCCACATTGTGTTCAAAGCACAAAATACCACCAGAYAGTCCATTTCTAAAGCTAGAAAAGTTCCGCTCTGGCATGTGCAGTGTTCTGTTGCCATATGCTAATACCCTGTCATTTCTCTGAGCATCTTTCTGCATGAATGCTCCACCATGGCCCCCATGACATGCCTCTATGTGAACTGAAAACACTTTTAAAGTCTTGGAAAGCTTAAAAGGGCTTGATGACTGGTGCTCACTAGGAATATTGCAAGACCTTCTAATTTAACCAGTGCACTCAAAAGGGACAACATATTTCATTGTAATACTGTGTAATGTTGAATACTGAGTGACTACATTGACCTCCATGAATTATGGAAGAATGTAATGACTTTTGACTACTGCCTGGATGTAGCTGTATTTGAAAAACAAAACAAAACAAAACAAAACAAAACAAATAATCAAAAAAACTTCATAGGCTAATTTCCCTCACTTTTCAAGGAAAGAATCATCTAAATGTCTTTCTGAACATGATCAGAATAAGTAAGTAGGATTTAGTATTGAGAAATTATTGATTTAAATGCCATTAAAAGTTCTTAGCTTTAATGACTGCTAATAATGGTTCCCACACTGCCAGGATAAAGTCTTTGGGCAGGATGAATAGCTGGATAATAATTGTTATCTGTACAAACCTGCTTGTTTTGGTTTTGGGTTTTTTTTCTCCCACTTGAGAGTAGTTGAGAGAACTAGCCTTTCCCAATTCTTCCAGTATTCCAGTGGCACTCAATCAACATGCAGATGCAGAAATCTTTATCAAATTATACATTTTTGGGTGCCTAATGTGGAAGAAAAAATCTTGCATTTCAGTCAYCTGAACTGAAATTTAGACTAGAACAGAACAGAATACTTCAGTTGGAAGGAACCTACAAGAATCATCTAGTCCAACTGCCTGACCACTGACAGGCACGGGACACTTCTCTAGGAAGCCTGTTCCAGTCACCAACTTTGTTGCCCTCCTCTGGACGCATTCAAGGACCTGAACATCCTTCTGAAATTGTGGGCCCCAGAACTGCACACAGTACTCCAGGTAAGGCCACACCAACGCTGAATACAGTGGGATAATCATCTCTTTTGGCTGGCTGGTTATGCTGTGTTTGATGCACCCCAGGATGCAGTTTGCCCTCTTGGCTGCCAGGGCACACTGCTGACTCATGCTGAGCCTGCTGTCAACCAGCACCCCCAGGTCCCTTTCTGCGGGGCTGCTCTCCAGCCACTCCTCTCCCAATCTATATTTACATCTGACATTACTTGGGCCCAGGTTTTGTCACCCTGGTTTACATTTTTTTTCTAGCTAGGCCAAGTCATGTCAGTTATGTGGGGTAATGCACTTTTCAACACAGTAAACAATTGCAGATTTGGATCCTGTGCCTGTAAGCAAGAAGTGAAGACCATAATTCACTTTCTGTGGGTGAAAAAAAAATGAAATTGTTCTTGAAAACATTTGGAAATGTATGGTAACTTTAGATAAAGTACCTGTATCATGCTTCACAGTAGGTCTGCAAAACAGCTACAGTATGAAGTTATATAATACTATTTTTCCATAATTGACATRCATAAACAGAACAATTAAAAGCAATAAAAGCATCTTTTCTCCTTTACTTAGCTCTGAACTTAAACAAAAAGTCTGGTGATTCCTTTTGATGGCATTTCCTGGATTTATTTCTCAATAATGACACTTTTGGGAGCAATTCTATAGGGAATAAGATTGATCACCCATCACTGCTGCTGATGTGCTGTTTAACCAAGCTGGTGAACCATAAACTGTCATCAGAGAGGGTATCAGACTAACAGCGTGTATCATCCAGCTTACTCTCCTGTGCACCTAACAGTGATGATAATTCTCTTAGTCCATTAGACAGCACAAGGACCTGTTAAACAAAGTACTGGAGTGGTACACTTTAGATGACCCAAAAAAGAAGCCAAATCCTGCTAGGTGGGCTAAGTGGTGACATAAACTGAAGCTGTAGGTCATGGAGCAAGAAGTTTAGTGCCTCATGTCTTAATAGGACTTTGACATACAGACAGGATTTCTGAAGCTGAAGCTTTCTTTGGTAGTTGTAGATATGCTCTAAAAAGGGGTGAGCATAGCTAGCTCTTTTGAGCAGTGAAGAAGACTTATTCCAAAATCATGTCAGCTTGCATTTTTTTCAAAAAAAWAWATATATATATAAAAAGAATTTAAAGAAATAAACAATATTTATATTTTTAATTATTGTTAAATGTCATGTACCTGCTGTTTCAATGTTGCAAACTGTATCAACTTGATTTAAAAAGTTACGATTACTAGATAAAGTTTATGATCCAAGGCCCCACACCTATGAATTTTTAAGGACAGAACCTTAAGGGATGTGCACAGATCGATGAAGATGTACATAACCTGGTGATTGACATTTATGTTCTTTTTTTAACTTGTATGCATAATTCCTACTACTGACTTCAGTGGAAATAGTCACATTTCCTCCTTTCATGCTTTTAGTTTTCTCTTCTTTCATGCAATTAGTTTTTGGAAGATCAAAGCTTAAATTCATCCTGGTTCTTCTACCTTGAGTTGTTGAAGCCTGGTGTTTTGTGGGTTGTTTTTGTTTGTTTGTTTGTTCGTTCATTTGTTTTTTTCTTTCTGGGTGGATCATTTAAAAGATCTAGCTAGGAGTATTCAAGGAATAGTTAGGAGGCTTTTGTCCCAGATTAGTACTGCTGAGCAAGTTGCGGATACTCTCAGGTATTGTAAAGTCCTCTCAGACTTGCAGAAATGCCTGCTCCAATTCATACTGTAGCTGTACCCTCTAGGAACCTCCAATTCCAGCTAAAACTTCCTTTAGGGCTCCAGAGATGGCCTTCTCTCCTTTTTGTTCCCCAGCTCCATGACCATGAGTAATCACCTAGAAGCATACATGCAAGTAGTAAATAGAATTAAAATTTCTCTGTTTCACTCCAGACCTTTTTGTATGGGATTCGTCTGACCAAATTTTTGATATCTGCAACATGTGACCTCAATAACTAAAGTAGTCAGTGAGGAAAAACAGACTCTTCCAAGGGCATAATTTATCTCATCCTTATGTGTGCATTTTTAACAAGTCAGATAACCTAAAACTACCTATTTTTCAGCATTAAGAAGGTATGCAGTGATCATCTCACAGGTAGAGAGTATCTATCCTGTACAGTGTGGTAGCTATAACTGTAGATGCCAAATTAAATTAGACAAATCTCGTGCCTTCTGTCCAAACTAAAGCCTCTTCAGGTGTAAGCCTAGGTCAGTATGGCTAAAGCAGAAAGTCTGCCCCTTCCTCTGAGCAACCCGTTGCCTATTCATCCCTTTTTGAAAATTTTTGTACAAATGCTTCTGTATTTTCTCCCATCCACCTCTCACACCTGGAATGAGCTTGCCATAAACATCTGTAAATTCTATTTATGGTTCTCTTACAAATTGCTTCTGGACATTTTTCTTTCCTGTAACACCTGCCAAAAGCTTGAAAATATGTAGGCCAGTGATGGTCTGAGACACTTATTGAATGTTGGCTTGTGTTTCCCAGTATTTCTCCATCTGTATCCATGAAATGGTCTCTTTTTTTACTGCAAACACACAAAGGCRGTAAAAGCTCTTTCGGTGGACAGTCCCTTGCACGCTGGGACTTGTAGGGCCTGTGAAAGTAATCAAGCTGGCAGCAATAACAATAATGAAACTATAACAATAGTAATACTAATAACATATAACAATGCAAGTAAACAAGAAAAGATTTAACTGGGAAGAAATAACTCTAAAGAGACTATTTTCTATGTGCATCATCTGCTAAGAATTCACAGAGCTACAACAGAATTAGGAAGCTTCAAATAACAAGTTAAACCATTGTCCTTAAAATTGGGCAATATCCTCTGCTACATCAGGAGGTAGTAAAATTGTATACTGATTCCAGCAATCATCAGAATAATTATCAGAGCCCTGAGGGCACCACCAGCCCTGACGGTCCCTGTCCACCCTCCCCCAGGGCTCTCCCCACCCTGGCCACGGCCCAGGACCCCATTTCAGCCCCCCAGGGTTGTCAGTCCCCCCCCAGTGATGCCAGAGCAGGGCCGGTCTCCAGCTCCTCACAGCCCTGCCCTCCCTGGCCATGGACCACACTGAGTTGGGCCCACCCAGGGACCCACGTCCCAGCCCAGCCTTGACCCATCCCCATCCCCATAGAGGTGTCCGATGCCTGGGGCTGAGGCTGCCCTGTTGTCCCCCGGTTGCCCTGCTCCTGGTTGGGCAGTGGGATGGGCCCTGGGTGGCCGGCTCTGCCCTGACGGACCCCATGGGGAAACCCCCAGCTCCCAACCCCAGCAGTGTCCTGATGATCTTAGATGTAATGTTAAGCGTAGTATCTGGTCCTTCAATTCAAGGCTATGTACACTCATCTCAAGGTACTTGATCATTCTTATGCATGAGGAATAATAAGATATTTTCTTCTCACTGCTAGAGAAGGTCAAAATTTCAGAGGATGTCAATAGGAAAGTCAGGAAGAAAAGCCATGTCTACTGACTCTTACCCCTTCATTGCAGACAACGCAACTCTACCTACTAATTTCTCAGGTAAGAAAATATTAAAATTGTTGCTTGTTATGATATAGCTGAATTAATTTTTTTAGTAACTAAGCCTAAAGCAAACATAAAAACAAATAAAATGTTCATTCCCTCTCTTCACAATTCTGAAAATTAGTCCCTTTTGAACTAAGAGTACTAGCACAATCAAATATTTCATTTCAGTCAATGTAGTAAATTCCAGATATGGTATACTAATAGAGAATTCAGTTGCATTAATCCTGTAAAAAGAAAAAAATACATAAAAATACATATGCACATAAATAATTTCATCAGCTACTAGCTGACAAGCCACATCATTGTTTTCTAACTTGCATGAACACATTCAGAGTTGCATAAAATGGCACTGCTCTTAGTCAGGAGTTATTAGCATTCATGTTGCAATGAATAAAGTTCTTGCTGKTTTTTTTTCTATTTTTTATTTTTCTTCACTTTTCACCTTATTTTTTAATTGTTAAACTGATGTACCTCTCTGTAGACTGAAAATTGAGGTTCATTTAAGTTTCCTTACTTTGTTTTTTCGTATTGTTCTATTCTCAGGTTTTGAGAAAGTTCTTGGTAAGTTGCTTTTTCCACCAGCTGTAAACAACTCTGTTCCAAAGAGGTCTGTGCTAAGGTTCCCTACATTGTTCTCTATTTCTGAAATAGTTGTAGAAATCTGTGGAAAACAGAGTAATGTAATTTCAGCAGTGTATCATCCTGAACCAGAAACTAAAGCATGCAAACCGAAATTGATTTGTAACAGGTACCTTATTAGAAGCAAACATCAAGAAAACTAGAATCAATGTTGAAACAAAAATTTGTCTTGTAAGCAATCCTGAGTGAAATGTGTTGACACAGCATCACATTCTGTAGCCCCATTTTTGCATGCTTTTCAAAGCACAGCCATCTCGATCTGGGAGAGATGAATAATTGACTGATCACTGCATAATTCAACGTACTGTTGTAAAAATTCAAGGTCTGGCAAATTTGAAGCTTTTCTTCTTTATTGAGACTGAGGTTAAAGTTTCAATCAACCTTGAAGAAACATTTAAATAGCACAAGGATGCATGATTTATTAAAGTGCGTATTATTCTTCCTTATATTCCCTCCTTCTTCATTAAGCTTCCTTACATAATGTTTATGTGAAGTTTATGAAGTGTACCTCATAAATTGAGCAAAAATTACCTTAAAAGATAGCACTAAAGGTCAATCATCTTATTTTTGAAATGAAAAGSAAAAGCCAAAAACAATGAGGAAAATGGCTTTGAAAATAAAAAGCATATTCACCCATGTCTTTAATAACATATCAGTGTACTTAAATACACAAATTTCTCCATTTCCACGTAGGAAAATAAATTTCTCTAATAATTACCACTAACAGTTTCTTTCTGCACAGCTCATAATGGCTGCATGCAATGTTCAGCAATTAATGTCCTTTAGGATATATTGAATTCCCCAGTTAAATTATCTGTCTTTGTCACTAAAAAAATGATCTTCTGTGGAAGTCGGTCAAGTCTGCTTCACTTTCAAATCATACTACTGTTTGAGGAATGTGTTTTCAAATGAAAAGATTAAGTTCAAACATTTACATTCTTGTTGTCCAAAGTTATTATAGTTGCTTCTTCACAATATTGCCACAAAAACTGACTCAAGTCCAATTCTTCTCTATTAATTTTCAATATTTTACAGGTCATTGCTGAACCCCGAAATATTTTGGACTGCTTTTTCATTATTTCTTATTTAATATTTATGTAGAGCTCTAGATTTGCATGGTACCATCTGAGACCCAAAAAACTTTCTAAGGGCTTGTCCACAAAAGGAGATTAGCGTGCTGTAAACGAGGATGTAAATTTGAAGGGAACTGGGTACTCCATGCTTGCTCCTTGTTTGGGTATACCCGCCATGAGCTATGGGTAACTTTATGAGAGATAATTATTTAATTTACATGATTAAAGGTGTTATTGTGAAAGTTACTGCTGAATACTGTGTGTGCTGTGAATTTATGTGGTTTTCTATGGAACAAAGCTCTCTGCATGGACAGATCCCATGATCCTACATCTGAATAAACTCATATGTATATGTGAGTAGCATTTCAAAGTAATTTAAATGCACTGAGATGACTAATATCTGTAAAATTTCTCCTCTGTATTACATATGCAAAGCCCAAACTGAATAAATAAGCAGACATCAGTAAGCTCAACATTGAGAAGGGGAGGGTAGTCACTGAAACAAGGATAACTTGATGACATTTTCTGCTTGAGGGTTGATTAAGAGTAAATATGAGAGAACTAACTTAGATTACACAGGGAATCTCTGCAATAGAAATCTGACCCCTCCCCGCTCCCAGAAAAAAAAAAAAGAAAACAAGATATTTTGAAGGAGGAGAATGAAGGTATTTGAAATAATGGAAGAGAAATCTTCTTCCAAAGTACAGGTACAGCATGAAGGAGACTTGAGTGTGTGTTTATTACAGCCATTGCACTTAACATTCCTTTCTCACAAATTTAGGGGAAATTTGAAGGATACACCACCTTGGAGTCAGTTGGAAACATCTGAAAAAGAAAGTATGATGATATAATAAGGACCAGAGAGGAATAAGCAGAAGAAAACATCTTGATTTGAAATCAGTTCCATGAAAGGGAGGCTCATGAAAATGAACTCAATTGGGAAAAAAATGGAAGAGAAGAAAAAGGGGTCCTAGCAAAATCCTACTAAAAAGGATTATTTCAGGTATAAAATGTAGGTAAGAATCATAAAAACAAGAGATTTTGGTTATTATGCTTTTAGTTTTGTATTAGGAGCTCGGTGAAACAAAATGCTAATCCTTCCAAATGAAGGTTTTCAATTATAAAAGACTTCATAATTTTTATTTTTGAGTGCAACATCTGTGCTATAGATAGTTCTGGTTTTTGGTGTCTTTTGGTTATATTTCTTGTGTTACTTTTAATTAAATTTTGACAAACACAAAACCTTTTAAAATTTTCATCAACCCAACATTAAAATAATAGATTCTGTAAAAGCAAGGCAAGCCAGTAAAGGCCATTTTCTTACATTGATTGTCACAGGGGAATAAAACTCAGTTGGAAAGACTTCAGAAAAAGTGTTTCTTGCAATTTCTGTAGTATTGTTCCTAGTGTTTTCATTGTAACCTAGATACCATTTGCTGAGTTTAAGCATACAGGGGATGATATTATATAATGCAAATGCTGTAATTAAATTCATATGGACGTGTATTTATCTGCACATAACTCTGTAAATAGAAATGTAAGTGGGTTCCAAATGTATTTCAATAATACTTATTCATATCAACTCCATAGGACATTTTTTGGAGAAAAAAATCCCATCAGATCAGTTTTTTGTTGCTATTAAGAATAATTGTGAATCCTAGTAAATCAGTCTTTGAATGTTGTTTGAGTAAATTGGATGAAAACAAGTCTTTCATGACTTACCAGTTGCAGAACTTGACAGTGTTAGCCTTCGAAAGTAACAGAAAGCATTTGGAAGAATTTTCTTTGGAAGATTGGATTACAAATGGTAATAAATTTACTCACATCCAGATGAATACATCTAATGAATTAATACGTATTGCATTTTCATAACAAAACCACATTGGGTATATGTGTAATTAGGAGTCCATTACATGATGTACAAATTAAAACTTGGTATTGCATTGATGGCTTTCGGTTGATCACTGACATATTCTGGTTTGAAATGAATCCTTTTCAAAGGGTGAAAAAAAAGCACATATGTAATGCTTTTCTTTTCTCAATATGTATATGATTCCTTTAATATGGCAATGTGTTTCCATTGTAAACACAGAACAACACATACCTTAAACTCAATGCTTTTATCAATGGCATATTCAAACCTTCCTTACAACCTCTGGACCATACACATAACTGTCATAGAAATGTAATTGCTGGGAAAAAAGAAAAAACAATACAGACTCTGTAGTGTTTATTAAAATTGTATCTCCACATTTTCTTCATTTAAATAGTTACTGATGACACCGTTTATTCAACCTTTAATTTTATTTAGATACTTGCTCTGGTACTACATGAGGAGCATCATATCATTAACGTTTCTTATTACCTCCCAGACCATTGGGTGTGATTTTTGGGTATGTTACTCAAAGGATCTTGCCATTCTCAGGGGATTGGTGGGGAAGCAACACTGCTACTGAATAAGATTCCTTGCCTTGAAAATGTACTCAATTATTGATTTGGCTGGCAGCAAATATAGGGCGACAGCTAAACCGTAGGTAATATGCAATTTGAGTGAAAAAAATATATAGCAACTGAAATTRATGAAAGGAATGCCTTGTATTTGGAATAATAATTTAATTTTTTAAAGATATCACACTGCTTTATTAAATGTTATATTTTGAGCTTGAAAACACTTTTTTTCAACATGAGTTTTCTCTGGAAGTGCATATACTTACCGTTTCAGTAGTGTGAGGTAGAGTTGCACTGTACTTTACATAAGAAATTATGAGGGTTGTCAGTATTTAATGGATATTGGAAGATATTACATCCTTGATGTAATCAAGAGAGGACTCTTAGTGTAAGCATTCTTACACATCACGCACTTTTAGATAAAGGTAATCCCTCCTTGTGAGTTAAAGGTATCTGATCTAGGTAATCATTCATAAAATGCTGCAATTAAACAATGTATGTCTTCTGGCTTTCAGGAAGGTTGTTGGACATTTCTGTAATTTATGAAAGTGTGGCCAAGTAGGAAGTTAGTGACAATTTTTGGATTGTTTTCTTCATCTAATGTAAATAATTGTTTTGTCAAAGAATACAAAGTTACAATAGACTTCTCCTGGCCACCTAGACTAACCTTCTGTCTAATTCAGATCACGGAATTTCCATAGGTGATTGTTGGCTCACTTTCATAAGCCTGTGCTGAGCTAGAACATGTCTTTTCAAAGAACAAAACAAGACACACACACACATACCCACCCTTCCCCAAATACATACCTCTGTTTTAAAGAACACCAGTGATGGAGGGTATCCTACAACCTATTTGAAAGTGCTCCAGTGGTTTGCTTTTTAAAACATTTACTTTTAAAACCCGCACAGTGTATCCAGCTCCAATTTCTGCCACTGGAGTTTGGTTTTGTTTGTTTTTGGTTTTTTTAAGTAAAGATCTCTTCATTTGCTAATGTTATCTCCATGTGAGAATGGTGATCAAGTGATCTTTGAATCTTCAGCATATTCAGTACARAAGGTGAAGTGCAAATTTAGCATTTCATGTCCATTCAGGGGAATAAAATAGGATCTTCATGGAAGGAGACTAAAGGGACACCAAGAGAGCCAAAGTTAACTCTTTTCTAAACTCAGTCAAACATTCACAAAAAATACTCTTCATGTCTTGCTCAGGTGAGTTCAGTACTTCTGAAGGAAAGCATGCCCTCTGTTGAAAACGCAGCTTTATACTTCTGTGTTGTCTTTGGTTTACTTATTTTTTGTCAGGTAGTGACACTCCCAAAGAAGGGATCTAATGTACAGAACTTTTAAAAATTTCAGTTTCCTAATAAAGTCAAAATAGAAAGCTCAATGTGACTCCAGCTTCAAGATTCTGTGCAGGTAAATTAAAACGTCTCCAATGATTTCAGTCCAAAATTAAATATGACCAGAAAAGTACCATAATAATGAGAAGGATATAAATGTGAGTGAATAAGCAGCAAGTATACTGATATTTATGAAATGATTGTGTGAAATATTTATTTGCAGAATGCAAAATAAAATAAAATAATCTCTTCCCTCAAAAACAGTGCTACATCTAGTAGTTTGTCACCTCCTATAATAATGAAAAGAAATGAGTTTTCATTTAACATTAACACTGAAGGAACTTGACACTCCTTCATCTATAGGAGACAACAAAAGATTTAAACCATATAGTCCAGATGGAAAATTTGATTTTCCTGTATTAGCTTAGAGTATTCTTGATCAATCTGATTTTAAACAGCTGAGGATGTTGGGCCTTCATCACTTTTCTGCACAGACTATTTCAATCCTAATAGTTGAGGTTCTATTGTAATAACTTTTGAAAGACATTTATAAAGAATGGATGTTTTCCAATTCCAACGTGAGAGGGAGAAATTGAGAAACTGCAACTTTTGCAATAAATTGTCTTCCTGTCTGTGGTCTTCCATCTCCCCCAGCTATTACTAGTTTTTCCAAACAGCATGGTTATTCTTTGGTGAAGGATATCACTGTGTTCCTTCCCCCTTTAAATTGTTTTGCTAAAGCAAAGAAGGAACTACTTTGTATTTGAAAAAAAAGGACATAGCAAGAGATATAGGTGCAATTTAAGCTGTGAAAAGTAAGAATGCTGAGCACTTTATGGCTGCCTATGAGAAAAGCTTATTCTTCATCAGAAATGAAATGTATTAGTATACTTTCAGGATGATCCTATATTTGTGCAAGCCTATACACCTCTTTTAGTCTTTGTACAAACCCCAAAAGAAATGTAGGAAGCAGTATTTCATCCTACAGTACTATTCATTAAGAACCCTGAATAAACTGGTATTATCTGTCCATCTTATTTCTGCATACATATTCTCAATGATTTTAGTACCCTATGTTATTTATTACAGGGCTATGAATGTGCATATTCCTACACATCCTATGTCTGCCTGCTTAGCTCACCTGCACATAGTGTGAAGTTTTTATTGCATGGAAGAATAGGCATTTTTAAAACATTCCAGGCTTTAAAAATATATATATTTTAAAGAAATGTCATACATCCATTATCACTCARCAAATAATTCTATAGTGGCAAAAAGTAACATATCTTCATTGTTACCCAAATAAAAGATTTTCATTTAGAAGATTAATTTTTTTTCTAATATAATACATTGAAAGCTGTAAAGCTAGTGTAAAGGTTTTGGGAATCAAACCACAATATGATTGTTGTTATTTAGATTATATTCAGTCCCTCAGGACTTGATTGTGCCTCTAGTCACAGCCTTCAGCAAGAAATAGTCTGTAGGCTGTGTCATCCCAAGAGGTAGTGTGTCTAAGAAATACTCCTCTGAAGTACAATTGACTCCTTGTTTATACATGAATTCAGCTTGTCGAGAGACTTTTCTTATTCTCAGTGTTCTACATCCAATTCCCAATGACAAAAGGATCTAGCAGTTGTGGACAYGTGGGTCCTAAATTAGGTGCCTAACATAGGAAAAGAGCTATACTAGACCGTTCATATTGCTAAAAGAAGAAATGGAAAGTGGAAAAGTAACCTCCAGAAAGAAGGCTCAGTCCACATAAGATCTGATTTGCTTTCTGGAGGTGCCTTTGATAAAGAAATTCTCACATTAACAGTGTGAAGAAAGAACTAATGCTGCTTGAAGGACCAGGACACTGTCAGAAGGGCCTTTTGAGCAGAAAGCTGCAATGACACGCAATATTGTCTTTTCTGATCCATATTAGCTAATATAATTTACAATGACTTATCCCTTTCCCTAAGCTGGCAGCATTTGGGTTCCCAGAGTCCATTCAGCTCCAAACAGCCCTACAGCACCCATGGCTTCATCATGTTATAATTGCTTCCAGTAGACTTCCTCCAAGGCTTCCTTTGTTATACTTGACAACTAAACTACTGCGATCTTAGAAATTAATCTTATAGATGTTGTACCTTGTTTCCCTTTTCATTACTGCACTAGAGGGGAAATCCTAGTATGTGTTATCAGCTGGCATGTGAGAAAGAATCTTATTGCATGTACAGTGCCTGTCTGGGATGGAGCTACTTTCTTCATGGCAGCCTGTATGATGTTGTGCTTTGCATTTGTGGCTAAAACAGTGTTGATAACACACCAATGTTTTGGCTACTGCTAACCAGTGCTTGCACAGCATGGAGACCATCTCTCTACCCCAACATCCATCCAAAGTGAGTAGGCTGGGGGTGGGCAAGAAGTTAGGAGGACACAGAGCTGTGACAGCTGACCCAAACTGATCAAAGAGATATTGCATACCATAGGCTGTCGTGCTCAGCAATAAAATCTCAAGGAAAGGAGGAGGAAGGGGCAACATTCATCATTATGGTATTTGTTTTCCCAAGCAACTGTTACATATACTGAGGCCCTGCTTCCCAGGAAGTGGCTGGACATCTGTCTGCCGATAGGATGTAGTGAATAAATTAATCTTTTTCCATTGCTTGTGCGTGCAGCTTTTGCTTCCCCTATTAAATAGTTATTATCTTGATCCACAAATCTTCTGGCCTTCCTTCTGTTTTCTACTCATCACACGTTAGAGGTGAGTGAGTGAGTGTCAGGGTGGGTGTTTGGCTGCTGACTGGTGTGAAACCACCATTTTGCAAAACAATGCCAAACCTTGAATACCTAAAATAAAAAGTCAAAACCAGTGAATTTAGTAGAGAACATTCATAACTCTTCCTTTATATGGAGTTACTTCTTTAGTTAATGTTGAAAAACAAAGAGAAACCCAAAATATTTTGTAGTTTTCATAATTTTTTTGCCAAATATAATTCTATGTTGGAATTGTATTTTGAATTATAATGTCAAATTACAATGACCGAAAATCTTAGTGTTGCTATTGTATACTATAATTCTATTTTGTTTCACCCAGGGAAAAAATCAAACACTACTTCTGAGTATTGTTTAAGTTTTCATTACTTTGTAGAAAAGTTTTTCCATGTACATCCTCTGCAGTATGAAATACATGGCCACCCATCACATAATCCAATGACCAACACTAATTTCAAGTGAAAGCTGTCGTGGTTTAACCCCAGCCGGCAACTAAGCCCCACACAGCCGCTCGCTCACTCTCCCCCAGGTGGGACGGGGGAGAGAATYGGAAGGGTAAAAGTGAGAAAACTCGTGGGTTGAGATAAAGACAGTTTAATAGGGAAAGCAAAAGCCGCGCAYGCAAGCAAAGCAAAACAAGGAATTCCTTCACTACTTCCCATGGGCAGGCAGGTGCTGAGCCATCCCCAGGAAAGCAGGGCTCCATCACGCGTRACGGTTACTTGGGAAGACAAGCGCCATCACCCCGAACGTCCCCCACTTCCTTCTTCTTCCCCCAGCCTTATATGCTGAGCATGACATCACATGGCATGGAATACYCCATTGGCCAGCTGGCCTAGCTGTCCCGGCTATGCTCCCTCCCAGCTTCTTGTGCACCTCACAGAGCATGTGAGCTGAAAAGTCCTTGAGAAAGTAGACTACCTAGCAACAACTAAAAACATCAGCGTGTCATCAACATTCTTCTTACACTAAATCCAAAACATAGCACTATACCAACTACTAGAAAGAAAATTAATTCCACCCCAGCCAAAACCAGGACAAAGCACAAGAGACTTGCTTTGCAGACGACTCATATGTGCCACTTCCACCTGCTAACTAATCAATACAACTCTGGTACTGTAAGTAATTTTCATGTGATTATTCAAATGAAATAAGCAAATGTAGTGTGTGTTACACATTTCATTTAGAGAAGAGAAAGTATGGAACAACACCTTTGGCCATACTTCATTTTCAGATACAAAAAAGGCACTTCATACAAAAAGAAGAGCAAAGTCCCTCCAAATAGGAGGTCTAGAGACTGCTTATAGTTCATCTGGTACCCTGGGGAGAAATACAAGCATTGTGATGAAAAATATGCAAGCTAGAATCCAGTCCTGCTGTGAGATCTACCCAGGTACAACCTAGAACATGTACAGAATCCATCTAAACCAATGCCGTTCTGTCAGGGCACAGAAGTCCCACATGGATTACACTTGGAGGTCTGGATCTGGTCAAAAGATCATGAAATAAACAGCTGAAAATGAACAAGAGATGGCATGAATGAACTATATAGTCAGTCTCCTTAGGAAAAAAGAAAAGTCTATATTGACTATATTGTCAAAGAAATGAGTTAAAGCTTCTATGAAGATGCCTTATCATTTCACTAATAAGAGTAGGAAGGAAGGTGATTAAACTGTATAGATCACTCTGTGCCACGCTAAAATGTGGAGCTGGTAAAGGAAATTTTTCTTTTCTTCTTTGAGAATGCATTYTATGAGGAGGCTTTTATTTACTATTATGTATCAGGGCTCAAAAAAATTTTTAGTATGTTTATCCATTTTAATTTCAACCACAGAAGGATAAATAAATATAAAAGTACTTTTGCAATATGAAACATACTAAATGAGTTGCTATATGTTTTTTCTTTCATTGTATTTTCCACAGTTTAAAATTTCAAAATAAATGACAGAGTTGTTAATAGGCTGTAGAGGATTTTTTTCCTGTCCTCCCTTGATTTATTGCTGCTGAGTGTAAACTGATCTGGAAACAAGTGAGAATTCCCCTGCGAAATGTTCTAAAATCCAAATTCCTCATGGAGAAGAGAAAAATATTTGAGCAGAAACAATCATCCCCATGTGTATAAGCTTTGAATAATAACAGCCTGGTTTCTACATTTCTTTTGTTCATGATGTATCAATCCAGTGTGAAAGGAAACATAAAAAGAACACATATATAAACCAAATGTGCAACAGCAAAAGCTTTAACAAACCCTAATTATTCAGGTGGTTAAGGAACAAGCTAAATAGCAGCACTAGTACACTGTAAATTCTTGTGGCTGACACAGAAGTGGTTATGACAGCTTTCACATTATCTCATTGCAGTATCGAGGCAGTAGTCGCAGCTGGCTCATATGTCAAAATGTGTCAGGACTTAAATGGTGAAACAGGAGTGCAACAGCAATTGGCTTTTCAATCAATAATGCAATCAATATATTTCACAGATATTTTCCCATATCTAAATTACTCTGCAGAGATGAGGTAGCCTGACTGAGTGTTTATAAATCAATAAAACACACAGCTAAAGGACATCTGCTCCTGTTCTTTCACTTCAAGGTGCAGTTTGCCTTTTATTTCCAACTCTCTCTTATTTAAGAATGTACTTTTGAGGAAAACCAGCTCTCTTTTTGCACACCCATCAGTTTTGAATTGCATTATGACTATAGACTATTTTTGTTAATAATTGTGTACTTCAGTTTTAAATAGGTGTAAGGGACAGTTCTTACAGGCAACATCGCTGAGAATTAGTAACATTTATTTCAGATTTGTAACATACGTATAAACAAGTACTTCATATCACATTACTTTTTTTTTTTTCTAAATACAATGCAATGCACACAATTTTGAAATCCCCCCAACCTTAGGCAATGCAATTTTTTCCCATGAAACAGAATTCCAGAAGATTCTCAGTGATATTTTCTAGAACAGCTTCTTCTGAAAACATCACTGTTTTGATGATATTCTTTCACTAATCTATTCCATTTTCGGCAGCAGATACATCATTACGATATTGCTATATGAAATTACAGAATTTGCCTTCTGCACCTTTTTTTTGTTTGTGAAGGCAATATTATGTATTTCAATGCCTATAAAATAATTCCATAAGAGAATATAATTTGATGATTTTCCTGTGTATGACTACAATATATATATACACTATACTTACACATATACAGTTGTATACTACACACAGAGATACATACAAATACGTGTGAAGCATTGCAATGCTGGAGTTAATTTTATGGGTTAATGCATATAGGTGTTCATTATTGTTATGTGCACTACACATTTTATTTATACAGTGTTAAGAACTGAAAAATGTGTCTCTAAGTGTGCACTTCTAACGTAAAAAGACTTAATATGCTTTAGCCCTATTCCTCTTCTGCTTGAAAATTATATCAAGCATGAAACAGAGAGTAACAAAAACAATTACATCTTTCAGGTAAGACAGCCATATTCTGTCAAGAAGTACATAAACCCAAGCAAATTGCATTTCCTAATCTAGGTGTTCCATTAAAAACAGATTGTCACGTTGGTGAACACCAACTAATCTTATCAAGTTATATCTTTAGCTCACATGCTGTGTTATTCTCTCAATGTATGCAATCTCGCTCACAATTGTGAGATCCATCTCTGAACAACAGTTGCTACACAGTCAAAACACAAGCTAGGGGCACAGTGGTTCCCTGGTTCACTTACTCTTTGTATTTTATTAAGATTTTTACTGAATCTGTTAGTATATTATAGCATCTTAGAGGATTTTTATTTGATTTCATAGTATAATTTGAATATGGCTTTAACTGGAAAAGCTCCAGTTAACATAAATGAGTCCAAGATCTCACATATTTAACTTCCAAATTAGCAAAGAGATTCTGTCTTTGACTTGAATGGTAAGACTCTTTTGGCCTCAATAGCTGACTAGCTCAATATCTTTCAGCAGCACTGAAAGAAAATTTGAAAATATTAATATTATCCTAAAGAAACAAACAAAACCCCAAATATTGTGGTAATTTATAGGATGTTTTCAAACAAGCTGCAGAGTTTATTTTTACATCACTTTATATAAAAGGTGTCATAATATCCTTTTTAAAATTCAATATTTAAAATTCTTCACCTCTTTGAAGATGCATCTGAATAATTTTTATGAACTATGAAATATTTTCAGTCTTGATAGAAGTGTTTAGCAGCCTCATTAAAGTGTTGAACTCATGCAAAATAGACTAGAGTAAGAAAACTTTTTTCTCTCAGCAGAAACAATAAATGAACATATCAAGTGACATCATCATAAAATGCTCTCAGAATATTCACTATTAATATTATTTTGATAAGGCTCTTGAATGACTGAAACTGCCAGGTTTTTTTACAGCTTTTGAAAACCCTTTATTGTTTCAGTGACTGAGCTCTGTGGAATCCTAAGTAACAAATTCCTACATGTGTCGTTAAAGCCATTCTGAACCATTGCATATAAGTGACAGAAATATTTTGAGAGACCTGAAAATCTATTAAACTTCCAGCTGAAAATGTATCTTAAGCTGCAAGTCAAACTCCCAGCAACCATAAAGTGGTTAATACGCTTATATTTGAGAAACTGTAAAATGAGAGAACACTGCTGGGAACTTGAAATTGAAACTAGTTGAAGAATGCCCCTGGTGGTATGAACTTTATTTTAAGTAAGAACTGGTCAAAATGCAGTAGTTGAGCTTTGCAAAATATGGCATCAACATTACTGAAAGCGTTCTGTTTTGCGGAAGTTGCCCAACATTTTATTCTGGGAATATTCATATTCCTTGTCTTACAGAAGATGACAGAACAAATGAACCTGTAGTCCTGGGAAACAAGTTTAAGGAATCTTACAAATTGGTTTTGTGTGTGTTCTGGGTAGGCACCCCTTTATTATGCAAGGCCAGCTTTCTAACTTGAAAGTCATGTGCTTTGGCTTAATCGCAGTATCTCGTTTTCTTTCAAAATTATCTTCTGTCCTACGTGGTGTTGCTTGAGGAACTCCAGTAATCTGAAACCTGCATGAATGATCTGTAAATGTTTTTGAATTTAAAATTTGATGTGAGGGATTAGAAACAAAGAGGAAATACTAGGTTGGATGACATGGAAAAAGCAAGTGACAATACTCCCTGGAAGAAAGAAAAGAAAATAGAGATGGAGGGAAAGGGAGGCGAGGGGAGAGGAGGGAAGGGAGGGGAGGGGAGAGGAGGAAGAAAAAGTAGTAGAAATTATTTCACTAAGTAAAACAGTATTACCACACAGGTTTGTTATAAATATGAAGCTCTGAAATCCAAGAGGTAAACATTACAGTCAATTGTAGACATGTGTATTTGCTACTTTCAAATGCAGTTACATTGGGTTCAGATGGGTGTGAGAACAGCAAATGACTTTTTTTTTTTTTTTTTGAGAATAGCCATAAAACAACACGCCAAAGTCTTTTTAGGCATGCAAATTTAGAAATAATTAAATGGAATATACAGACAAAAATACATTTATAAATTACACTTTCACTGAAAGTGTCATCAGGTCAAATAATAACCAGGATCATATACAGTCAGCCTAATTTCTAATTCTGTTCATACAGACTATATAAAGAGTAAAGGTTAACCTGTGGACTGTAAACTATATTCTAATTATATGAGTACATAAATCAGTAAGCCCTCAGGAGTATAAATGATGGTAGAGGAACACAGCAGATGACAAAGCAGGAACTAGGATTAAAAGGCCTAACAGCATCTTAGGGTGAATGAAGAGAGGCATAATATTGGCCTGATCAAGCTTATTTTGTTGGCCAAAGCAGAGGGTTTGAGTGTGCAAAAGTGTAAGCAGCTAAGTAGTCTTAGAAACTACCAAACACATTTCTTTTATACAACTTGAATGTCTTGTAAATCAGGTTATACACCATCTCTGTAATATATATCACCAGAATGTATGGGAAGAGAGAGAAAAAAAAAAATCCGTTCTTGGGATAGATCACTTTGGCCCCTTATTCATCTCTCAATAAAAACAGCTTGTAGTTGGTTCATGTAGAACTTTATCCCAGCAGAGTGGGGAACCAATCTCTCTCTAGCATCTCTGTACTATCTCATGAAAGTAAATGCTAAAGACAGAGAATGGTTTGAGACTGAAATACTTAAGTATCTTTAATGTCTGTTGGTTAATGGAGATCTAGGCCCAATTCAGATACCCAATATAGGCATCTACAAATGACTTTTGGGGCACCTTAGCCTATTCCTCCTGGATTCCAGTCAGTGGTCCAAAGGGTATAGATCTCCTATAGGTCTTGTATTTTACCTGCCATCTTACATGCATGTCTTCAACACCTGGAATGTTTCAGATGTTACAAGTTGTCTTAGTGTGGGTAACTGAACCGAACCCCACATGTTATTGGTGCCTCTTGGAAAAGTTGTGTGGTGTTTCATAAGGAACGTGAACTAGGTATAGAGTTGTGAAATCTGGTTTTGTAAACCTATCCAATGGCTATCATTCTATACTAAATTATATATCTTTCAGAGTTATTTCTATGCATCTTATAAAATATATAGAATACACTGATATTCTATAGCACTCTTCCAGTGAGTTCAGGAAAATCTGTGCATGTACCATTCAAAGGAAAGTGAGAGACACGTTATGAGGAGAGTGAGGATAYAACACAACAGTAACTGAAAATGGAGATGACAGACTATACTGAGCCAAGACTGAATTTCATATTGAACAGAACACTCCTCAATTTTTTTAAAGATATATTTTCTATTACAAACTTCAAAGAACGTGTATAAATTAGATGCAACATGTGTAAATTGTTTACTCAAGGCTACAAAATTAATCAGTCAGAAATATTTGTTACGTGAGTAAGCCATCAAGGTTTAAGGGGTGGGTATGGGGGCCTTATTCCTGCTACCAGAACTAATTCTGTTATTGTATTGCATGATATTGTATTGTATTTTTTTCAATGGGAATCTATTTTAAAATGCATACACAGAATGAAATCAGTATGAATCTTGCTCATCAGCAACAGCTAAAAATCAAATATCAATCAACTTTCTTACTGTTTTTTTAATTTTCAGAATCTCCTAAGTAAAAGAATCTGATAGTAAGTTTGTTAGACACTCTTATCGAAATGACACAGGAAAAAAACATTGTGTAGATTACAACAAGATGCATTTGTCCTGKTAAAGGTGAAGTAATCTGTTGACAGAGTAGTTGACAGGTTCAATGGAAAGTCCATAAGGTGTATAGGGGTTTTGTGTATCTTTTTCTAAATATTTACTTTATGTTACTACAAATAGTGAAAATTAGCACAAAATACTTCTTCCCTTCTTTTGATAACAAGATCCTTAGTGACATCTAAATAACCCTTAACTTCAGAGTTTTTCATCCCTAGATCATATAGTGAATCTGATTTGCATTTTAGATTGTCTTGGAAGTCAGACAATCTATTTGTGACAGACAGCTATGAGAAGTTGCAATTTTTTTGTCGAGGGACCCAAGTCAATAGAAGTGTGGAACACAACCTTTGAGAATTTTTTCTACTCTCTCAGGCCTAAACTACTACATACAGTGAAAGATGGCCTTTCAGCCGTTAGCTGCTCAGTTTTAAATGGTTTGTTGACCTGGACAAAGAATGCTGAGTATTCTGAGATTCCAAGGCTGACTCCAAGTGATAATGAGCACAAACTAAGGAATGTAGCTAAGGAATACATTGCTCTCTTCCTATATAAAGCTCCAGCTAAAGGAATAACTTTGCAGGACAATGAGGAAGCCTTTGAGTTGGATGTTTTTTTCTTACAGTACTGAGGGGATGCATTGACAAGAGGGGTGGGATAGCTGAAATCATGGGAAGGAATTGTATAAGAGAATAAAAGATGAGCTCGCTGTATGTGGGATATTATATCATGAGATAATACACATTCCCAGAACTAGGAAAATGAATAGAATTATACTTGTAAGAATCACAATAAATGATTAACAGTAATAAAAAAAAATTGCACAGGTAAAGTTGTTGGCCAAATATTAGACAAATAATTTAAATAATGAAAATGAAGATACTGCATATGCAGCTGTGACCAATGTATAATAAGGGGATCAGCCATTTTTTCTGAAGTTAGAAAATTTATATGAAACTCAGGGTCTCCTGTCAATGCACCCTTGTGCACCCAAGGAGGCATTCCTCTGTCTCTTTGGTGCACAAGAGTTTCACTAGATGCACCTGCCAGGAGGCAGAGAATATAAAGCATTCAATTCCCTAAACAGAAGGAAATGCTATTTTAAAGGCTGAGGAGGTCTCTCATTTGGGTCCCATGTGCTGCACTAGGAAGGTGCAGCAGATATCCCGCATGTCCTATACCATGTCTTTGTTCTTGGAAAGGTAGAATAGATGGCATCACAACAGACTTTAGGTACCTCTCTTTGGGCAACTGAATCCTGCTTGATAGTCATACCATCTATTTTTCTTGAAGAATAAACTGGGATCATTGAGAAACAGTCTTTCCAGCTCAGAGGGCTAAAATTAGAAAGTGGAAGCATCACTCCATATTCCTTAACTCCTGTTCAGAAGAAAATGCTGGCAACCACTTGCCTATCCGAACAACAGAAGAATGTTGTAAAGGCCACAGAAGTTACCAAGATTAGCATTCATAATGCTHTTTACCCTTGACTTCCTTTAGACTAAGTTCATCACAGAACTGTACATTTATGTTCAGGTCACATAATAATGTGAAAAATATCATGGAATCACGGGAACATGGCAATTGCCTTTCTAACCAGGATTCCACAGATGTTTTTAAAAAATTTTCTGGTACTAACTTGTAGGGGATAGCTATCCTGGATACCATTTTATAGGGATTTTTAAAGTATAAAATAATTATACATTTTAACTTCATTATTTTATTTATTTTTTTTTCCCCTGAAGTATCCCAAAGTTTCACTTTGGAGATTCTCTTTCCTTTCATTATTACTAATTTAGCTGTTATGATAAGAGCTATTGTCAGTCAGGATGAGGTACCTGTTGCTCTAGGAGTTGAAATCACTGAGAGTAAAACTTTACACAGTCTAGCTCCAAGCAATTGTCCTGCCACATTTATGCTCAGCCACCATAACTGCCAGTAAAACAAGAGTTTCAGCTGCAAATGGTAGCCTCAGGTATATTGTTAGAAACTTTGCTGTTGCATTGAAGATTTGGGATCCATTAGGTAATGAATGGATTACAYTGAGCAACTACAGAAGATTAATTGGTTATTTGTAAATTGCTTTGCAGACAGTAAGTCTCATATAAGTGCTCTGTATTACTGCTACTAATGGACTATTTTTATCTGTAGTGGATATCTTGCTTCACCATTGTTCGTATACATAAAAGGAAACTATAATACTTAAGACCAGGGTTCAGAACTTCAAAAGAAATTACTTTTAAGCCTGAATAGACATTAATGTTTATCAAGAATGAGGTGATATATGACTGTAAAGAAAGGAAAGGATACGGACAAAAATATATTTTAAACATTTAAAGGGAGGTCTCAGCAGATGCTATGCTAACAGGAAATTTTCAGGTATGACCTGGCAATTTAGAAAACAAGAATTCCTTAAAAATCCAGCCATAAGCTTTTGTCATATCTTCTCTATCTCCTTAATTCTTCTAGAAATATACCCTTTCCTGACTAATATTTTACAAGATATTATTATAGTGCCACTACTTAAAAGATTTAAAKAATCTTTGTTTGAGAAAGAATGAGGAAAGGATTGACAGTTATAAAAAACTGTTCAGAAATCTTAGTTTTAAGAAAAAAATATCTTTTAGTATGGTTACAATTTTTCATCTGCCATGAACAATAGGATAGCATCTCTATTATTGAGCTTAATTTCTGAAGATCTTGTGTCAGACATTCAAGAGTGTTCGGGTATTTGAAGGTGCAAACTGATATTTACAGAAGAAACCAACAAAAAAGGCTATTAGCAAACCTATGCCTAAATATCTTTTCACCCTTAGTCTCATGTGCCTAACGTAACATTCTAGACTATTCTCACTCCTGTAAGATTACACAGATTCTTATACTCTCTGATAATAATTCCTAGAAAGACCCCAAGGTATGACTCCTGTGGCATAGAATACTGTTGTTGATACATTCTTGTATAAACAACAACATCATTTAGAAACTTGTTAAACGACCACCCATATCTAGAAAGGAAAGGAACATAAAGAATACATAGTAGTGCTGATAAAAGTACTTATAGCTAACATATGGATATGGTCCACTGCATGTTTGCTTTGCCTCCCTTGCCATCTTAGTAATATATACTATTATCTTAGGCTCTGTTCTGTGCTAATATGGCTGTAAGTCTTTGAGGCTACAGCAGGCTCGTACCTGGCCAAGTAAGTACATAGACTGGAAATCTGTTTGCCCCCCTTATGCAGAATATTTAAGAGATGAGACATGAATCCCCATTTAAGATATAATACACAAATTCTTTTCTCCTAGCTAGCAGAAAGAAAACAAGAAATTAATCTAGATTTCTATCAGCGTTATCTCAGCATCATTTTGGGGTATTCATTATACACTTTTCAAACTCTTTCAAAATCAGATAGCTAGCCAGAGCAGCCACAACACACTTACCTAAATCCTAAGCACCTCTAATGACTTTAGTAGATTCTTGCCATTCTAGCAGTGAAATGTACCAAACGGATTTGTTGAGTCCATATGCAATTGTTTCACTAACTGAATAGAGGCTCCTATCACAGAATTAAGTGTAGAATCATAACTTAGTGTCAAAACTACATGTTTGGACACTATTTATTCCTAATGATGGGTCAAGTTAAAATTAGACCAGATGTGTATGACAGAATAGTGTATTTCATTCTTTAAATTATTTAAGACAGTCAAAAACCAGGTGTATATTATGTCTTTCACTTCAGTGATGCTATATTTCAGGTGCTACAAAAGTGCTGTAACTTCATCATAATCCAGCAATACATTTAAGTCAAATTCTCTGTATTGGATTTTTCAGTTATACAATTCAGTGTTTGGAAGAATCCCAATTATTTGATGTTGAAAATATTGATGAGGTGCTAAACTGCTGTGGTGGCAAAATCTGCTCAAGCCTTTTACAATATTAGATGCATATCGTGACGTCTAATATTGTAGTGCCATAGGTAACTTTCCCATTACATAGCATGTTCCTATTATGAATGTGATTTGTGACATTTTTGCTAACTACTGTCAGAAATAATCCATCATTGAACATCTTTTAGATTATCCTTTGGGATTCCTTTGATATTTTGGTAATTTAGCATACATGTAAATGTGTATCATATGATAATACTCATTTTAAGGCAGTGGTTTCAGGATATTTTCAGTAAAAATAAATGAATAAACAAACAAATATATTATTACTGGAAAGTCTTTGTGTGTTGAATGGGCTGGATGAAATGTCCTGCATGAATAAAATTCATTAGTTAGCAGAAAAGCACTGACATTAAGATTCTGATATACAGCTAAGCAACTCTGTCCCAAATTTCCCCACTTCTACAACTAAAAAAACAAACAAAAAAGGTCTGATCTCTTAAAAATGTAAAATATAGGAAAAACATATGCAGATGGCAATATTTTAATCCTTTTGTATGGGAAGAATGAAAGCACTTCTCTGCTGTAAACACAGGGATGAACAGAAGATAAAAGCCTGCTTTAAGAGAGTTTAGGAATAGTCTGTTCATTGCACATTTCATATTAGCAATTTAAGCCCTAATTTTTCTCTGCACTTTGTTATTGGGATCAAGGGAAATATATTGTCATTTTATTTTGTTAATGAGTTATTTTGGGGAAGGAGAGGAAAGGGTACTTTAAATGGGTGTGAAAGACTATACCGAGTGCTAAAAAATGGAGAAAGATGGCTATAATGTCTGGAGGAGTGCAGCATTACAAAACATAGTGTTCTTAGCTCTTTATTTCTGTTCCTGGTGCAGTCACTTCTAGCTGTGCAAAGATTGTCTATCAGAGTGTTAGTATAGTATATTTTGTTTTAAATAGCAAGGAAGAAACAGACTTGATGTTTGCAAGGACCAATACAAAGATTGTAACAACAGGTGGTTTGTAATGACAAAGCTAGAGAAGTGTTTTGAAAAGATTAAATGAAAACAAAACTCTCTAAGTTCATAGTATTACTCTTCCAGTCAAYTGGTGATGTTTTTGGATCAGTGATAGATAAACAAGCATACAGTTTAACTGTATTTCTCATGTGTTTTTTTCCCTTGCAGATTACCTAGACAGAGAAGAAATCTTGACATACAATAGATATAAGATGTGAATKCAAGTATGGAAGAATTCAAAAGAGGAAATAGAAAATAAAATTCCATCTTCATTTTCCTTGAATAAAGGCATTGAGGGTGATGGGAAATTCATATGACATAGAGGAGGACAGAATTAGACCCGTTCTCTTGTTTTTTTTGAAAGCAAGTAACATGACCTTTGAGGACTGATTTTACATAACAGTTTGAGCGTAGTTTCAAGTAGTCACACAGTTTAAATGTTATGGTTATTATTCATCCATTCATTGAGAATGACTTTTAATCATCCAAACAGACTCTGTACAATTCTTAACATATATTTGTCCAGAAGAAAGGTGAATGTACTTGCTAAAAGTTAGAAAATAACTGCTGAATTCAAGAAAACAAGGGAAATCCTCCAAAGAGGAGGCTCTGTTTTTTTATCACACGTTTTAGAAGATTTTGTCTGCTGTATCCAGAAAAATTAAAAACTTGTGGTATCACAGACACCAATAATTTGTCAGAAGTATGGCACTAGCTAGTAACAGAATTTCTAAATAAGACATATGGGCCAGGAGTTAAAGGAAACGTTTTGTGGAAAGCAACTTACCACATGTATATGAACTCCTAATTACCTTGGTCTGTGGACACTCTTGGCACTACAATTCCCAGAATTAAATTATTTTCCATAAATTATAGAAACAACAGAACCTTTATGTGTTTATATCCTCTCAAAAGCTGTGGTAATGCTACAAAATTAAGCTGTTGTTAAGTGTGTTTCATGAGAAAAATGCTTAAATATGTATTTTAGTGGCAGGTTGCTGGCAAATTTATATTCATTCATATTTGTATTCACTAAATTAATGTACAACAAAGAGGTGAATTTAAGTAAACAGGATTGTCATCTTCTTCCTAGTAAGGATGATGTAGAAATATTATTTTGTAAGAATGCAAATAAAAAGTCTGGCACCCATTAAGAGGAAGAAAGCATCTGACATTTATTTATTTAAATATTTATTTAATTTATTCCAGTATATTTTATTCACTGTTTCACAAGACCAGGAAATTTGGTTCTGGAGAAGAAATTGGTTAATGTATGTCCTTYCTTCATTAGGAGTCTGAACACAGCACTGGCAAGTTCAGTGTAGGAATCTAGATGGATTAATAGTGACCAGAGAACTTCCTGCCATTCGTACAGGTGTGTATTAGAATAGGATGCAGAAATTAGTGGAGGCCAGACAACCACACAGACTGATGAGCTGCTGTATGGAATTCAGACATTCCACTCCATTTTAGAGTGCTAGACAAAGTGCTCTGGTGCTATACTAACTACCTTGTAGGCCAAGATGATTTGGGTCTTTTGATGAAATGAGCCACATACAGAGACATATTAGGAAGCATTTGCTATCTCTTAGTCCACCACTTCTTCAGTCCTTGGTTAAGCCTTGTGTAGGACATAAGGATTTGCATTTCTGTTAATAATTCCTAAACAATACCTCAATTTTATTTTTTTCCTCTGTCTACAAATTTTTCTCAGCAGTCCTTTTATCTTATTTTTGTGGTGTGAAAATATTTGCTAAATGGAGTTCTTAAACAAAACTCTTGAAAGTGGTTTGCTATACTTAATATTCAAGTCAGGAAATTGGACATATTATCCGCAAGAAGTTTCCTTCCTCTTGGATAGCGATTTAGTAAGTATTTGTGAATGTCTGCCATATTTCAGACACAGAACTCTTAACAAAATAAAATAATTTGGAGATCTTGTCAATTATATTATAAATATTTCAAACAGAAAAAATATAAGAAGGGGATGAGAGATAGTATGTTAGCTAATCAGTTTAACAAAGTGAATCTGCTGTCTGAATACCTTCCATGTATCAGTCAAGATATAGAAAAAAGAAGTATTTTTAGGCTTGGGAGCAGAATCATGTTCTTTGTATGGATTGGTGTGGATTGAAGAACACAATCTTTATTCCCACAATTTTAAAGTATGGATTTTAGAGATTTCAACACAGAACATCAACTCATATTATTGTAATCACGTTAACACACAGAACATTGAAAATGAACCTTATTTGATTTGATGGCTCATTATTTATTTTCACAAAAGTGCTCTGAGAACACAGCATATCAAATTAAAACACACGTACAACGCAGACTTTTGAAAAGGTCCTGAAATGATCCTAAGAAAGGAGAGTGTAGTCCATCTACAGCTAACTATTGAGTGTAAATATAACATCAGTGACATCCACCAAGCTAAAGAGAAATGTTTTTTTGATCAAAACAAAAGGTGTGTGTGGGAGGGGGGGCTTTTCTTAATGGAATATGAAAGGGATTTCCCAGTTTCATGGGGTACATATAAGCCTGTATATTGGCCATGTTTCCCACTCTATACTACCTTGAAAGGCTTGTGCACCACAGAGTGCACCCCACGCATGTGCATCAAACAGTATTACCCCATGCTCTCCACCTTTATGCTACATGCTGTTCTCACGCAGTATTGCCGTAAACACCATACTCCCACACTCAAAATCTTCATCTCACAGTATTATATCACAGTCACTACTTTCAGAAGCCTTAACCCATCCCCACGCTCCTCCTACCTGGCAGCACTCCCTTACAGAAGGAGCATTTTTTGAGAAAAGTGCATGTATCCTCTAGGATCCACCATAGTATCTGTTTGAAAAATGTTCTTGCAAAAAGAGGAGGATGACCCACTCGCAATCTAGGCATCTTTCTTTGATTTCGAATTTTACTTCAGAGATTGAGAATTTAAAATTTAGGTTTTAATAATCTGAATTTTAAACACTCATATCTTTTATTAGCTGCAGTCCATATTAATATGTCTTTAATAATAATTTTAGTCTTTAAAATATAACAACAATTACAAATTGTTCTTGGAGGATCTGTCACTGTGTTTGCCATCTGTCACTGTGTTTGCCATCTTCTGAGACCATCCACTGGACTAACCCAGTTTCATAGAATCATAGAATAGTTTGGATTGGAAGGGGCCTTTAAAAGTCATCTAGTCCAACCCTCCTGCCATGGGCAGGGACATCTTCAACTAGATCAGGTTGCTCAGAGCCCCGTCCAGCCTGACCTTGAATGTTTCCAGGGATGGGGCATCTGCCACCTCTCTGGACAACCTGTTCCAGTGTTTCACCACCTTCACTGTGAAAAATTTCTTCCTTGTATCTAGTCTAAATCTACCATCTTTCAATTTAAAACCATTACCCCATGTCCTATYGCTACAGACCCTGCTAAAAAGCTTGTCCCCATCTATCTTATAGGCTCCCTCTAAGTACTGAAAGGCTGCAGTAAGGTCTCCCTGAAGCCTTCTCTTCTCCAGGCTGAACAATACCAACTCTCTCAGCCTTTCTTCACAGGAGCGGCGTTCCATCCCCCTGATCATTTTTGTGGCCCTCCTCTGGAGCTGCTCCAACAGATCTATGTCCTTTCTGTGCTGAGGGCTCCAGAGCTGGATGCAGTACTGCAGGTGGGGTCTCACCAGAGCAGAGGAGAGGGGCAGAATCACCTCCCTCGACCTGCTGGCCACGCTTCTTTTGATGCAGCCCAGGATACAGTTGGCCTTCTGGGCTGTGAGCACACATTACTAGCTCATGTCCAGCTTTTCATCCACCAGTACCCCCAAGTCCTTCTTGGCAGGGCTGCTCTCAATCCCTTCATCGCCCAGCCTGTATTGATACTGGGGGTTGCCCCGACCCAGGTGCAGGACCTTACACTTGGCCTTGTTGAACCTCATGAGGTTCACATGGGCCCACTTCTCAAGCTTGTAAAGAAGCTTTAGAAAACAGGAACAGGAGGATACCTAATTTCTGTATCCATTAAAATTCTGTTTGAGATGATCAGGTTCTGACAACAGCAGAGCAATTCCAGAACATAATGAGGTGCAATTCTAAGGAGTTTAGACAACTCCAGAAAAAGGCTGAACTTTTCATCCCAAATGCATGATTTTTAGAATCATGGTTTGATCATGGACACCTGAATTTTGCATGTGTGCAATTGGTTACTATTATTTTATTTCCAGCTCATCTGATTCAAGCATATATCTAGTACTGAAAATAGCACAGGATATAACTTGAAAAGGAAAATTTCCTTATCACAAGAGTAGAGATCATTTTTTTAATCTCCTTTTGCTCTATATGTTCTTGTGTTAAGACCCTCAAAACATGGTGTTACAAAATCCCAGCTAGTGTCAGTACTGTCTTCCTGATCAGTATGGAGCCTATGAAGCCTTTTCTTTCCACACATACATATGAAGAAAACTGGAATGATAACATATAAGAAAAGCACGTGACACATAAAATGTGCATCTGCAATTTCTGTCTGAGCTTGGTAAAATAAAGAAGGTAGTAATGGGAAGAGTCATACAGAAGATTCATCTTGAGAATAAAGGTGAGTGCTTAGGAGCTTGATAGCTGTGGATTTCAGTCTTTTACATGAGGACAMAGAGGGTCCAATTCAGTTGCTCCAAAATAGATAGGTACTGCCAATTAAGATGACTTAAGACATCTGAGTTAACTCCATGGAGCTTTGAGATATGACACAGGATTGAACTCCTCTACAGAAGCAGCTGGAGGCCAAGTGGGTTACCTGAGGGCATTTCAAATGACCTTCGTGGGGGAACTGAGCTGAGACCATAATCATAGAATCATAGAATCATTAAGGTTGGAAAAGACCTTTAAGATCATCGAGTCCAACCATCAACCCAGTACTCATGCCCACTAAACCAAGTCCTGAAGCACCTCATCCACACATTTTTTGAACACCTCCAGGGATGGTGGTGTTCATGGTTTTGAACACCTCCACCACTTCCCTGGTCAGCCTGTTAATACAGGCTGCAATAATAAGCTGCAATAATAATAAGCTGCAATACAGCTCCATGTTAAGACACCTGAATTTATATATCTATGTATGTGAGYCAGATGCTAAAAAATCAGTTATAGACAAATGAAGACCTTAGCAAGTCAGCCAATGGAGCCTAGAAAGCATTGCAGTTGACCAGCTTCTAGTGTTCACCTGGGGGGAAACCCTATAGGCTCCATTTACTGTATTGACTATATCCCGACTGTATAGGAAGCTTAGACACACAGCTGACATCTAGATATTGACATATAGACATCTATATTTAGATGTCTTAATCTGAAGCTGCACACATAAAGGCAGAATTGAAAGGAGGAAGAGAAAGGAACTCCAGAGGAGAGAAGAGAGATCCACAAGGTTTCAAAGAAAATTAGAAACAGTAAAAGAGCTGTATTATATGATTGTTAAGGGAAGGAACTAATTTATATATTTTATCAACATGTGCTGTATACATCACTTAAACTAGTGTCAAAAGGGTAAATATCATATTGATACATGGTGCTGTAATAGAATACTTCAAACAGATCAGCTGGCTAAAGGAAGTTCAGAAATTAAAAAAATAAACAATAGCATGTAGCTGATATGAGAGTGAGCTGAATTCTATTATTGATGAATTAATTAAAGATAGACTGGAATATGTATGAAAACAAGCGGAAATCAAGAAGCATGAATAAGAACGAGTATCAATAAGTGAAGAAAGACTTTAAAAAAAAACATGAAACAAAAAAAGTGAGTTTTAAAGCCTAGAGGTACTTTACACTGTAACATAAACAAACAGACAAACAGACATTATCTGCTGGTAGCATTCTATCACACCAAGGAAAATTCAACCCAACACCTCTACCAGAAGTGAATTGAATTTATATTAAATAACACGTGATGTACATTACTTGAAAAAGATTCTGCATTACTTAGGAAGATGAAAAAAATAGAATACAAGTATGTGAAAAAATCAGTAATTGCGTATTTCTGAACAGATTAGGGGAAACAGAGTGAGAGTGAGCCAGTTTGTCAGGATACAAAACACTCACAAATAACAAATTTAGTTTAAAAATATTATTAGAAAAATTAAATTTACTTGTACTAGACAATACAGAAGCAAGCAAAGTTTACACACTTGTGTGAAGCATGAAACACTCCTTGTTTGTGGGCAGTTTGGACTTGCAGTAAAGTCAATAGGAGTCAACATACTAACTACCTTGTAGAATTGGACAGATGGTGTGTATTGTGTGCAGTTCATATTTTACTTAATTCTCTGGCAGAGGGAAAGAATTACAGGTTAATATTTGTCAGGAAGTGCTGCAGCTAATAAGAAAGTAAAGGAGAATAATGTGTATGAGCTTTTTACTTTCTTTTTACTTGGAAAGCTAGTGACTCTGTTAATTAAACAAACGCAATATATCCAAATGAGAGGTTTTCAGTCAATGCAGTAACCTAACCCATATATTTCTATCATGTTTATAAATTTTAGTGGTGATCTCACTGCAGAAAACTTTTTATGTTTTAGTAAAAATACTGTTAATATTACCTCTTTAATAATCAGTGTTTATCTTCACAACAGCAAAGGCAAGCAATAGCAAAGGTCCTTGGGTATCTTCTCACCCTCAAAAATGAGACAGTGCCAGATTATCACAGAAGACCCACAGGCTAGCATTCTGTGAATCAACCATGGAGTCTGGATTCTGTCCGTCTCTGATTTCAAGCAATGCGATTGTTCATGTGTTGCTAGTTTTTCAGTATGGCTATTCCCAACCCTAGAAGCATCTTACCTTCTGCTCCTGATGGCAAAAGAAGTGTTTGAAGTGAAAACTTAAGTATATGTGATATCCTTATCCTTGACTTCTATTTCAACAAAAGTTTACAAAAGGTACAGCTAAGATTCAGTCTGCTTCAGTGAGGTACCTAACTACTATTAAAATTTTGGATGCCTAGGAAGCAGTCCCATTAAACTAAACACCTAAAAGTTACCAGTAGGCATAGGAGGGAAACAAAGGCCTATGGGGGAAATGCTATCTGCTTAAATCAGACATTTAAACTAAGGTACAGAGGACCCCCCTCTGGAGGCCTTGGCTACATCTACGTTCACAATTTGTTACAAAACACTACTGCAGCTGTGAATCAGTGAATGCCCTGATTGTCCCAAATTGCTGCACATTGGTTTGGTTCAAGGTGTGATTTTGGATTAAACAAATGCAGTTATACTCCTTGTGAAGAAAATCAAAGTGGAAACTCTGCTCTTGGTGTACACCAAAGGCACTCTCCTCAGTATCCATAACAGAAACATGAGGGTTCAAACCAGAGATTGGTTCTTTGGGTTCAAACTGCATTCATGGCGACAGCTTCAAACCAGACTCTGAAGCATGAACTCTGAGATTTGTGTAAATGCAGGAGTTTGAGCTCTAATTGCTTTGATCTACTGATCCATTCTTGTTGAGCTGAGTTACTTGCTAATGTAACCACAACTATCGCCTGTCTCTTCACTGACTGTATAAGGAACTTAGACATAGCAGGACTGCTTGTTAAGTAAATAAAGAAATACGCAGGTGGACTATATTTTTTTCACACTAACGATTCTTGCAAATAAATGTAACTGTGAAATGGCAATATTTTAACTACGGAACACACGTTAGTTTTAAGGACTAGAGATTCAGTTTTACCTATGTGGGAAGATTGTAACCTGAAGTAATGTGGAAATGATACCTCTTTGGAGTCAACAAATGGCCAAGATTTAGTAAGAAGAAATAGCAATATCCTGCCATTTTTTCCCAAGATAGAAAACAGTTCCTGCAAAAATTATTAGGAAGCTCAAAATTCTTATGTGCATCTATACATTTTTTCTAAGAATTTTGTGGCACCAGTTTTTAAGTTAGATTTTATTTTAGTTGCTTCTTTTCTTTTCTGTTTTATTGTGTTCTAATGAATTTTTAAACTAAATTTGAAATTAATTTCAAATGGCTAACTTTACTTCACTTAGATTTCTGTTACCAACAGTAAGAGTTAATATTTGAAACTTTGAGCAAGTTTGCTACATTTCGGATTTTGTACTAAAAGGTTTGATAGCTTGAAACTCTTCAGTGGAATGCTTACAATCCCCTTTCCTTTCCTTTCCTTTCCTTTCCTTTCCTTTCCTTTCCTTTCCTTTCCTTTCCTTTCCTTTCCTTTCCTTTCCTTTCCTTTCCTTTCCTTT
>JASVER010000002.1:23330603-23354568 GCA_030449065.1 Oceanodroma leucorhoa
TTCTCCACCCAGATAAGGAATCTTTGAGACAAATGTCCTGCAATCCAGTTTCTCACAGTCTTACAGAAGCCTATAAAGATTTCAGGCAATCAAGAGGATTTGGGGTTTCTGTTACAGTCAATGGAAATCTAATCAGTGCAGTCAACAAGACATGAATCGGTTGATCATACACAGATGTTTAGTGCCTTTGGAGATAGCCTGGGATATTCTGGACATCGGCTGCCATTTCAGACAGACACAGATCTCCCATAGGTACTGCATCATATCTGCCAGGCTAGGATATATGTCTTATATACCACAGAGTATCTTAAATATCATTAGAAGTTAACAGCAGGCAAGATTCTGGCTCTCAGTATATGCTGGAAACAATTTCTGAACACAAGGAGGGTAAAGTACAAAACCCGTAGCTGTTCTAACACTACTCTAGAAAGCAAAGTCCACTTGTTGAGAAAGTCACATCACATTCCAGAATGACCAAAGACTTCTGTATTGCTGGTGTATTTTAATGAAGACTGTGGGTGTTGTACAGGCTGATGTCTATGAAATCCCAAAGATAATGAAGTGGGTTATGTGCTTTTAAAATTTCTTGTGCCTCTCAAACTTTCCCTTAACCAAAACTTAATCCATTTTAAAATTACAAATGTGATTTACCTTCTTTTTAGGTTTTTTAGACTTTTTTACACATCAAAACAGCACCTGTTGATTCATATACAGCAGTTTCTTGGGGGAAGTAGAACAAGACAAACAATTTAAACTAAAAGGCAGCTTCTGTAGTTTGGCTATCTATGTTCCTCACCTATGGCTTTGTCCATATTTTTGAGTTCCAGAATTCCACAAGGGACTGCTGATGATAGAGTATTTCCAAAGATGTAAATATTATTAGTTAAGCCTGGCTGTCTGATGACACAAAATTGCTATCGCACAATATTGTCTTTGAAAAGTGGTAATTCTGAAAAAGGTAAAAAAGAAGCCATCTTTGTTCATACCAGCTAGCAACTGGGCAAGCCAGTGAGTTCAGTCTCTGGCCATTTTTAACAGTCCATTGTTAAAGCAATTGAAGTATGTATGCAGTTACGTAATCTTGGTGAAATTTTAATGTGGACGTTTTGCTTTAACTTCTTTTCCTTCAACAACAACAAAAATGAGAAGAGAAAAAAGAAAGAAAAGAAAAGAAAAAAGGTGGCCCCCAAATAAATGAAACTCAATTTCACGGCACATTATCTCTCTCAATTCTTTCCTCTCAGCTTTCATTTTCATTAAAATCACAGACAACCATAAATTAATAATTACTTCAGGTTGACTAAATGCAGGCCACACTATTTAGCTCTCGTTTTCCTACAGTGGCCCTTCTTGTTCATGCTGGAAAAATGTTAATTTAGATAATGTGGCTTGCCCCTTGTCATATAATTCTGTTTTGCAGTTTCACTGATCTATAATGGTCTGTTCTTATTAGGTAGTATTAACTTTATCTTTTGTTCAATCAAGCTTCACAGTTTCCTCCGACAAGATAACTATTGTGAAATATCAGATGAAATGTTCTATTATCCGTATTTCTGTTATATTTTGATTCATCTCTATGTTGTAACAGTGTTCAGCAACATTCCTAATTTCTTCCAGTAATAAATTTATTGTCCATTAGCCCAAGCCATATGTGAGACTTTTTTTGGCAGGAGCTACAGAATATATACCTCAATCTTACTACTTTACAGTTTATGCACATTTCAAATTAGACGTTTTATCAACCTACTTTTCAATTAAGAATGGGTGAATAGGTTCAAATAAAATAAAACCTGAACTTTCACCCAGAGCTTGAACCCAATTGGTTTCTGAGGTTTGAAACAATTTAGTGTAGTTCAGTTATCTGTAATTTTTTTGGCAGAGTATTCTAGTAGTAAATGAAGGAAACTGAGACATATAACGGCATTTATTTCTAATTGGTCATTGACTTGTTGCTACTTGTCATTTTGATTAAATCATTTAACTTCTCCATGCCTCAGTTTACCTATTTTTATTCTATCATATTCAGTTGAACTCAGATTTTTATCTAGAGGTCTTCAAGGGAAAAGTATCGATACGGCCTCCTCTAAAGCTCCTTATTTCAATATACATGTATATTTTGATGAAGATTTAYTAAAAAACCCACACAGAACAAAATTAAACTTTTAAATTCCACTGACAATATGACATAACCTACATTTTTTTATTCATAAGTGAACACCTGAAAGTTTCTAAGCACTTACATAATTTGTACTGTATTTTCATAATATATTACAATAGCAGACAGTTCTTTGCTCTTTTCAGACACCCTTTAGCAATTAGAATCTGTTTCTTGTAGAGTAAAGGTGATATATTTTTCATGCAATAACTTGTGCTACGTAATTAGATGAGTATCAGTAGCGTTCATATATGTGCAGGGAGTTCCTGGATGTGTAGGCACCCACACCTGTCTAAACTAAAAGTAAATCATTGCAGTAATTATACCTGCAAATATAAGTGGGAAAATATGATTGTAAATTTCTTATAGATTATGGGCCCCTCTTTTAATGAATTGTCATAGCATGTAGTATAATCAGTAAATTTCTTTTATGTAAGTTCTCAGTTATTTTCATCCAAAAAAATCTTCTTAAAACAAGACATGGGAAATTACCTAATGTAACATTAAACACCATTGGTAACCATTTGAAAGTGATATGTAGCTTTTCTCCAAGTGTCAGGGTTCGAATTCCCATGGCATATGTTCTATAATAAGATATAGGTCCTCACAGTTTGAAATAACTGCATTTTTCCGAGTGAATGGCATATTTTCTTCCACCCTTGAAAACTGCTTATATAAACGTTCTGGTAACAGGCTATTGACATATGGCCTAAGCTAATTCCTTGGGTTTTTTGTTTGTTTTTAGGGAAATAATGGAAAGTCGTTAGTGGAAGTTAGAAGATGAAGAAGAATTGGCCCTCAGAATCGTTTTTGTTATATATCAATTGTTTTATATCTCTCTGGACAATACTAATATATCTGGATCTGTTGTGATCTGCAGTAAATTTAAGAATATTTAAGAAAATATTTTAAAGTTTAAAATAGATTCTGTTTGGCCAATTGCATAATATATGAATGCTACTTTCTTAAACTAATAAACATTTATCAGCTACCACAGCAATATACTTAAATAGACCAAAGCATCTTCTATCATCCAAGTGATGTAGCTCAACAGTGATACACCAATTTCATAGGCTTAATTTTTAGTAATCTCTAGGGATGCACCCTGAAAAGAAGAAATGTGATCTAGTTTACAGAATAACACATGAGAAAACAAGATCTGTCTGTTTATGTCTGTTCTATTAGAAATCATAATATTAGTGTCATTGGCAAGTCAGTTCACCTCTGAAGTCCTTTACAGTTATGTTTTCTTTGAAACAGAAAGATGAACTGACTTGCCCAATGACATGTGGATCCCCTTTCTGCAGCCTGTGATGCAGCACATCAACATCTGAGGTAGAATTATTCTTCAGAAAATACAGATGTCTAGAGCATAAATGTCTTCATTTCAGCTTGTCATTTAGATTCCCCATATAATCAATGGAGGGGAACAAGCACTTCATATCATTCATCTTACCCTAATGCAGCCATTAAATATAGGTCAGAGGAACTGTACTTTAGTAGTGCCTGTTTCTGAACACTGTCTCTTAACAAAATGTAGCCAAGTAGCTCATATGAAGATATCTACATCATAGACAGCTGAAGTTGGGTGAACATGTCCCTAAAATCCTTGCTTCACATACCCTCAAGCCACAGTGATTACCAGATGCTAATGAAAATGCCTTTATGCATTTTGCTGATATCAACAAGACTTTCCTTAGGAGAGGGAGAGGTAGGCAGATAGCGTATTTGAAAGGCCTCTTGCCCATGCAATATACAAAATATGATAATCAGTATTTCTTGAAAAATCTTCTTTTGAACAAGGAAGGCATAGCAGCAAAACAGAAGTTGTCTGAGTGATATCACACGGTAATTTTAGGGAAGAAAAGACAAATTAAATTGTCACAGAATTAAGGTTTTCTAAAATACTTCCAGGGAAATTATTTTAATTAGTGTTTCTTTAAATAAAAACCAGGAGAGCATTTTTCTTTTCAATAATAATTCTTTTGTTCAGCCCCAATCCAAACATTGCAGCACTGTATTAATGCAAGACAATTTGAAAAATGGAACTGACTAGTTTCCATTTGACTGAAATGAGAACAAGATCTAGCCTTAGGCAACAGGATCATAACTAGCCAAAAACAAATGCCATTTTTAAATTTCATGAAGTGATTATTTGCTGTTAAAAAGTCAGTATTTCCCAACACATATAAGACAGTAATAGAATCTGAGCTCTCAAATGACCTTATGCTTACAAAGGAAATAGCTGTAATATATCAGCCATTCCTGTGATCACTGGAAATAAGGCTCTATCAGACCTTGTGTGAATTAAAATAGTATAAATTAGTATAACACTACTTCAAATTGGAGTAGTATCATGAACTTCAACAAGCCTATACTAATTCAGATCAACAGATATATGATTTACTAATTGTACAGTGATGGATCTGACTCATCAGATTTTCAGTTTGACTGATGAGTCTCTTTATAAGTATTCCTTTTCACATCACTCTAGTGTAACACATCCATATAAATCTGCGAAGGAAGGGAAGGGAAAGGAAAGGGAGGGAAGGGAAGGGAAGGGAAGGGAAGGGAAGGGAAGGGAAGGGAAGGGAAAGGAAGGGAAAGGAAGGGAAAGGAAGGGAAAGGAAGGGAAAGGAAGGAGAAAATGCAGATCTTTTATGTGCCAGCAAACACTAGTCACTGAATGTCAAATAATCAAAAATGATTCTATCATACAATGGTGTTCTCTCATGTAATAGCTGTGACTGAGTCTGTAGAGAAAACCTGACTGTTACAGTCACTGAGCAGCTTGTCGTCCAATCAGGGAGAGAGAGAGAAAATGTTTCCCTTTCAGACTTAACTAGTGACGGTGTTACTAAAGTTCCAGTGTGACAACTGGAGATGAAGGTTCAGGTAGAAAGCTAGAACCCAATGAGGATGAATTATCTATAAAAAATAACCAACCCATGAAGCCATGTTTGTTCTTGCACAGGGTGACCTGACGAATGTGCTTTCAATTAAATCCTAGTTAAGGAGAGCACACTGTAAATCCTCAGAATCTCTTATTTTGGCATCAGGAAATACGACTGTTTTTATGAACACTCCCCTCCAGTGTGAGGAAATGAGTGTCTGCCTTAGAGCAAGTATAACCAGCCACATCCCAGAATTTTCTCTGCTTTCCTTTGTATATCTCTCTGTGGCAATGTCATGTCTCTATAATGACTCCTCAGGACTGATTCTACGTGGACTTGAGGCTAAACTGCACACCAGCAGTTTCTTTGGTAATTTCTCCAATTTGCTTTCCAATTGTTTGCTCCAGCATGACTCAGTAGAAGGGCTGGTCCACTCATAGATATTTCTTGGACTTCGTCATAGTTGTAGCACCTGTGGGCATATAGGACTGCATTCACCTGATATAGCTTTACAGTTTTTAAGACCGTTAGTTTCAAACTTATCTTTGATTTATTCTATAGCCAGTGGCAAAGGACAGTTACTTCAGAGTACATTTCAGATAGCCTAGGATCTGATCAGTTAAGGACCTGAAACACTATCACCCAGATCATAATCCAATTCACAATCGTGTATGCTATTATTATACATAGAAACACGTACATTTATTTAAAAAGGAGGTATTGGTTACCTGATTTTCACATGCAGGAGGATAGAAAAAAAAGACATTTCTTGAAGGTAATTTTATAAAATCCTTGAATCATGTGCTAAAAGCTGAGCATTAAATCATTCATGTTCTAATCCTTTCCATGTACATTATGTTCTAATGCCTTTCCATAGCTGTATCCATAGGTATATAGTTAGTTAAGTAGAAAATATAGTTAGTTAACTATACTTATATAGTTATACAGTTAGCTAACTATATACTACATTTTAATACATTTTTCAGGTAGATAAGAAATAAAAAAGCACCAATATATAAATAAAACAGACTAATCATATTTAGACTTTAAGCAAGAACAAAAAGCTGAATATGCTTTTTTATGTTAGGATCATGGTTTTGAAAAAAGAAAACAAAAAACAACCCAAAACCAAAACCCAAACCCAAACATTTTTTTACGTGTTTCTAGCTGTTGTGTTACACTGTGACATGATGGTGTCTTGCTGATTTCCTGGCTCATGCTGAGTATACTCACAGTGCAACGTTAGCTGGGATTGAGATCCCTGGGATTGAGATAGAGCATCAAAGAACTCACAATTGTCCAGAGTGTATGTCATTTATGTATTTTATGCCATACTCTTGTCACACTGAAAGAACTGGTTCTGAAAAAAACAAACGGCAAGCACTYTAGCATTTCATCATGTACTGTTAAATACTGCAATTATGTACTTCAATGCTTTACATCTCTTTGGATCTATATGAGTGAACATTCATTCTTTGAAGGTTTCTGCTTCTCGGGAACACTGCTATGGATTGTGATCATTTTCTGTAAAGACATACCTTACAATTAAATGTTTCAATTACTTGAAAATTTACAAGATTAATGATGTTAATATGACTAGGGATATAATAAGTATTTTTTTCAGAATCCCTGCATCAGCTTGCTGGACAATCATGCTATCTACCTTTGAGGAGTAATTTAGTAGGACTTTGTATTTTGTTATCTCTGAAAAGAATAAATGTGATTGTGTATCCTACTTTTTACTGTGTGTTTCAGGTCTCCTCTGCCCAATCCAATTGTGAAGGCCTGGGAGAAAATGTTTAGCCTTTCAGTGCAACAATGATGAGATTGTACCTCACAAGTACTGGCCAAGAAAATTCCCTTTGATTTCAGTTTTTGAGGGGAATAGTGACGCATTATTTTTTCTAATAACCTGTGCTTTAAAGTAATGGAAGGTGAAGACTAAACATTTCTTCTATCAAAATGTCAAATCCCCACATAYACAGATAAAGGTCTGTTTTTCTGATCACAGAAATGTTTAAATCAGGTACATGTGTGAAAATAAAAGTAAAGCACTTATCTAGTTAACTGCACAAGACAGAATGTACTTACACAGAACTACTTGTGACCATGACAGTGGACAGCATTCTTTCAATATTCCTAACACTGAACAGTTAAAATAATTTAAAATAAAAATTATATGACTTAGTTGTACTGCAGGAAAATAGATACACTTCGATATAGAACTATACACTTAGATATACATCTATGCACTTAGATATACATCTATACACTTTGCAAGGAAATGATATTATGTTTTTCACCCACTTCTCTGATTATAGTTTTCTAATACATAAGGAAAAAATATACACAAGGAAGAAAAAAAAAAAGGCGAATTCTCACAGAGTAGACTTTTGACTGTTCTCACCTTCTGCCAGTCTCACAGGCAGGAACAAGTATTTTCAAAGCACTTAGACCCACAAATATACATTGCACTCCAGCTATGCTTCTGAGTTGTTCATACATGCAGTATTTTTACATCAATGCCCATTTTTTGCATAGATTAGAGACTTTGAGATGATCAGATCTAAGAGTCCCCTTTAACACTTCAAGTTTAAAGTAAAGAGTCTAGACTTCTCTGTAGCTGGTAAAAAAAAAAAAAAGAAGAAAAAAAATCCTCTTATGTCTTCTATTGCATCAATCACTGCTCTTCTTCACTAGCTATTCCCTTCAGAATACTTTGAAATGAGATCTGTCTTTAGATTGTCCTACCTGCCACAGTTCAAACACCTTTCTAAAGAGTGGCAATAAAAAGCTCTAAGTGCAAACCTGGCAGAACAAGGAGTCATTAGGCCCCTTAGATACTGTGAAGGTGGTGATTACATAAGAATCTATATAGATAGATGAAAGGTTTGGAAAAACATAGTATGTTAGCAGAACTGTAGGAATTTATCTCCTGCATGCAAATAACTAAATTTAGAAATCTTCTGCACACAAAAGATTCAAAGTGGGACTGCAGTCAAATACAGGCAAAATTTAGTGGAAAAGAAACTGCATTTTTATATGTAAATCTGACGTACATCTGCATATGTTTTGCATATGTAGTTACTTAAAATGCATGTAGAACTGTTGATTTCTATCTATTCAGAGAGAGGTCTCCATGCATTTAGGTAATAAACCTTCATCCCATGATTATTCTAAATTTTAGGTAGTAGATGACATACTGACATGACTTGGAATTAGTAGATAACTATTTATAGCATTTTGTTTGTGAGGTGTATGAGTACTGAAGGCTTTTCAAAACTTTCTATGATTTTTAAATGGGCTTCATCTGAAGAATTCCTAGAAAATCAGACAAGTCCTGCTATTCTTAGACAGTGGAAGCAATTGCTTTTTTTTTTTCTAAAATATTGACAGCATCAGACTATCTTCTCAGGTTCAGCCCCAACTTAGCCAAGATCTGCAAAGTGAATAGGGGCTTTTATCTTGGCTTCTGTGGACTTCCAGTGGAGGGAGGAGAGTTCCCATGACACAAGAACCTGCTGCCCCCTCTTGGCAATTTTTGTATTTCAGGCCACTTGACCAGTTCACTAGGGTGTTGCATGGATGGACTGCTGGCTGGTAATGGTTTTGGAAGCACTGTCCCTTCATTGTTTCACTGTTTTAGTTAAATTAATCTTAGCTTTATTTCACTGAACAGATCAGCACCTGTAATCTAGAAATAAATTTTCAAGCCAATAGTTCAAAACCCTACTATTGGGAAAATTTGCCTGCAAAATCTTATTTGTGATATATGATTAATAATTTTTTCAGAAACATGTATCTATATTTTCCCCCTACAGATTACTTTCAGTTGCTACTTTTTCAACATCATCCTTCTTCCCAATTTTATACCCAAGTAACCTAAGATCCCCCACACACTGCCCTCCCCCAACCTCCTTCTGCCTCTCGGTTTTAAAAATGTTCTCAAGTGAAACTAGCACAGCAAAGTCTGTGGAATCTGAAACACGGTATTAAATTCTTTACTCATTATACACCAAAGTGGGTTGTCCTTACAACTTCCTTTTATGTTTATATGTCAGCTGCTGTTGAGGCCTTTTATTACTCTAAATCCATCAACTTGAAGGTCACACTTTTATAGACCGTTGATGTCACTGCATTTTGTATTTGGTGTAATGTGTGCTTGAAGATATAGTGAAGGCAAAAGGGCTTTTGGTTTCCTTGGGGAGTCCCATGCTATTATGACCATGACCAGTCAAATGAAGATTCACATGACATTTTCTTATAAAGAACTTTATCTGCGAGATATAGGTGCGGGCTGAGTTGCATTCTGAAATAACGTGCTTCTTATTTTAGGTATTTTCATTTGTTCTGACAAATAAAAAGCTACTTAATTTAAAGGGAAGCTAGTGCGTGTGGGTGGACCTCAGAGAGGAATATTTTCCTTACAATCTAAATTATTTCCTGACTTGTAGATATATTTATTTTTTCAGAACACTTTGTGTGATGTGCTCTGCATTTTGATGTGTGTAAAATAGTGTATTACTTCTGTTCTTGCGTTGCTTCAGTGTTAGTTCTGAAAAAAGGATAATTCGAGAGTATAAAAAGATAAAGAAAAATCTCCCATATCCAAGTACATATTGTTTTCTGTTTGTTGCTGATCATAGCTGTCAAGGTAACAAGAGAAATCAGTACTTTCTACAAGACATTAATTTCTCTTTTTAGATGTAAAGCTATGCAAAATGGAATACTGAAAAAGAAATACTTAAAATTGAAATAACTCTATCTCATGCTAGGATGTAGCTGGAGGGAGACATGGATTTGAGGACAATATTCTAGGTATAGAAAAACTTATGGAAGGAAGTGTGTGGTAAGATAAATGAGAAAAGAAAAAAAAATCATTGCTACTGAGATTCGGTGGAGACATCTGATCTCTTTGGATGATATGAATTTCTTAAAACTGAGGTAACTACCAAGCAGAGACCAACCTTACCTGTCTTGAGATAAAAAACATCTTTTCCCTTGCAAAAATATCAAGGCTTGCATGACTGAATGTCACGGAAAACTATATCAGCAGTTTTCAGATCTTCCTAGGTTTAACCTCTTTTTCAGACTGATCATTTTGTTTACTGCTAAATATAAGCACAACTATTGGATTAAACGATATTTCTGCCAGGTCTGTAATTTTATTCATAGTTCATAGCAGCAACCATGCCTCTTATATTTGAGAATTACTTCTGTACATATTTGTCCCTCAGAGCAGAACTAAAACTTGGTGACTGGAAATGGAGGACCACATAACATAAACTGATGGGATATACCCATGAGTGCTGAGGGAGCTGACTGACGTCATCGCAAGACCAGTCTTGATTATCTTTGAAAGGTCAGGGTGACTGGGGGAGGTTCCTGAGGACAGGAAGAAAGCAAATATCATTCACACCTTCAAGAAGGGCAAGAAGGAAGATATAGGGAACTACAGTCTGGTCAACCTCACCTCAATCCATGGGAAGGCAATGGAGGAACTAATCCTGGAAACCACTTCCAGGCGCATGAAGGACAGGAAGGTGATCGAGAGGAGTCAACATGGATTTATGAAGGGGAAATCAACCTGATAGCTTTCCACAATGAGGTGACTAGCTTGGTGGATGAGGAAAGAGGGATGAGGGATATTGCTTACATTGACTTTAGTAAGGCTTTTAGTAAGGGTTAGGTATCCCATAACATCCTCATAGATGAGCTGACAAAGCACAGATTAGATATGTGGACAGTGAGGTGGATTGAGGTGGACAGTGTGAAATAACTGATGGGAGGGATTGAAGAAGACGCAGCCATACTCTTCTCAGTGCCCAATGACAGGACAAGACACAACAGGCACAAATTAAAACGCATAAAACTCCACCTGAACACAAGATTTTTTTTTTTTTTTTTACTGGGACAGTGGTCAAACACTGGAATAGGTTGCCCAGAGATGTGGAGTCTCCATTGTTGGAGATATTCAAAGAATCATAGAATCATAGAATACTATGGGTTGGAAGGGACCTTTAAAGGTCATCTAGTCCAACCCCCCTGCAATGAGGAGGGACATCTTCAACTAGATCAKGTTGCTCAGAGCCTTGTCCAGCCTGGCCTTGAATGTTTCCAGGGATGGGGCATCTACCACCTCTTTAGGCAACCTGTTCCAGTGTTTCACCACCCTTACTGTAAAAAAAGAGTAGAGGGGCAGAATCACCTCCCTTGACCTGCTGGCCACGCTTCTTTTGATGCAGCCCAGGATACAGTTGGCCTTCTGGGCTGTGAGCACACATTACTAGCTCATGTCCAGCTTTTCATCCACCAGTACCCCCAAGTCCTTCTTGGCAGGGCTGCTCTCAATCCCTTCATCCCCCAGCCTGTATTGATACTGGGGGTTGCCCTGACCCAGGTGCAGGACCTTGCACTTGGCCTTGTTGAACCTCATGAGGTTCACACAGGCCCACTTCTTGAGCTTGTCCAGGTCCCTCTGGGTGGCATCTCATCCCTCAGGTGTGTCGACCGCACCACTCAGCTTGGTGTCGTCTGCAAACTTGCTGAGGGTGCACTCGATCCCATTGTCTATGTCATTGATGAAGATATTAAACAATACCAGTCCCAATATGTACCCCTGTGGGACACCACTCATCACAGATCTCCATCTGGACATTAAGCCATTGACCGCTACCCTCTGGATTCAAAACCCAACTGGACACAGTCCTTGGCAACTTGCTTTAGCTGACTGCTTGAGCAGGGGACTTGGACTAAATGATCTCAAGAGGTCCCTTCCAACCTCAATGATTCTGTGATTCTTCTGCAGTATGTGAACTTTATTTTACATTAGCTATTTACTTTTTCTTTTTTTAATTTAAAAAAAATTCTTTAGCTTCGTTAGGCAGTAAATTGTTTCTTATTTACCAGTAGACAGATGTCTGCTGCTGTCTTGAATTCATATGATCACTGCTGTGTTTTCTAAGACAGGTAAAAAAAAAATACATTTGTCAAGGGAGATGCTTTGCGCTATAGTTACAATAGAACAATATAGCTATCCTTTCCAAAATTTCATGAAATTGAAAGTAAACTTAATCCACTGCTAGAAATATTTATATTTAAATTGTTAAGCAATTGCTAAATCTTACTCCATGATCTCATTAAACAGTTATTTTCTTCCCTGACCTGTTGGACCTGCAATATATTTATGTTACTTTGACCTTGGCTAATGATTGCTGTACTTTTTATTTTTCAGAAAACATGAAGTCATTATTCAATTCTCTAAGTAGTTTTGTTGTTGCTGTTGTTCTTTATTTTGCATTAGCATAATGAATAACARCTTCACGTGGTAAAGGTTTGGATCATCAGCCTGAGAATCGGCAGCGCTAGTGTTAAAAACTGGCTCTCACGCTCTACCACTAAGGCACAGAAAGCTTTCTCTCATAAACTGTCCTCAACCATAAAATATGGTGTTACATTTGCACTTCCATGAAAAATCCCTCTGGTCCTTCCTGAATCAATTGTATCCTCCCCTGAACATGCAGTAGCAGGCAAAAATGTTATTATAAGAGGATATACATCCCAAATGACAAATACATATAAATAGTACTCTATTTAGCTATTTTATTGAGTGATTAATGAAGATTTAGTTAGATAGGGAAAAATAATAGTCTCTGCTATTTTGCATGGAAAACCATTTAAGATTTTTAATGTTACAGTATTTTGCAATTATTTTGTCAAATTTAAGTAAAATTTAAATTCCTATGAACAATATTGAACAGCAATGTTAGAAACAATGGCAGGTTTTGGTGAATATTGCCTATGACACATAAAACCTTTTGCCAGTCAGTAGAGAGGTTGATTAACTTAACTGAATTAACATCAGGAAGGAAAACAAATACCTTTGGGCAAACTAAGYGGAATAATATCAACCCAAATTTTAACTGTGTAGACATGAACTAAAGATATTGCCATACTGTTTCAGATTAGCTTCATTTGCAGTTCCGCATGAATCTTCTATAATGTCAGTCATTGCTACTTTTGAAGACCCTGAAATAAACTTTATAAAATGCTATTAAAATAGCCTATCTGTGAGGAAAGTGTTTTTCATCCCCTCATAAGTTAAAGAAGCACTGATAATTTGTATGTTACAAAATTCTTTTTAGTTCTTAGTTTTATTTTTTTCATTTTTGTCATAACAATATACTGCAGATAAAATGGTAAAGAGAGAGAAGGTTCTGGCAAACACTGCATAAATCTCTAAAATAATTGCCCCAACTAATCAGTGTTGCCAAGACTTTCATCCCCATCACGGAGGTGTCTACTTAATTTATTGTAGGTCATTTGTAAACCATAGTGATCTATGAAGACAAAGCTAGGCCTAAAAGCAGTTATTTTCATGGAAAGTGAATTTTTTCCCTATTCCATTAATGTCAGAAGTCATTTCTTGTAACCATTTCCCCAACCTGAAAAGAGAAATACATTCTCCCCTCATGACAGGAGATAACGAACACTCCATGTTGTAGATATTACTTCCAAATTCTAAGCCTCTGATCTTGACCCAAACAAATTATTCAAATCAATAGAGACTACAGTCACCTAGTCACCTGGAGGAATTCAATAGCTGCCAGCACGGTCTGGAAATCCTAAATTGGCTTGGAAGTCCTAATCATCAATACTGAAGTCAAAATCACCCAACAGATTCAAGATTGGGTCATATTCAGAGCTTGGAGAAAGCTGATCAAAGCACCTAAAGACAATTAAAAAGCTCTTATTGGCTTTTTTTCAGACTTTGGATTATTTTCCTAGATGAAAGTTGAAGTGAAATTAACCCTACCTATTATATAATTAATAATTACAGCAAATTGTGAAGACACAATAATTAGAACCACAGAATGTGAACATGTTAGTACACATACTGGTAATGTTTRACTGAAAAACTCAAAGGATGAATATCTCCCTACCCTGAAAGTACAGTTCCCTACTGCTTCTAGGCAACAGCAGAAGATGAAGGTTAGAACAAGAAGGTTAATAATTTGGATTCTACCCAGTAAGAAATAATGCTTTGCACAGACATTAGTTACCTCCTTACACATCTGCAAGGCTATTAGGAAAAAAAAAAAAAAAAGAGAAAAGCAAAGCAAGAATAAAACCAAATATCTTTCCACTTCATAGTATGAAAGCCTTTTTCTCTTATTTTTTCCCCAGTGTATGAACAAGATTCTTTAGAAAAATGACCGTATGCAATGATTTAGCACATGAATACCTTTCATGAAACCAATCTCCCTGCAAAAATATTTAAGTCTTAAGAATGTCCTGCTGATACTGTGTACCAGAGAGCTTTCAATAGAGAGTAGAGCTAATTTTTTTAAAAAGCAGAAAAATGCTGAAATATTGAATCTACTCAGTGCCCCAAATAGAGACCTTTTGAGATGTGTATCTATTTTCAGAAGATGATAGAAAGAGATGGAATTCAGCAGATGTTTAAATCCTGAAAAGACATCACGAATGGTACTTTTTCTTCAGCAATGCTCCAGTGGTATATATCAGTTTGACAGTGAAAGGCCACTCTAATTCCCTCTGTAATAACCTAGGGAATGACACTTGCTCAGAATGTCAAGTCCTGGAAACTTGCTGTTAATTACAATGCGTGCCATTTTATCAGCATTGGTAGGAGTTTTTGTCTGTTTCTCCATTGTACAGTAACCACTGAAAACTGACCCTCTAGTTTATGCTCTGCCCCAGCACACACAACTCACACCTTTAAAGTGACCTTTATGTTCAGTAGCAGGTGTAAGATTATATAAATTATGACTCCCAGTGTATTATCAATCAAAAAGCTACTTGTCAAGCTGCTTTTTTGCTAACAACAAAAAAAATCAAATCTATCCTCAGAGGCTATAATCCTGTATAGGCGAATAAAATACCATGGGGTCTGTTCTCCTCTCAGTGCACATACGTAAATCTCATTCCTACTAACGTTAATGGGGAGTTACATGCATGCATCAAGAGAAGAATAAATCTGCAACAGAGCACACAGGAAACCACTCAGTGTGAAATAGCTTAAGGAGACAGATAGGGGAAAACACTGCATGGAAAGAGCCTATAATACGTTCATACAGTTTTACTTATAACTCTTGATGAACTTTTTCAGACTGAATGCCGTACATTTGTGTCATATGGATTTAGAATGCTTGATAAATTATATTAGCAATTACATATTAACTGTAGCATGGTTCAGGTGGGATTGCTGTCTCTAGGTCTTGCATTGCAGATTGATGATGATACAATCCAAAAAGCTTTTAAAGAATTCATGTTAAATGTTTTCAGGTTTCAGTTTAACATGTTCAATAGTATTTTAAAGCAATTGAGATCTTGCAGTCTCTCCTAAAGATTTCTAAGTTTCAATTTAAAACAAAACCAAGAAAATACATACATTTGCTACCTCAAATACATACTACTCTAAATAGGGCAATCAACATAGAACATTATTATTAGATGCTGCACTTAGTAACCTCAGGCACGTACATCCTCTGCCTCCCTAAGTTAAATACAGTTTACATGGGCTTTGTACACTTTTAGCTCATTAAGAATATTGTGAGAAGAAGATTTGGTCCAGACTCTTGTCAGATGTTAAACAGTCCAGATGGGGAAGCAAAAATAACAGAACATAAAGGTACCTATACAACTTCCTTACATGCAACTAGGTTGAAAACCTGGTTTTCTATAACCACAGTGGCTGAATGGCCACTGAGTCATCTAATTGTCCTTGTTTTTAACAAAGAACTTAGCAGACACATGGAGAAATAATATATGTGTACATATATGTGTGTATTCATACATACATATATAGTATAAATATATAAATTTGTGAAAACCATGCCAGAAACAATCTAAGGTGCCATTTTGTTGCAAAGGTAAATGGCAAAATAAGTGTCAAAAATGCTTGACAATTGCAAGAACAACAGGAAAATGTCCAGAGTGTAAATATTGTCAGAAGCAAGTTCAGTTTCTTCCCCTCCCCATCCAGATCCTATAGATTTTTTCCCCCCCTCCCATTAAATTCTGTGGGATTTAGGGGATTATGAAGCATAAAGTAACTGAAGAAAGAATGCAGTTGGAAACTTTTTTTTGTTTGTTTTAAATTTAAATCAATCTGTATGATCTCACTTTATTGCTGTGGTTTTTCGTTTGGTGTTTTGTTTTTTTTTTCCCTCCCCATCCGAAAGAATGTAATCCTCCAGGAAAAGGATGAGTAGAAATTTCAATTTAGAGGAGTTATTTTCACACACTGGCAGACGTATCAACCTATAATTCAAACCCTACTTACTCTGCATTAGAAGTATAGATCTAAAATATTTACTAAACCAGTTAGGACAGTAAGATAATGGAAGAGGTACGGTAGCACTCAAATAAGTAAACTGTAGTAGCATCTGCTATAGACCCTGAAGACTAGATGAGAGCAAGTATGAAAAATTCCTGGACCAACTATCATAGAGCTTGAAATCTCAAGGCACTGTACTCATGGGAAACTTTAACTATGCAGCCATCTGGTGGGTGACAAGTACATCCAGCCATGAATCACCAAAGACAATCCTGAGTTAAGTATGTAGAGGACAGTGTCATGATTGAGACAGAAGGGTTATCTAGAAAATAGAGCCTTTGTTATTAAGGAAGTATTGATAGAAAAGATTATGAAAATAGTACTTGTTCAGATACTTGAATGCAAGGTAAATGGACTATGAAGTGATTTGTAAAAAACAGCAATATAAGTGCATTCAAATTCAATAATGGAGAATTAAGAATAGTGGAGAATTAAGAAACAGTCAAAATCCTTGGCCTACTCAAATCCATTTGAGTTTTGCTGATGATTTGAGTGAAATCAGGTTTTTATTTATACTGAGATAATGGCAATGAGAAGAAGTAGTTGAATATGTCTGTAGAGGAGAAACTGACATAAAAAGTACTAAGATTAGATTGCAAAGAAGTATTATTTTAATAACCAGGGAAAATTAAAAAAATTATAAAAAGACAAAATAGCTTTACAATGAAATTCTTAAAGGTTAAAAGAAGAATTGAGACAGCAATAAATGTCATAAAAAATATCAGTGTAACATTTTTGCAACTCTCTAAAATCCCTAAGATTTAGATACTCCACAGAGATCTTTCCTTAGTCTGATTTTGATATCTTTATTCATTATCTGGAAGAACGTAATAACAGGTAATAAAATATACAAGGATTTGCAGAATTTGCAGATAAGTTAGGCTTTACAAATAATTTTTGGTAAACAGGAGATTATTCCACAAGTATAATTAAATATATTCCTCATTTCACAGCTGAAGAACATAAAGTTCAGGAGCTGAAGTGAATTTCYTGAAAATCCTAATGCTTCTGCCATTTTAAGTGTTCTTAGAGCATGGATGTTGCACTAGACTCTGTGTGGACTTCAGCTGAGGCATCCCAGTCAGCCTTATATGCTAGACAAATGACTAGATGGCATTTCTCACATGGCAAAGTTCTGCATATGTCCATGCCCCTGCAAGCACTTGTAGGATTCTCACAAAGGAGGCCACATGCTGAGTTTAAAATGATACCTGACCTCCTCTTAGTCATGCTTTAGGTACCTCAACCTTTTATTGAAATACAGCCCCAGGAGCTCACAGCAACTTCTTGTTCGCCATACCAGTGGACTAGATGACTTAACACACATTCTCTTTTGCTTTTGTAAAATTGCTTTCCTCTCAGAAATAAGTCTTATAAGCTCTTGTCATTATTGGCATATAAACTATTTCATAGCACCAGTATTACATAGCTTAAACGATCAATATAAGGTTCAAATGTGGATGCAGAGCAGTGCAACTCCCATTTAAGTAAAGGCTAGAAATTCCAAAGTATTCCACATCCAAAAAAAGGTAATTCGTTGTCTGTGGTGAGATTTCTTTAAGCAATTATCTCATATATAGGGTCTTTGAAAATTTGATTGCTAATCTCCTTCTCTAACACGTCGTTGAGCTACTGGAAAGTTAGTCCCAAATGGGATGAGAAAACTTTTTTTTAWATTCCAAAACAATTATTTTTTGTTTTTGCAAACTTTTTCCTTTCTGTTGCCCAATTCAGGGAATACTTCCACAAAAGGTCTCACTCAGCTGAGTAATTTCATTTTCTTGGGATTATCCACATGAATAATATTCCTCCTGTGTGAAGTTACTTAATCTCCTTATATGCTATATAATTTATGTTTCAGATTTAATACCCCAAGCTCACCCAATTCCTGCATGAAGGTAAACCCTGATAATCCCAGAGACTATATTTTTTTAATTGAGTAGAGGCCACTTAAAATAGAACTTTTAATTTAGATTTAATAACTCTATAAAAGATAAATCTACTTGCCATGTAATAAACAGTAATTAATTAGTTAATATCAATTAAATACTAAAAATATTAATTTACATTTAACATCTAACTAGTGTAATTTGCTATAGCTATCTTATTAAATGCTAATTAAATTCCTAAACATTCTTACAAGTTTAATGCATTAATAATAGGAACATAAGTACACATTTACTGTATCTGCAGTTCTCAGTTCATTACATGGCAACTAGATTTATCTCTTTTACACTAATTAAATATACTAAGCAAACCTCAGTAACTTTTCTTAACACATACCATAACTGTTTTATTAATTTCAAATTAAATGCCCATTTAAAGCTTCTAATCTACCGCTGCCCTAAACAGTTTCCTGCTAACAGAGCAAAGGTTACTGTGATGTTATAACTAAACCATGACATTTCTAGCTGTTGGTTATGAGACTTACATGAACAGAAAGGCTTTCTTTTCTACTCTGCTTTAGTTTAAACATAATGACTGTTTATTAATCTGCTTTTTTTCTTTCCAGTAATGTCTTGTCTTTCCTTTCTCACTCTGCCCTGTGTCAACATAATCTCATTTCCTCTCTGTAATCACAGTTTCTCTTCAGTTTTTCTAGCTGCAGTTGCTGATTGTCCACAAAGGGTATTGTTTCAGTAGTCTTGAAATAAAAGGAAAATGCTTTCCATATGTAGTGCTATTAGTGTTTTATTTAAAATATCCCTGATACTTATAAAATCATATTAATCTTGAACAAAACCACTCAACATCATGGAAGTTTTAAGCAAATGACCGTGTACGCCTCTGTAAGCAAAGAAATTCTGGTCAGCATGCCGGCTGAAGTGTTATGAATATGTCAGAGTAACATCCATAATATGATTTCTCTGGGAGACTGAGGGAGACACTACAGTCACATGTGTCAAATGATTTAGAATCATGGCTCTTTTCACATATGATGGAGGCTGTCATAAAGACAGGAGGCTGCTGTACAGCAAGAAAAGCACATTAGCTATTAACCTTCCCCCAGCCGATCAACTTTGTTTTGCAATCTTTCCTCAGAACCATTAGAATACCCTGAAGAAATAACTTTCCAATTAAAAAGGATCTCAGAGAACAAAGCCATTTTATCTCTGACTCCTGGTGTTCTTTATTCCAATAATTTAAATTGGAATTGATTTTTCAATTTAGCCGTTGACTTGCTATGGACACACAGCTGAAAAGGCCGAATGGAATTGCATGGCTGAAATATTTGTCTTTGTGATGCACTCCTCATAAATTCACAGGAGCCTGCTTTTTTCTTTTTTTTTTTTTTTTAATGCATTTTATTTCTGCTGCTACTGCTTTAGACAACAGCTTTTTAGCTCAGCATGAGCAAACTGAGAAAACACGTCCAGTGTGACCTCGAGGGCCTCACACTCAGTTCTTCATAGACCCATTTAATTGTTATAYCTCTGAGAAAAATGAATAGATCCAGTGTAGCCAAAGTGATAGCTGGTTTTCAAAGCCTGAAAATGTGTTCTGTAATTTTTGTGTGTATTTGTGATTCTATTTCTTTAAAATAATAATAATAAWAAAACAACAAAGACCCAAACACCTACAGTCAGTTAATTTTACAGTCCTCAGTACAAATATGCTACTACATAAATAGCTCAGGTATAGTTTCTTATTGGTCTAGTGTCAGACTCACTTAACACAGTAATTGATTTACCTGTGGAACAGTTTTGAATTAAGCACTCCAGTTATTAAGGAGCCTGTTAAAAGATCAAGGTCCAGTTCTGCCTGTAGTTCAGCTCTGTGTTAGTGCACCCCGACACTTCACTTAACCGGGAAGAGTTTTGTCTGATCGACTGAGGACAGAGTTGGGTCCTAGCACTTAGAATTTTGTAACAGCAACATCTAACTTCCCAGTGTTTTGTGAGTAACTTTTTGTGGACAAACACAGCTGAACATCTGATGCTGAAAGTAGAAAGAAGAGCTGGAGAAGGAAAGTGGGGAGAGAGCGCAAACTTCTGGTGCAGCTTAACTAGTTATTTTACTCTATTATGGGTGGGGGTTGTGCTCATAGAGAAGACTGAGGGATGGTTGCTAGCTATACCTTCATCTTCATGACCTTTCATTCTTGTCTCTTTTCTTCTTTTCTCCTGCAGTGCAGCTGGTAATCACGGCAAGGTAGAAATTTCTCTGTCTCTTGAATTGGTTCAAAGTGGCACTCCATGACTTACCCATGGGACAGGGGTGTGATGTGCTCTTTGTATTCTGACCTCCCAGTGCAGAGATCTCCCAGTCTGAAATCCATCCAAAAATAGATCTTCCACATGGAAGTACTGGAACATTTTAATCTATCTATCTATCTATCTATCTATCTATCTATCTATCTATCATCCATCCATCCATCCATCCATCCATCCATCTATCAAGACACAGACTATCATTTCCATTCATAGATGAAAATGGTCATCTAGCACTTGACATATGCTAGCAGATTTAAGAAATGCAAGACAATGACCTAATAATAGAAAAAGTGTCTTAATAAAGCATCTGCTTTATTTTTACCAAAAATTTGTTTGCTCATATATAGAAATAGGCTTAAACATGCACAGAATAAACTGAAGTGGGATCCAGTTGGCCTAACATGTAAAATATCTTGACCACCATGGACATAAGCTGCTCTGCATCTCTTTGCCTAAGGGACAAGGATCACTTCTTGAAGTGCCTGCATTAAGCAGAAAAGCTGTAGCCACAACTGAAATTGCCAAGTTAATATACTTGCTGCTTTACTCCATGGCCCTGATCCCTCTTCCCTACATGTTAATTTGCTCACCAGCTGCATTTTGGAGCAAACAAGAAACTGTTAGTGAGGAGAACCAGAATGTAACAGATGATGGTTTATTCCATAGTCCATACCCTACAAGAAATATAAGTACCTCTTCAGGGAAATTATGTGGAAACTGAAATGACTATGTCAGCCTGTTAGAATGAAGGTTAAAATGGCATTAGATTACTCTCCTACAAATATATGAAGTTATTAAGATGAGAGAAGGAGAAAAAATATCTAAGTGAATGGGCAATGCTGGGTCAAGGGTTGAACTATCAACAAATAGCTAAGTACCAAAATTAAGCTGGTGTTTTAGTGGCTTTTTTAATCATCAGAGGTAAAAGACATCTTGCTTGTCTTCCAATATGAAAAATGGGTAAGTATTTTAGCTATTTTTAAAACAGGTTTTGATAAGTTTATAAATTGAACTGTGGATCACAGTGTCTTGCAATAATGTTACCTTGGACCCAGAAGTCCATTCTAGTCCTGTCTCTTTCTGCTTTTATATTATGGGTCATGGGAATATATGACTGTTTTCTTGTTCCTTGATCCACTTGTATTCCAAATACATGTTGGGATGAGATCCAGTCACATGCTAGATCTTCCCCACCCTCCTCAAGTTTTATTTTCCATGAAAAGCAACCCCAGACTAATAAACCAGACTGAAACAAAAGGACAGTCTTATTGGTCTGATTGATTGACAGGATGACCATGACTTCAAATGCTTTGCAGCTTGCATCAATCAGCAAAAGTGAGTGCAGATTCAACAGTCTTTCAAAAGAATCTTGAATGTCAAGAATGACATCCAAATTTCCTCAATTACCAGAAAACCTAAAAACTTAAATGGACTTCCACATACATATGTACACATACACACATACACACACAGAGAAGTATGTGTGTATATGCATGTGTATGTASGTGTATATACTCTTTTATATTTTAAAATACTTCCTTTCCATGTTGCCCAATGCAGGTCATCTGCATAACAAATTGAGAAAACAAAAGACAAGTTATTTTGGAGGCATATCAATAGCTAAGGGCAAAAGATCGTCATGGTGCCCAAGTAAGCTATTGATAACATGTTGTTCAGCTGCTGAACAACAGTCTTCCTGAAGTATATCTGAAAATGATTTCTAGCCCTTACATACAGATGAAGGAACAGACTGTTTCAAAAGAAGAAAATGCCTTTTTTTTAAAATGAAAAAAAAAAGAATTAAATAGCTGCTCATTCCCCAAAAGGCTGAAGTTCAATCCTCCCCTCAGAAACAGAGACGTGCATTGCCATTTATTGTATGTTGTATTAAAAACAGTCAACGTACTGGCAAAATCAGTATTTCCATGGACAAAACACTGCATTGGAATTATTCTAGATTTTATACTAGTTTGAGAACAGATTTGATCCTTTAATTTTAAGGTCTTTTAAAATCCTCTGTTAATTTTGTTAATGTTATTCATTTATTACAAAGGAAGTGATTTAGAATGCTAATAAAAATCTTGAACTCATTTTTACTTCTTTGTCTTAGGATAACACTGCCTGAGAGACCATCATTAGTCAGTCAGTTCTAGGAGCACATTTTCTGCTTTCCTTGTTAGAGTCATAATCTGCAAATTTTATCTTCTTTTAAAAACTATGATAAGATTCTTAGATCCTGCAACTGATAATTTTGGTCAGGAACATTTGTTCTTTTTCCCCTTTTCTCCTGCCCATTTCTGCCTCATGATTACTATTTTCTCTTTGATTTCCTAAAGACACTTAGAGATGTTTCACTTTTTACTGTTAAGAAAATCTAGATTATAGTGGATTTATTTTAAGTTTGTAATTATGGTATACTTTTAGAGGCTTTCATCTACTCCAGCATTACAACAGGAGTAGCAATAACTGAGAAAGATTTGGAATAGAGTTTAAAACAACAATAAAAAAGAACTCTCTAAGTGTTTAATTGCAGCTGAGCAGGTTGAAAACTTTTATTTGTTATGGAGCAGTATCAAAAAGTATTCTCAACATATGCAGGTAAAATATACTATTGACTATCTAAGTGCATATATGGAGCTCAATTACATACATCACATTCCAGACTGACACATTATTTTAGACGAATGAAGTTTCATTGGCTGAGTACATAAACTAAGCCTTTGACATTGCACACACTTCTGAAAATTATCTTTTCCAAATTATTGCTTTTATGGATGTCAGATACTTGGCTACTTTCATTTCCAAGCATGCCTACTATAATGAGTAAATGATGCAACAGGCCCCAGGCTTATATAGTAGATTTTGTTCTTTAACATYATTAAGAACAGCCTAATCTAAAAATCCTTGCATTTCCATTAATTTCTATTATCGGATTTCTGTAGGAAAAAACCCCAAAACAAAACAAGAAAAAAACGACAAAAACCCCCCAACAAAACTCCCTATTCGCTACATTAAAAAAATTAATGCTCCGTAACACATCCTATAAAACAGAACTTTATCATAGAATCTAAAAAATATCCATTGTATAGCAATTTGTTGTGCAGTATCTAGTCAAGATGCCAACATCAGAACAAAATGACAGCTAAAGGAACTGTTGGCATAAAGTTCTTAAAGAACCTGAGAAGTGAAGAGGCTTACTAAATTTCTTATACTGTCTCTTGAGATTGCCAGGACTTCTTGAACACTGTCTGCCTTCAAGTGGTTATGATAGTCCATAAAAAGTTCAGCCATGGCCAAGGATTTCATTGCAAAAAAAAAATTATTAWTAATAATAATAAYA
>JASVER010000002.1:23354573-23563669 GCA_030449065.1 Oceanodroma leucorhoa
TAATAATAATAAYAAYAATAATAATAATRATGATAATAATAATAAATTTCAAAATGCAGTCTCCATGTCAGATAGCCTATAGTCTAAAAGCTGGAGCCAAATTCAGATTATTGAGCTGTAAGCAAAGATCTACTCTGGATACTCAGTCTCAGCAAGGTAATTAATAACATCCCACATCTTTTACATAGTCAATGGACAGAGAGCTAAAGCATCACTGGAGAAGAAATTCAGAGCACACAAGTTTTTCTGTCTCTTTACATACAACATGGGATGTGTTGGTGCCTTTAACCTTACCCCTTAAGAAAAGCTCCTATAAAGGAACAAGTAGAACCAGCTTATAAAAAAGCAGAGCACAGAGCACAGCCACATCTGAACTGTCTCTTTTAATCTTAGGTGTCTCGTTCACTGTTTCACATAGGAACTTCTGTTCAGTCAGAATTCAGGTCTGAATCCACTCCTGAGGGAAAGTGCCTGAGCAAATTCTGTTGTGTTTTTTTTTTTTTTTCTTTTTTGTTTGTTTGTTTTTTAAAAATCTTAACCAGGGTAGGAGCAGAACAGAAAGTGGGGCATCTAGCTTATGGGAACTGCTCAGCTTGAGCAGTTTAGAAAGAGTCAAGGAGGGTGAGATTCAGTTATATGAAATTAAGTATCTAGGTCTATTTTAGATGTCTTAGGAGTCCTGCTGCCTTTCAAAAGTTTACAGATTTCAACAGATACTGTGTCATTCATTCCACACATAGCTTGGATACACTAGCACACCTCAAATGTCACCTAATCTTTAGGTAACTGAATTAAAGCCATCCAACTTGAAATATAGTCAGAACAATGATGCATCTCTGTATTTGTCTATTTAGTTCTTTACCAGATATAGCCCTAAGTAGAAGATGAGAGACACAAATAGATAGATAGCTGTAAGCAAGTGAGTGAACATCACGAGACACACTGGACAAATCTAACTGGAATCATACACTAGTACTGAACACACTAGGAGCTTAACCCTGATCAGGATTTTATCTGATTGGGAACTTTAGACTTGGATATAGTCTGTCCCTGTCCTACTTTTTCTGGAGTTTCATTGATTCAAATGGCAATAGTATTTTGTGTAATTTTCATTTGATATGTGAAATTTCACTGAATTTCAATTTCAAATGTATTCTTATGGGTTTTTTTGAACATTAAGGTCAGTGAAAGAAAGCATGTGTGCATAACATTCAGTTTGGTATGAACGAGAAGACAATGTTACTGTGTTTATCAGATTAGTTAAGATTAAGGAAACTTTTTTTTTTTACTGTGAGAGTGACCAAGCACTGGCACAGATTGCCCAGGGAGATTGTGGAGTCTCCATCCTTGGAAATATTCAAAAGCCTTCTGGACATGGTCTTGAGCAACCTACTCTAGGTGGCCCTATTTGACCAGAGGGGTTGAACCAGATGACCTCCAGAGGTCCCCTCCAACCTCAACCAACCTGTGATTCTGTGCTTCCTTCTTTACACATAGCCCCAGAATATGTGTACACTTGTTTATATGTGCTCCAGAAAATGCTCTCTGTTGTGTAGTGCAAATTCTTAATAAGAGATTATAGTCTGTAATAATATCTGTAATTGAGTTTAGCAGAAACTTTCTGAATTCTTCATGTACACGGTGAATGAATTTTTATTTTTTGCCCTTCAAGCTTTTTATAGTTACTACTCTATAGGCTAGTACATGTATTCATTCATTTAAAATGCTTTCTCTAATGCTTAATTATATTTATTTATAAAATGTTTCTGAACGTGAAAGTTAAAAATCTAATTTTGTAACATATTTGCTATGGCAAATCACTTAGTAGTCCAGGTGATTTTTATTTTCTAAAAGGATTACTTTTTTATATTTGTGTGGCAGGGTTCTTCTGCAGTGCCTAATTGGATCACAGTAAGGGTGTTTTACTAAAATTTTTCACTACAGAACATTTTTAGTGGATCAAAAATGTGTGTGTGTGGGGGTGTTAGTGTGTGGGCTAAAGAGCTTCAAAACTGTATTATCTGAAATGAATTACTAATTGCCTGCAGAAAGTATAGAAAGGTTTTCAGTTCAGTGTTTTTAACATTCAGTCATTGCTCCAAATGTATTTATTTGGAGACCATTTATTAAAACAAAATGAATTGATTCATTAAGTTAGCTTGTGTCAAAAAAAAGAAGAAAAAGAGAAAATGAAAAATGAAAGTAAAGAGAATTTCATCAGCAGGTTCAAAAATTATAAACCTTTCATTGTATAGGAATGTCAATGGTGACCGGATCTTAAAGTTGCTGAGGTTTCTTGGGTATATCTAATCTGCTGAAAGGGGACTAGGGAGAGAGCAGTTAGCATCTGATCAACTACTTAACTATTCTCCTTGTCACTATTTTGGATACGTCAACTAGACATGTTACAGATGAGAAGAGTTTTAAGCAGTGTGGATGCAAGCTAGTCTGTACCACATGGTCCTGTGGTCAGTGATCACCCTCTTTTATTTAGCAATATCAACGAATTTAGTTCATCTCTATGAAAAGAGAAGCAATATAATTTTAGTTGCCCAATTAAATGTAGCCCAAAGGTTCCATCAGGAGTTGGTACTCATTGAGCCTGAGTTTATTCTTTGGAGACGTAAAGGTGACAACTATGCTATCAAATAAAACATGATAGAGATTATTCTGGCTGGATTGCCAGAGGTGTCACACATTTCTGTTGATGCTTATGTGCCCAAATGCCATTTATACCAAGGAACAGGAAATCTGAATCCTAACTGGCTACATTTCTAGACTCTAACAATTAAACCATATCTGAACCAAACCTAGAACATTCATGCTGAAACTTTGCTGGGGAGAACAGTAACAATAAACCAGCATGAATAATCATGGATCGAACCTGGAGATCCTTTATTTTTCCTATTTTATTTACTAACATATACATAACTAGGGGAATTATGAAGGTTAAAGACCCTCCCCCTGGCACCTCAATTATTTCTTTTTTAGACTATAGACTGGTTGGAAGGCAAAGAATGTAGGAAGGCTGAGTGAAGGTGCTGTGAGGACACATTTTCTGAAATGAAAGCCTAGTTAGAAATGGGCTATCTCCAAACACAAACTACTGAAAAAATTGTCTAGCACATTGTCCAGTTTGGAGGATCAGAACGATTGAAAGCAGTAATGGACCTTCCCACTGGACTGAGAAAACACAAGCTGCATAATGGCTTTAAAATAGTTTTAGGATACACTATTCTACTAAGACAAGGGTTTTTTTTCTTTTTATCACACAATGTGTTCAAAGCACTAGGGTTATCATTAGTAAGGGAGTATCGTTTGAATATATTATATGTTAACAAGAGATGAGCTTTTAGAGAAGTGCAAGAAGTAATCAGTTGATAGCCGTAGCATCATATTGTTAGACTGGGGTTACCATAATATTTTTTAACTGAGGGAGACATATCTAGAAGAAACCAAGTCTATTCAATTCAGTTCAGCCCATTTTAAAGAACATACTTGTGCACAGATTCTATCTGATGTAATTGTGTATTTGCTTACATGAGGCGGCATGATAGTGCTATGTCATTCTGTTGTTCAACAAAATGCATTACAAAGTACAAACCAGAACACTGTACCAGTAATGTTTGTGTGGAAGAGAAAAACTACTTTCATATGTAGTTTGTGGGGGAAAATGATTGGTTTTCTGATGCTGATAGTCAGAAAACATAAGAAATACTGTACTTATGTCTGGCACATCTAAACTCATCTATTTGCTTTGCTTTGTCAAAACATATGAAAAATCATTAAAGTGTTTTAATAAATGTCTGGTTTTCTTGCTCATTCATCTTATAAATATTAATTAGCCATGGATCAGGCAATTAAAGTTTAATCAATTTGCACTAATTAGCACCACATACTTGCATAAAAAGATAAAACCAGCTCCTGCATCTGGCTGTTATTTGCAGTTTTTGCCAAGTGCTGATGAGTTTCATCTTGAAGAGAAGATTAAGAAGAAAAGAGGAAAATAAGAAAGTAGTGTTAATTTTATTAAATCTTCAATCAAACCCTCTGTTCATAAGCTTCATGGGACAATACCAGGTAACATTTCACTTTACACAGAGGTAGACACAAGTGGGCAAAAATTTAACACTTTTCTGTGACCACACCTTTCCTAATTATAATTTGTAGGAAAAGATAGTTCCACTGTGCAAAAGCACAGGTCCTATCCTATATCAAAACATTTTTATAAACTATGTACCTGGAGCTGGATGCCCCAAACTTTCATAAAGAAAGTAAAGAAAGTAAAAGTAAATTTGAATCTAAAATGTTTTCAGTTGTTTGACATATGTGAGTGGAAAAAAGACCCCAAAAATCTAATCTGAATTTCACCTAGAATTTTGATATTTTTGAAGATGAGTTTTAATGTTGAAATTATTCCCCTTTCCAATGGAATGATAAAGCTTCACAGGTCACCTTCCAGTATTCTGCCAGAGGTTGGACCATAGGATGGGAGAATTTAGCCTACCTTCAACAGCACTGAAATTAGTTGCTAGATATGTTACTGGATATGTGTCAGGCATCTGTAGTGAAAAAGGGATATTAAGAACTTCCTGCCCACCAGGAAAGATAATTATTTGGTAATACTTCTCTCAGTTATTCATGTTCGGTGCTTGTGTTACAATGTTTATCAGCTGAATTATCTATTCAGCAAAACTAACAAAAGAAACAAACAAATTAACAAAATCAAAACATGCACACACACAAAAAAAATCAATGTCTTTTCACTCAAGAGGTCTAGTTTTCAGGTGTTTCACCTTTACTGGGAAACAGTGGGGTAAATCTCATTCTAGAAAGCCCTAATCTACATTAGGGAATTATACAAGTATTGGTCCTGGTAAAGAAGCTTGTGGTGTCTTTTAGTATTACACCTTCACTTATTTTAAAAAAAGGCACTCTGGCTATGCAGGCCAAATCTCTTACATGGTGGTCCATGAACAGAGAATAATTCAGACCTTCCACACATCAGTTCATTGGTGCTAGCTTGAAATCCAAAGTAGAGATGTTTGCCCGAATGGATAGCTGGAGGACATTTATCTAAGTGTTGTTAAATAAAATTGCAAACTGCACATTTAGCTTATCACAGAATTGTCTGAGTCACTGGTCTGTGCTTCTCTTGGTCATGGCTTAACATCATCAAACTTATGGGTGTCTACTAAGGGAACACCTGAAAATCAGCATTCAAAGTCTCTGTATATGTTTTTTGCATAGTTAAATGCCATGAAGTAACAGTCAAGGCTTTTACAATACAATTCTGTTTCTGGCTTCTGAATTTGGTTGAATGAATTAGACTGCCAATCTACCAAACAGATATTATTGAGTACTTCAATATGAATATTTTGAGTTTTAGTAACAAAGGAAAATAGTGTTCCATCTAGCCTATGCAGAAGATTGTAGGGAATGGAACACGTATTTAATCACCGATGGAAATTTACCTTAAGCTTGGCAGGTAAAACCACACTTTTAAAAGTGATTTAACACTGTAAAAAAAGAAACAAACACCAAACAACCCATAGCATGAATCATAAAGAAGCTATGCACCATTTGCATAGAGATTTTCATGTAGTTTATGCAAGAAGGCACCTGTGAATGGTTATTGATATTTTTCAAATAAAGTATGTATGAACCATTAAACTCCTCATTCCTTAGTGTACAAGCCATTGCTCTGTTAAACACTCCTTCACTAGATRGGCTATAAAAGGAGCAGAGGCACTTGGAAAGGTGTCATCTTTCAATGTTTGTTTAAAGATCTGATACATTTGGCACACAAAACCACCTGGTAGCTGAAACTCCAAATTGCTGACTGTTGTTACAGAATGTTTATAATACGATATTACGCAGAAGATCTATTGTTTCAGAGTATAGAAAGACTGGGTTTGACATGGACTCTTTCCTGAAGGCTTTTACATTATATCTGTAACTGGGGAAAATATCCCTGCTCAATAAATTATATTGAAAAATATCTTTAATATAAATTAATGTAATGTAAACACTTTCCTAATTTGGGGACTGAAGTAAAAAATCATTACTAGGACAAATTCCTGCAGATGAAATATTTTGTCTGAGATATTTCACGTATGATGTACCATACAAAAAACTAAGCTCAGTGGAATAGGCTGCAGTAAACTTCAGTGGGCTTGGGAAGAAGCCAAATGCTATTGCATATTTGCAAATAATACATGCACCTGTGAGCAGTACAGATATATTTTCTAAGTTATTAGAGAACTCAAGTGTGTATTAAAGCTCAGTGTCCAAGGAGTAACTTGCAACCCCTTATTAAGAGTAGCGAGATTAACATACATAGGTCCTTGTTTTACTGTCTTGACACAGAAGATCTTCAAGGCGTAAATCTTCAGAGGCACTGAAGCAAACATCTGAAACCATCCTCAGCTTGTACTGTTTGTTACTGTTACATTCTTGAAAGTCCTTTGCACTCTTGCAAGACCAAGATGTCCTTTATATTATCTTTTTATGGTCTGGTTGGATGGGACATAAGGAGATGTGAGCACATCGAAACTCAACTCATYAACAGATATTCCAAACCTGACTCTTCATAAACAGTTAGGACTTTATATAACATTTGCAAGAAAACCCCCAAAAATTGTGCTTAAAGTTGCTTTGTTGTCTGCTTTTTCATAAGCTGTGGACACCTGTCTTTGTTTTCATATTTTTGCTTCCTGAACTGCCGCTGTGCAAGGCCAAGAGTCTTATATGAATAATACATAAAATAAAATAAAATAAAATAAAATAAAATAAAATAATATAAAATAAAATAAAATAAAATAAAAGGAAAGAAAATAAAATAAAAGAAAATAAAAGAAAAGAAAAGAAAAAAGAAAAATAACTTCCAGGTGCAGTATTGCTTAAATACCTATTGCTTTCATACCTTTTGCAACACAAAGACTTGAACACATTTAATGAAATTCGATCCTATTGGTGAGGCTGCATAAAAGAATTAGCAAATTTTAAAGACTGCAGTATTAGTTTCTCTACTCTCATAGCACTGGCAGACATCATTATGATTTCTGAGTTTCAGTTGACCACGAGGGAATAGAAATCTGAGAGAGAAACTAAATTAGACTCTTAACATGTCTGCAATGAAATAGCATGAGTGGGGAACCCAGTATTTCAAGGCAGTGTTAAGCATGAAGGTGTGGTCATTCATCTACTTTATATAGCTCTATACAGCTAGTCCTTATGCCCAAGGCAAAGGAAGGATTCTGAGTCCCTAGCATTAATTGGACAATCTCTCCAAATACCRCTGCTGTGGCATGTTCATGGACATTGGGACCTGACATCTGGTGTCATGCTTTTGTTTTTTCACAAATATGTTGGAAACATAAATTTATATAATACGCATTCAGGAAGAAACACTTTATGTTTTTGGAAATATTGGTTTGGGTCCTCTCTGCTGCAGACCACTTGTGTAAGTAAGAGAGTACATACCTAGAGATCCTTGAGTCTTGTCTGTTGAACACATTTTTCTGCAGCTTGAATCTATTTGACTTTATAGCATATTGTTCAATTTTCTGGTGAAGAGATTGTGGGAGGAACTAGAACAGCAGTTGCGGAAGGTGTTTATGGTTGACTAACTGTTATAGAAAGAATTTATTTTTTTTAAAGAAGAGGGTCATTTTCAGAAGTGTTTTACTGGATAAATCTGTTTAGCTAAAGTGTTGTTTAACTCAGACCAAGGAGATTAGTGAGAAATTATAGGGTGTCCTTGTAGGGTTTTGAAAACCAGAGCTGGAGTGAATCATGAACAGTATGTATATTTTGCATGAACTATATAGTTCATGCATTTCATATCTGACAGTTTTAATCAAGTCCTATTGGATCTTTATTGTCACAGTAATTTAAAATCTGTGCCAACTTTTTCCTCTCCTACCTTCTTCACACAGAGCCTGAAAAACATATAATTATCATAACATGTCATAGTCACAGACCTCACCTACATCCATGGACTTCCACTTTTCAGGGTTTGTTTTTTTTTTGTTTTTTTTTTTTTCTGAGATGGCTGTTTCTTTAAAAATCTCTACATTTTGCCTGAACTACCTTTTGCTGAGGTAACAAAGTACTATGGAACCTGACTCAGGTAGTCTGGCGAACAGCTTACATTGGGGACTACGGGACAGTGTTAGAAGTTTTTCACTAAATGTCAGTTTATGAATCTCTTTCTGTCATTGGTGGTGTTACTCACATAAGTAATGTCATTGACTTCAGTGTGAGTAACTGCTACTCACCATTGTGAAGTCAGCAGTTGCTATCTGATACTACAGGAGAAACACTATAGATGATAGGTACCCATCCAGTTTCTCTACCTTTGATCAAGATCAAAGTGTGCTTTTTGAGGTTGGTGCTGTGTTAGATTATGCTGCCTACTTTACTATTCCAATTTGCTACTCTGCTTTTCTTTTGAGGGTATAAAAATTGAGTTGCTTTTGTATTGACAGGCATTGCACTGAGAATATCAATTTGGAATTTTGTTGTCATTTTAAGTCTGTGTTCATTCTTTGTAAAAGCACATAAAGATACAGTGATTTCCTACTTAATCTTGATATGTACCTGGAGAAAGTGAAATGAGCACTCAGACAAATGAGTTTACTCTTGGAAGCCTTTACTTCACTATCTGGGAGACAACTAAGAATTGTGTCACCTGTTTTGAGTTTATGCACAGTAGGCAGTAAATATCCTAAGTCTCATCTGTTTTGCAACAACAATGGGTGCTTGGAATGRAAGGAAAAGAAAGTGGTGCACAGCATCTTTCTGCCACTTGCAGGAATGTGACTTCCAGAATCAATAACAGCCTTTGTCTGATGATCTATTGTGAGGTGAAGTACTTTGTACTGTAGAAATTGAAGAGAGATATGGAAGATTCATTCAAACTGCGTGTGATAGCACAGATAATCATGCACACCATCACTTCCATAGGTATTAGATTAACTTATTTATTAAGTTCTGGTCTAATTTGTACAAACTCTAAATGTAACAATGCCTGTGGTGCTTTAAGTGTAATTTTGCTCAGAAATCAGTGCTCAATGACTAATGAATACTTTGCTCCAAAGGACTTGCATTCTAAGGACAACAGATGGCTCAGCACAAAACAAAGAGGATGGTACAGAAAGCAGCTAGTGGGTGCTCATTGTAGTTAGAATGTATTCATCCATTCTGGAATTGTGGGAGGGAAGTTTGTGTGAAGCAAAGATATGAAGGAAGCTGCTAAGAGCGACACTGGATTGAACAGATGGAGAAGAATAAAGTGTAGAGATAGATTTTGGAGCCAAAGACATCATTATGACTGAATGAGAGTTATAGTCAACTTTAGTCTACATATCACAGGAGCTAAAATTGAGTTTTCTCAAGTATTTTATCTGAGCTTGCTTAAGTGTCATAATACTTTCATCTTTTGACTTTCATATAGTCCCCCCCCCTCTAATTACTTCCTCCTGCCACTTACCCACTGCAAAAGTATTCCACTAGGCACAGAGGTGCTTTCATTGACAAAATCCAGAAATCCTCCTGTGATGAGGCATTCAGTAAAAATATCTTGCTCAAAAATCAGAAGATGGAAAGAAAAAAAAGCATGCTAGTTTAGTTTTGTTGTAGAGTTACAACTTGAATTGTATCACTACTCGACATTTACAGATTGGAACACAAAGTTCACTTTTTAGACAGAACCCTAATTCTTCAGGTATTCATGGGGATACTTGCTTAACAGTTAACCCTGTCCTATCCCTGCCTCCTTACAGAAGGTATTGAAGCAATGGCTGTATTTGCATGTGACAAGAAAAGAACCTGTCACAAGGAATACAGCTTTACCAAAACTGAACTACTATTCTAGGGATGTTAGCRTGGATGCAGCATGAAGCTCAAACACAGAGTAACTTTAAGCGTGTACTCAATCTGCTTAAACCTTGTTGGACTTTGAATTTCAGTAGTACGGGAAGGAGGATGCTGAAATGCCAAAGCCAAGAAAATACCTTTGTAGATAAAGTAAGATTAATTAATATGATTTCATTTTCCTACTAACATAACATTTTTTGCTTTTAAATATGTATTATTAAGGAGCACTCCACAGGTGGAATTAATGTCTAACTTGGAAGTTACAGAAGGCATTGTGTGTAACAACAGATTGTCCAGAGAAGTGTTTTGGTTTTTTTTYAGATCTATCTGCATGGTGTTATTGCAAAATACCATCTGAGAAAAACAGATGGTCATGCCTCTTCAATCTTGTATTTCTATATATGAGTTTATAAAAATAAGAACTATAGACAAATTAGCTAGAAATGTTTCCTATTTTATCTTGACCAGTGGATAAAATCAAGTCTCTAGAGTAAAACTCATAACAATAACCCAGGATTCCCTGTACCAAACTGAATGTGCTAACTAGAAGACAGCTCTTTCTCTTCTTTCCCCTCTCCCTCTCCCTCCCCCATCCCATGATATCTTGAAATCTTTTTTGCATAGTGACACAGCTTCAACAAGAGGGTGGAATACATTTCCTTCCCTCCCACCTGCCCTCTCTCCCAAATGATTAGAGCACTTTTCAACAAAGTGGGAAATGTGGGTGTCCCTCCCTACCTTATATACACTGAGAATACATTAAGTATGAAATTGCCTCCCAGGGGAAGTGATGGAAATGCCACTTGTTCATTTTTAAACTGGATTTGAAAAAAGCTTTATAGAAAAAAAATCTGCTGTAGTGAGGGAGAGATTACATGACCTTCTTGAGAAAGATTTTATTTTCTCATTTCTAATATCTCTGATACTGTGGTTTACTCCCTTCCAGTCTGTCAATTTTTCCATAGCATTGTGTTTTAGAAGATTTATTCAAAATGTGTGTGAGAAAACTAACTGAAGATCTTCAAAGCAGACAGAATATAGCTTGGTTTCATCGGCTGTTTGAACCTGAATTACTGTAATGACTGTAGTGGAATTATTTTCTTTTAAATGAGCAAATCTGACATGAACTTCAAAGGGGAAGTAAATACATGTAATAAAGAGGCTGTTTTTCTTTTTTTTTTCCCCTAAATGATTTATTTTATCCCCAGAAACACCAACAAATGTTCAAAGTTCTAGATATTTAAATGGGTACCAAGATGTCTGAAGCTGTAATCCTTGCTCTGCCAGTTCATTGAAAAATTGCTGACCTTAAAAAAGCCTATGTTCCTTTTCACTTTGATAACAGCTTTTGCTTCATCAGTCCACAATATGTATTACAGCAGCGAATCCATGCAGGATCAACTAATTGCTAGTACATGCATATAAATATAAGTATCCCAGAATTCTTATCACATAACCATACATACACATTTTTATTTTAAGCAGGAATTAAAAAGTTTTTGTTCTCTTAAATTATTTTGTGTTATGGACCTTGTTCTGACAATTACATTTTACCAGTTAGTGCTTTATGAAGCATGCTGGAATCTAACCAGCAACTAATATAAGAGCTCCAGTTTGCCCTCAGTACACAATCTTAAAACCCATTAACATTTGTGGGAATTATATGTGCAACATGCAGGGAGAATATAACCTTAAGCAAGTGAAAACTGAAGATACTGTATATGTTTGATCCGACTAACGCAGTCTAGATTTTTCACAGCAGTGTGTTATATCAACTGAAGTTTGTTAGACAGCAGGGAGACTAATAAAAAGAGGGATAGTATAAATAAGCTGAAACAAAGGAACGAACAAAGTCCTTCTGCACTAGGACATAATCTACAGATGTTTCCCCATTAGTAGAAAACAGACGTCCACACAGCAGTTGCATACAATACAAATGTTTGCACAGAATCCAGTTGGACTAATATATAAAGCCATCTCTCGAGATTAGAAGCTTTATAGAAGAGTTACTAGCTGACTGGAAAGAAGATGCGTGACTGAAGTTGCTGTCCAAATCTCCTAAGCAATAGATCAGTCTAAATTGTCAGTTTCAGGTAGGATAGCAGCAGAAATTCCTTTTAGCTGTGCCATCTCTGACTATTTCTATTTAGAAATTTGGAAAATATGGCAATCTAATGAAAAATTGCAGGCTGTTATGAAGTACAAATCTTGATTTGTAGACCGAAAAGGTTCATGTGTGGGTGTGTTAAACTTCATATATGTAGCTTTTATTTTCCATGCCTTCCAGCTTCCAGTTTTCTCAGGACTTGACCAAACTCATTTTAACTTTGACAACACAGGCAACTGGTTGAAACATAGAGATCAGCAGGGGAAATATGAATGCTAACACTAAAGAGAGCTATTTTGAATGAGTGAATGTGAGTGAAAATGAAAGAATGAACACCAAAATCTTTTCAGTTTTATGCTTTTCCTAGTGACTTTCAGCAAATTTCACCATCTGAAAAATACTTTGTAGCAATACTCTCCTAATTTTTTGTAACGACTAGTTCTGAGTGCTAAGCAGTTAGAATAGACAAAATTTGCAATGCTGGTTTTCTGTTAGATTCCCCTACACAATGGTTCTGGTAAAAGATATCATCTTCTCTTTTGAAATAATTTCCAAATGATTGGGAGCAAATGAAATTCTGGATCTTTCAGCATGAGGCACCCTGCTTTTATATTCTTATTGTTGGTCAAACACAATGAGAGGTTTTCCAGATGCAGGCACCATGACAATCATCTTGCTGAAGTTTGCTGTATAAAATGTACGTATCTTGCCTAACCTCATTGCTTTGGTGTCTGTCTATGTTTCCTAGGGAACCATCTCTAGAATTTTGTTTATTTTAGGTACCTGTCTTCAGGGAGGGTAATTTGCCTTCCAGAGGGGCCTGTTCTTTTACTTTTAATGTAGAGGGATCCTGTGTAGCTTGCTTAGAATTGATATCTAACGCTTTGATGGATACAGTGAGAGAAGAAGAATCCACTGTCAGCATTCTCCACTAAATGCACTGAGAGTTTATCATTGTGTCAAGATGAGGAGAGTTAATCCACCTTGGAGCACTTCTGAAATTCCACATTTATTTTGCAACATTTTTAAAACATGCTATAATAATACAGTGGCCAACAGCACCATGCTGAGTTAGCAACATTCAGGGAACTGTTTTTATCTCATGACAGTTATGAAGTTTGAAGGAAGATGAGRTCACTGTTAGGTATGTCATATCAAAACAATTCCTGACTACATCTTTCTATTTTGAAATAATAGATGTTCTTTTATCATAACCATAAAAAATTATTGTATTCTTATTTTTCATTAGCAACTTTATTTCAAAATAGAGGAAAAGAATCTGGTTTTGTCCTTGTAAGAGCTGATTACCTTCAGCATCTTTACTCAGATTTTCTAGGTTACTTAATTTTCTGTTTCACCACTGTTGTATCTTGTATAATTACACCCTGGCTTCTGTGTACCTCTTTTCMAAGTTATGTTTATACTTGCTGAAAGGTTCAACAGGGCTTGAACAGTTTGTGACTTGCCTGCATTATTTTCCATTATTGTACACTGTTCAAAAATTCCTTAATGGTAATAATCATAATCATTCAGCTCCTGTGTGGTGTTCTGTGTGAGCTTCTTTGTCTGTCTTTTAAGATTTTCTTCCTTCTTTAGCAATTAAACTGACTTTACAGCAGTGTTGTTTACAATTAGCCTCTTGTTCATGTATGATGTTTATCAGCTCAGAAAATCTCCTCGCTTTTTGTTGATTTGTGCAATTCATTTTTGACATTCTGTAAAAACCTTTTTCTTTGATTTCCTTCTGTTTGCTAGTTTCTTCTTTCTTTTTAAAGGACAGAAGGCAGTAATTATTACTGCCTTTAAAAATCCAGCTTGTAAAATCATTTAACTTTCTTGAACTTCCTTGAAATTCCTTATTTTTATGTGTTATTGCCAAGCATATTTTAAAAGATCTGTCCATAAGGTACCTTGAGGCCAGTGTTTTAATGCTAATTGAACTGCAGGTAGTAGCATGTGATTGCCTTTTTGTGTGTGTGGATGTGTGTCAAATGTGTATCCATCTGAGTGCCTGGTAGCAAGAACGCCTGTACCAATGAACAGCATCTGCTATTAATATAGCAGATGCTGCATTATTTTTTTCTACTACAGAGATATCGTTTTCATACTGCCAAGTGACAATATATATGCAGGCTAATGCTTCTAATGGGGTATGCTTGATGTTGCTGTCCTGTGCCCTTATCATACTTCGAATATCTAGCTAATCAGCAGTTACTCTATAACTCAAGTGTTTTAAGAGTGGTTGCTTAATTTATGCAGATGGCAAAACTTCCGTAATTTGTATACTGCCAACATCTATCATGGTGAGTAATGTATAAGATGCATTAATCAACATGTTYTACATTTTAGGAAAATCTTTAAAGTTTTACACAATTTAAAATGTGTGAAAGGTCTCTGCAGTGGATGTCAAAGGGTAATAAATTTGGTGTAGTTGCCTAACTGGTAGGATCAGACATGACTACTTCTTCTAGCTAACTGCTATTTTAGCTAACCTTTATTGCAGAAGTGTCATATGAAGACAGAGAGAATGAAAGCCAACTGATTTACAGGTTTGTCTGTGGGCACTCCACAGTCCCTCAACTTTGGCTCTTCTCTGCTGAATGACTCTGCATACTAGTCATAGTGCATCATGTGATCACAGGTCTAGAGTGGCACCGCAGTGCTCCATCGTACAAATGCTCCTCCGTTGCTGCAGAAGGTCATAATGCTCAAGGCATTATATCTGACAGGTCTGCAGTTCTGGTGCGTGTGAATTAGTTATAACCTCTGAACCTCAGCATATTGTCGATGCTTAGTGCTCTGATGCAAACATTGCTTGAGCTGGTGGCCACACTTTGAATTAAGTTCAGTTTCTGTGTTACACCGTTAAAAGGCATCACAGTCTTCCTGAGTGGAGGCTACTTTTTTGTGACTGGTTTCAATCAAAGATCCACAGGAAATTTCCTATAATCCAAGTAGGGACCTGTCAGTACTCCCACCTCTGAATTTTTGAGGCCATATCAGGAAAAGAAAATGACCAAGTTATGGGCTTGAGCAGCTGATTATCCATGCTGTTTCACCATTCACTGTGTGTTCCCTGACATGGTTTTGCTCCATCCCAACTAGCACTCTCTTGGATAGGCACAGCTAGAAGACAACATGGTAGAGTAACTACTCCCATTGTGTATTCTGGAAAAACAACAGTAAACCTGGGATAGGATGCAGCCAGGAGGCACCCGGAAAGAATAGAGAGTTTAGATAAAAAAACTCTACCATAGAGTCCCCTGAATAAAGGAACTCTGTTTTTCTGCTCTACTGTAAGGGACTTCTTGGAAGTGAAACAAGGCATAGAGATCTAGCAGAGGAATTTATCATGCAGGGCTCATGCTACTGGAAAAGTGCAAGAAAATTGCAGCTTTCTGAAAAACAGAAAACTGTTAGATGTAGTTCTCTGAGACAGATTTCTCATTTCTGTTATTTCACACGTTGGTTGAGGCCTTGAAACCACCAGTTTCAATATCTGATTCTGATTCTGATATTCTGGCAATAAAACGGTACTTTCCAAGAAAAATATCATCCATTACATGGTACTGGCAAATACCTCATTCTAAAAGGGCAGAGTTGCTCAATGATGACAGCTTCTGCTTATCCTGAGTTTCCTCAGTGCAATGCCTTCTCAAGGTGTCAAGTCCCTGCTACAAAATAGATCCTGTAGTCCACCAGGAAGATTCCAATTATAACTGGAGTTCAGAAAACAAAATGAGGTTGCTACATTTACACAGATGCATCTTCCAAATCATTGCAACAACTATATTTGTTTTACTGGTCCATTCTCAGTAGGTAAAAAATGGATAATTGTAGGAAACAGTTACAGACAGCTCACCTCATGCAAGCAGAAAACGCGCTGTTTTTCATTGAGATTGTTTTGCAGTATCAACAGCCAGAAGCAGCAAATCTTTGATTCCCTAAAAAGAAGCTTGTGTCATATTCCGCATATTCTGTTCCTTTATTCGAAGGTGTTAATAGACTTTGTAGGCACCCTGAATTAGTTTTGTTCAAGTACAGTATTACCACCTCAGTTCCTCCTTAAAAATAATAAAAGCCTTTCTAATGTTCATTTGACTGTATCCACTTTCCATGTCATTCTACAAGAAGCATAAAGCTAACATCTGAAATGTGTGAGAAAGAAATTTTAAGAAAATCTAGACAAGATAAACATACACTCCTGACCTCGGCTTATCCAAGCAAGGATGCCAGTGCTAAGGAGATTAATGTCCCATATACACAAAAACCTCACACAGTCAAGAAATATTAGTCTGACAGTGCACACACTGGAAGATAATACTAAAAGAAACTCACATATAGTATGTACGTAGAATAACAGAAGCCATTTACATCTGTTAGTCTTAGACTACACTAAGTCAGTGGAAGAAGGAATGACTTAGTTACCTAGCTGTAAGTTCTAAGAAATGGATGAACACAGAAAAGGACATGGTTTTGATGCATATCGAAGAGATTCAACATTGGGAGCCTTTTGGCTAAAACAGGCTAAATTACAGATTTAAAAGTGTTTGTTGGATGGTTAGCAACAGAGGTACATTTTCAAAGAATGAACAGTAAATATACATTGAGGTCTAACACTGTTGGATCTGATCTGTACTTGGGAGGGGAAACTTGAAAATAATGGTACTGGAATAGGTTGTGTAAGTGACTGTATATGGGTCCTGTTCATTACAGAAATATTGCTTCCATATGTAGGAAGAGGACATTTTGGATGAAAATGTGATTTCCATTCAATACATTGTCAATAGTATCACACTTGCAAGAATTAGTGGAAAATTGTGGGAATTTTAGTTTTGGATTGTCAGCCTAAACTACTTTAAGCATGACTGGATGAGGTTTCTTTTTGCCCCTTAAAAGCTTAGTAATGTTGTTTGCTCCATTATAATAGCTATTTAGCTTGCCACAAGTACACAGGCCCAAGTATATCTCCTTTCTAAGTAAGATAAGAACAAAAAACTTGGTTTTGGGAGACAGCAGCTATTTTTCTCCAGCTGTTGCTGGAGGTACCTTTTCACCCATTTACATTTCCACCTTCAGGAAAGCAATGAAACTTGTTTACATTCTGGTCCTCCAAAGCCCAAAGTGGGAACTTTGAAAGGAAATACATGCCACATCTTCCTAAGGGGCTTAAAAAAGAAGTGTGCACCGCAGCCCTGCTAGTGTAAAGGACACTACTCATTGTGTCACAACACTGGTGTTCTGTCATCCTCCTGATTATTGCAAATGTGTGTGAAATGTCTTGGTAAAACAAACCATTTCATGTTGCATTTAAGACAGCCTAAATGTAGTGGCATGATTTCCTCCTGCAGCTCAGGTGAAGGACTATATGTTACTCAGATCCAGTTACTTTCTCGTTTAGCTCATGTCATGGTATCTTTAGAGCTACCCTTCTTAGAAATCCAATCTTTAATGATATTAACAATATAAATGTGTTCCTAAGAGCAATAGGAGCACTCACTGAACTTTTAAAGCAGGAAAGCTTTACATTCCCAAAATTTTGGGAAGGAATCACAGGGGAAGCTTGAGATAAGTTTACTGGATTTTGCTCTCAGAGAACACAGAATTAAAGCAAAGAATAAGAGGAAGGAATTCAGCATTTTAGTAGAAGTGGCAAGTTTATGATTTGAAAGGTGAACCATGACATATAAAAACTTTTGACCAATGTTTGCATTGATTTTTTTGTGCTCATTTACATTTAAAAATCCTGGAATGCAAGCACAAGACAAAACCAGTTTCCAAAGACATTAGGGAAGCTTACAACACTCTTGTCACATCTGTTAGACTATCCTGAAAGGTCCTAATAGGAGTGGGAAAATATTGCAGATCTTTCCCCATACATGGCCCCCACAAGTACACCCACTTGGAGGGGAATGAAGTGTTCTATTTGACACTGGACCCTGAATAGCAAGTTAATACTAGACTGAGGGTATGTATTTCACATTGCAGGAAAAAAATGCTTTAATAATAAAACTCATACATTTATCAAGCATCTAATGATGTCTAATCCTTAAACAACCAGATGAGTAACTTGATTATCGGCAGAACAAACAATCTGAAATTCATTGCCCCCAGTCAGATAACAAAAGCCAACAAAAGCAGCTTTCTGTGAATTTACCCTCAGACAATTAGCAGATAAATGCACTATCTTGCTATGATCTCTCTTCAAAACATTTTGTCTTTGATTAACCTTTAATAGTTTAAATTTCAGCTGGAGCTAAAAAAAATGACAAGGAGCTGTGCTGAACACAGTTGGTTTTAGAACATATACTACTACACTTACTTTTTGTAATAATAATCATACTCACTATACAAAGAAACTTAAGAGAGAAAGTGTTTTTCCTCCTGAACTTTCTTCGRAGGGAAAAAAAAAAGGAAGAAAATCTACTCTATACGGTTGAAATAATCTCTTTAATATTCGTACCAAAATAGCAAAATGCAGTAATTACATCATTATTTTGTCAGTCTCCATCAATCCATTGTAAGAAAATATTCTCTCTCTCCCTTTATCCAGGTCTTAACACCTTCATAATGTTGTTATCTCTATTGTCTTAGAGTGCATGCTTTTCAAGTCAGGGATATGTCTTCTACTTGTCYGTAAAGTGCCTACATATTTACTGGGTTTTGTTAGTAAATCAATAAAAAAGTAGTAATTTGGTATATTTTGTAGTTCTTAGTGCCCATAACAATGCATATACTTTGGCAAAGCAGACTACCTGGCTTACACATAGTTTTCATATCTACTTCAGAGAGTGAATATTTTTCTTGACCCTTATTAAATACAAATCACACTCAAGCCTCACCCACCAAAAGAGCAAAAGGTTATCTTTCCCATGCAGCAGTACTGGACAGCAATTTGCCTCATTTCCACTCATGAGTCTTTTGGCCTGCATCTGTATTACTAAATTAAACCGGCACAGAGAACTTTTTCTGGACACTGGAATGCAGCTGTCTATACTGTTAAGTTATAATACTCCCTTGTGTGTTTTTTGGTTTGTTGCAAAAAGCACTCACAAAATAGCTCCCAACGACAGTTTGAGAAAGGGACAATTTCCAAAAGACAATATGGATATAGCTGCTGGTTTTGGAGGGTATGAGTTTATTAGTATGGATGCAGTACTAATAATGAATGCCAAAGAATGATCCCATTAGTTTGTTCACGAGTATACACACAGCCTTAGATGGTGATCAAAATGCCAAGTAATTTCTATGGATGAAAATCTAAGTTTTTATTCTAAAAGCTTGAAAAGGCCTTGCAGCTGGTAAAGATTCAGTAGCCTTACTTTGGGTTCCCCACTGCAGAGCCATGTGATGGTGATTTCTCACAAAGTCCCTTTCTTCTCCCCAGGAAAAATCTATGAGAAGGGAATCACAAATATTAAGTGTTCTGTACAACCTATTCTTCATTTTCCACTAATAGATAAAGTAACAAACTAAATTTATATTAAAAAGTTGTACTCTGTGTGATACCACAAAAATCTTCAGAAATAGAAGAGTGACCATGACCATATGCCCTATAGTACATCTAAATATATATCTTTCTTCATCTTTACATACGGTGGAAAATCAAAGGATATTTAGCTGGTGTGTTATTAGGTAATCCAAGATGCACAGATAATTCCAGGATCAGAATTTAAATGCTCATAGGTCTTCCGGGTCTGCAGTTCATCCTGGTGAATTAACCAGATCATGAATCTTTGAACATAGATTCATTCTGTCTACAAATTTAGAAAGACTGTCTCATATTCAGGAGGAGTTCTTTGCAGGTTGGTCTCACATTTATTCTGTTGTTTGTTGTTTTTTGTTTTTTTTTTTTTTTAAGATCAACAACCACAGAATCAAATGTGAGAAATATATATAGAAATATAAAAAGTCTAGAGAGGACTTCATACCTTTCAGCAACAAATAGTTTTTCTGGTATAGATTTCAAATAGCTCTACTTACTGCAGGAACGCTGTGTGTATGCAGTGTTATGTAGTAAACTGAGAAGATGTGAGTAGTTTAACTAACTGACTTAATTTCTTTACTTTGCATTAATATGAGACTCTGGATATTGAAATACCTGTACAAACTACACACTAAATAGAAACATAGTCAGATTTAAATAGAATAATATTAGCAAAGATATTTAAAATTATTCAGCGTGTATAGATAAATTTCAAGAAATCTTCTAACATTGCAGTTTTGCATAACTGTACCTGCAGGTATTTTACAACAAAAGTATATTAAGGTAAATGGAGAAATTCAGATACATAATATCTAAAGCACTATGATTCCCACTGCAGAAATCTCCATAATTATAGAGATTATAGAGATTGCACACTAATACTAATTCTCCACTAAAACTGATGCAATTAAAAGATAGTAGTAGTTCTAAATTAAAACCTCAAATTTGCATTTGAAAGATAACAATTAGATTAGTCAATAAAACTTTGTGAAGTAAAAATGTAATCTTTATTTTTTTCCCATGGGAAAACAAAGGAAATAAAGAACAGGAGAGAAAGACTGAAGGAACAATGTAATTACTTACAGCGTAGCTTTGTTCTAGTCATTGCAACATTTCAATTCTGGATTTTGGGAAAATCTGTTCACACATGTAATATGTATATCTACGCTGCCATAAAAGGTAGATGATGTTAGGCTTCCAAACTGCTGCTGCTCGTATTGCTGAGTTTGACAGCTTACAGTATCTTCTGGGTATGCATCAGCCAACAGTGGTGGAGGAGGGAGAAGGGTGAAATGGCAAAGCCAGCCTTTCAGCACTGTGCAGTATCTGGATAAAAGTTCACTTTGAATTCCCTCTATAGATGCCAATATTGATCTTCTGAAGTGGTGGAGAACAAAGTTATGAAAACTTTTGTGAAAAAGAATTCAACATTTAAAAAAGGTTTGAACCATCACTAGGTTTAAAAAACATGTTAGAGAAAAACTTGCAGGAGGAGCTTTGGCAGAGTTCATAGGCTAGAACTATTTTTTTGTAAATGAAGCGTGGAGGGTTAGGAATTTGATGCATGTGTTTGTTCTCCAAGCAACATGGATATTTTAGCATTCGTGGCCTAATGTCTAATCCAAGAAAATGGATTGCAATTTTATTTAGTTATCACCTGCTGTGTAGAGACCCTGTTACAAATGCAAGGATCATAGGGTGTGTTGTGGGTATATGTATTTTTTCTCCTCGTCACTTCAAATGTAGAGGAAATAGCTTTCTCCTTAAATCTTAATGAGTCAAGGTGAATTCAAACCAGATGTTTTCTGCTTTTATTCCCACTTACAAATCGCAGCTCGACTTGCTTCATAGAATGCCCTAGATACAATGACCAGCTAGTATTCCTTCTTTTAGAAGTGAACATTCATGGGTCAGGCTCCAAGCTAAATGTTTATTTTTCTAACTGTTTTATAGTAGAGTTTGGTTAAAAGACTTGGCACGGTGCACTTCAGTTTAATTCTAAGCTTGACAGCAGTGCTGGCCTCAGAGTGTGTATGTGTGTAATTTAGTTGCTGTGCTACTGGAAGTCTATGGAAGATTAATGAATTGTAAAGCTCTGTGGCAGTTGTGAAGAGATGCAGGATAGAGCAGACCAGTTACCATCTGTTCAAAATGTCTCTTATAGCTCTTTTAAGGAAAACCATTATCAGCAGGAGATAAAGGCATGTGATAGTTTTAAATATTAATATTTTTCTGATGTTTCTGTACTTACTTTCTTGGAGTAGTGTCTCGTGTACACGTATATACACATGCATACATTCGTGTTTATGTGATATATGTTCAACTGTGCTTGTAATGTGATATTTTAAAAAACACAGAAAAAAATAACACAACACAAAACAAAACACTAGACTTTTAATAGTTCAAGTAATTGAAAAAGCCACCATAAACATTATTTTCCCCAAAGTAAAAGGGAGTTATTTATTTCCATAGAAACTATTATATGTATAGTGCACATTGATTGAAATAAAAGTTGGATGGGTGTATGTAAAAGTTAAAGCTATGTGATTTTATATAACCTTACTATGGGATATCCGCACTTTTCAGATGGACTTACTAGACGTAATAGAGACTTCACAGCAAAATTTCAAGTTAGACATATATGTTTCCAGACCATAAAATGTTTATAATTTGATTAACCGACATTTCTCTGTATCTTAGTTTTCAAAGAAAAAGTATAATGAATGGGAATTATAGTTTTGAAGAGGCTCTGAATCTGATCGCATTGCCAATGTCCCTCAGCAGATAAATCTAGATGCAGCTTCAAAAACTCTCCAAGTCTGTGAATATTTTAACACTTCCTATCATGTAAATATTTGATGTTCTGTAGTATTTAGGGGTTAATTCTGTTGTTACCGACTTCATCAGTAACAGGCAAGATGGAATGTCTGTCACTTAACTTCAGGGAAGGGATTCTGCTCATCCTAACTCCTTTGAGTGGGATGAACTTTCAGAATAAGGCACTTGAATTTAAGCATTCACACAAAAGAGTCTACCTCTAAGCAGAGTGTCTAAGCTTCCCTTATAACCAGTACGGTTCTAGACAGTATAGTCACTGAAAACTGGAGAGCTATCCAGGTGATCAAGTGTAGATGATTACTGTAGGATGAGACAAATAACTCTTCTGCACCTCATGAGCTGTAGTGATGAGAGAAGCAATTAAGCTGGTGACACATAAACATCTACTGCAATTTTATATGCCATGAGGTTATTCCACCTGGCTTTTAATTGCTTCTTCAGAAGGGTTCAAGTCTCCTGCAAGTCTTGTTGGCTGTCGATCAAGCTCCTTGTTATTGCCTCAGAGAGCTTAGGGCATCTCAAACAGAACGAGATACCTGTGTGTGGTTAGTTGAATCCCACCCTTGATTTCCATTGAGTTCAATAGGAGTTTAGGTCATCCAGATCACATGTAGCTGTAGACATCTAAATGTAGATGAATTGAGTCCTGTTCAAACCAACTAAGACTTAGCTGATTATCTTGAGTTTGACTTGTATGAGAATTTAGTACTACTTAAAATGTCCAAGAGTATCTGCCAAGGTTAACAGATGTTACTGGACTCCTGGGAGAGATGTCCGGAGCTGTTGATGGAGGCCAGAAGTAGAGTCCAGGACATTACAAAAGAAACATGTGGACAGATGAACTGAGCTCTTTGCCTCCCTTTACACATGGTGGAGGGAAATATACACCCTGGGAGATGTTGGTTTACAAATCATTTTAGATAACTGTTAATGAAACAGAATAGCAAACCAAAGATTGAAAGTTTTTCCACTGGGTTTAACTTAGATAATTCCTGAAACAGGCAAATGAACTTAGAAGTACAAGTTATGCAAACCAGTAGTAAAGAAATAGCATCAAAGTTGATTCTAGGATGGTGTTCTGCACAACATAAGTTTTTCTAATTAGGAAAAAAAAAAAAGTATATTTTCTTTGCCATGTAGAATTTCAGGATTTTTTAATTCTTCACACAAAGTGCATTATCACTTTTGAGCAGAAATATATATTTTTCAATTAGAACACTGTATGCAGAAAATCCTAATAATTTATTATTCTTGATGGATGGTAAAATATTCTTTTGACATTAAGTAGTCTTCATTTTTTTCTTTGAGAATGATCGGAGGCTACTAAGGAGAAGCATCCTTGGTTGAAAAAAATAGACTTTTTGTTGTGTTTATCTTAAATTGTGTAACTGTTTTTGTAGTTTAACATATGTACAGAGTACTCTTTCTAAAAAGCCAAAATTCCATCTCTAACAGAATATTTACTTTTAATTAACTCCTTATGTTCTTTTCTAACAAATGTAATGTCTATAAAACTGAGATATCTAGTGATCTAGTGTCTATGTTCCTTTTTCCTTGGACCAAATGATACGCAGGACACTAAAAGACAGCTTGAAGACATTGGTCCAAGTTCAAGAGCCACACTGACATATGTCATGAAGTGAGACAAACTGCAGGCATCAGAGACACGTGACAAAGTAGCCATTCATGGAGTAACTATTAAATTAGCCTGAATCTTTTAATGCTCATGTAGACAGGAGCTATTTTTACTAAATATTGGAGTACAGAGAGTTGCATTTCCTTAAAGCCCTATTTTCCAAAACCTGTGAAGATCAAGGGTCTTTGTTGTGGGACTTGGAATCAGCCACAGTCTTCTAGTGGATCTGTGTCACATTTCCTTTGAAGTTCATATGTCAGAAGAGACCAAAACATTTCCAAATCTGTTTTATTACAATGCAAGAAGAAGGAAAATTACTTTTTTAATTGAATAAGATCTAGTCTGCTGCTTAGGAAAGATATACCTTTCTCTTTTGTCTTGCTTTTCGCTCAGCAGCTCCAGGCAGTTACCAATACTAGAACAACCCCTCTGGTTACATTGGAAAGTCTCCTCCTTTCTACCACCATGGCTTAAATCTGCTTCCTAATATAACCCCTGTTCTTGTCAGGAGTTTCCCAGGGTCTTCTCCTGGCTGCAGTCTCACATATCTGCCCACTAGAGGCATCTCCCCACTGTGCATAACTAGCTGTTCAGAGGAAAGGAGAACCCTATTAGCAAAACAGTCTGTTCCCATCCTATCTATGCAAAAGGTGTTAGGGTTTGGTTCATAAAAACACTTCTAAGTTTGACTATAAGAACAGCCATATAGGACAAGATCCAGATTGCTTGTTTCCAGGGCCAATTTAATTATTCTAACACTTAATGGAAAGTGACAGCCCAAGATAAGTTTATTCCGATTTTATAAATTGAGGGATTATGTTCTCTGTGCAATCACTGGGAAGAAGTAAGTGTTTCTGAGGATGAATAGGGTGTAGTCAGTAAGACTAACCAATATAAAGTCATACGTACAGAGAGACATTTGCCTTTCTGCCCTTCCCTGCAGGTTAGCAATCTGATAAAGGTTGTGCTTATATAGTGATGCAATTAAGTTCTTGATCCTAAGTTTAATCAGAGCAGACCTGCTAACACACCAAATTTATGTCCATGTTTGATATGTTAACATACACTAAGCCTGTCTACACATAGTCAGTTATGGAGTCTAAGCTGGGAGATGGAATCTAATAGCTGAAAGGCATCAAGGAACTGCTTCTTAAATTACTTTCAGTTCTGAAAAGCTTTGTGAGCAATTCTAGTTAATTCAAGCAAAAAAAAAAAAAAAAAGAGAAAGAAAGAAAGAAGATAGTAAAACTCACAACCAAAAATTTAACTTTTTTTAAAATTAACTGGGAGCTTCACCCCATCAGTTTCAGTGTCTTAGCTGGGAGTTTTAGCTAACCAAGTAAAAACCAGCTTCCTAAACACCACTCAGCTGGAAGTCTTTGAACTACAGACCTGTTACAGTCCTTTATCCTGGCAGCAGGAAGGGTGGATTTAGTTTCTGATTCTGAGCGCTATCAGTTTACCTKCAGTGCTATGCTTACCTTTCAGAGAAACTCCAAACTACACCATGATACATTTTATTAGGCTGATGGTTCAGATGGTAAACCTCAAAGGGAAGATTTAGGGCCTTAACGAAATGACTACATAAACACGTCTTTAGAGCTGTTTCTTCCTTCTGGTGATCCAGACCTTGGAGTTCTCACACGCAGGCATATGATTTAATAAACAGACTTTTTCGGTGTCAGAAGACAAGAAGAGGATAATGTAGTAGTGCCCACCTTTTGTACAACAACTATRGAACTGAAGTGGTGGATTCAAAGCTCTTACTAGCAGAAACTAGGGGATTCAAGGAGGCTAAGGGACACCTTCCATCTCTTCTGTTGAAGCTGGATCACCATGAAGCCAGGAGGCAAGAGAAGGGGATAAAGAGAAGAGAAAGCAACTGGACAGTAGCCAAAGCTCAGAAGTTAGTGTACTGCTCTAAGAAAGAATAGTTGCAAATTCTTCTCCTGTTAATTATTCTTCACTTTTATTCAGCAACTGTCTAATATTAAAATGAATATACATTTCAGGGAGCAGTGCTCTCTGTATCTAATTTTAGTAAAGCCTTTGGCACTGTCTCCACAGCATTCTCCTGGAGAAGCTGGCAGCTCATGGCTTGGTCGGGTGTACTCTTCGCTGGGTAAAAAACTGGCTGGACGTCTGAGCCCAGAGAGTTGTGGTGAATGGAGTTAAATCCAGTCGGCGGCCGGTCACAAGTGGTGTTCCCCAGGGCTCAGTTTTGGGGCCCGTCTTGTTTAATATCTTTATCAATGATCTGGATGAGGGGATCGAGGGCACCCTCAATARGTTTCCATATAACACCAAATTGGGCGGGAGTGTTGATCTGCCTGAGGGTAGGAAGGCTCTGCAGAGGGATCCGGAAAGGCTGGATCGATAGGCCGAGGCCAATAGTGTGAGGTTCAACAAGACCAAGTGCCGGGTCTTGCACTTGAGTCACAACAACCCCAGGCAACGCTACAGGCTTGGGGAAGAGTGGCTGGAAAGCTGCCCGGTGGAAAAGGACCTGGGGGTGCTGGTCGACAGCCGGCTGAATATGAGCCAGCAGTGTGCCCAGGTGGCCAAGAAGGACAACAGCATCCTGGCCTGTATCAGGAATAGTGTGGCTAGTAGGCAGAGGGAGGTGATTGTGCCCCTGTACTCAGCACTGGTGAGGCCGCACCTCGAATACTGTGTTCGGTTTTGGACCCCTCACTACAAGAAGGACAYTGAGGTGCTGGAGCGTGTCCAGAGAAGGGCAACGAGGCTGGTGAAGGGTCTGGAGCACAGGTCTTATGAGGAGCGGCTGAGGGAACTGGGGTTGTTTAACCTGGAGAAGAGGAGGCTGAAGGGAGACCTTATCGCTCTCTACAACTACCTGAAAGGAGGCTGTAGAGAGGTGGGTGTTGGTCTCTTCTCCCAAGTAACAAATGATAGGATGAGAGGAAATGGCCTCAAGTTGTGCCAGGGGAGGTTTAGATTGGATATTAGTAAAAATTTCTTCACTGAAAGGGTAGTCAAGCATTGGAACAGGCTGCCCAGGGAAATGGTGGAGTCACCATCCCTGGAGGCGTTCAAAAAACGTGTGGATGTGGCGCTTCGGGACATGGTTTAGTGGGCATGGGTGCTGGGTTGACGGTTGGACTCGATGATCTTAAAGGTATTTTCCAACCTTAATGATTTTATGATTCTATGATTCTACCACTCAGGTTAGGTATTACTGCACTCAGGAGAGAGATTTTGGCACCCCAAAGATACCTGTTACTCCATTATATAATTATATATAAAAAAMCCTGTGTGTGTGTAATACTTTAGGCTGGGTAGAACGCGACTGTGATCTGAGGAATGGTTTACCACTCCTGGTCTTGCTGACTGAGTATTGATCAGTGACCAATTCACATAATGCAGCTGTTCACTTTTAGGCCTCACAAAGTAAATTTAGCAATGTGAACCTTTAGGCCTCGAATCACTGGCTTCAGCTAGCTTACTTCAAATATATGTGACTAAGTGGCTTTGACGGTAATAAAATTACAAAGGAATATAAAGACAGGGACAATAGGTCAGCGTGACCCAGGGTTTTCTCCCAGGTTGCTAGGGAAAGAGCACAAGAGCAAGAAAGCTACTTTCCTGGTTTGCTCTCCAAACTTACACGAATGAATGGCTTTGGGAATTCTCAAACTTGAGTATGAAGTCAGACATGACATTTTTAATAGTTGCAGTTGGACTTATCTTCCATGAACTTATCAAGTTCCTTTCTGAACTCATTTAGACATTTGGCCTTCAGAACATCCCGTGGCATTGCGTTCCCTAGTTTTATTACGCATTGTATGAAAAGAACTTCTTTTGAGAAATTGTATGTCTTTTCCCAAAAGGAAATCGCTTCTAAAAGAGGAAATTTCATAGGAAGGGGTAATATCTTTCATTAGATCAGTAACCTAGCTGGAAAAATAAAACTTCTGTGTGTCTGAAGCCCAGTCTTTTTGTTTGTTTGTTTACTTCTTGCCAAATGTATTGTCTGGTTTAATTACCTTTTCCATAAACCTTACCCTGCATTTTCACTTAGACCATTCATTACATTTAACAACAATGCAGCTGTGACTCCCAGTAAGAGATACTTGAAAAKACTTTATTTCTGATGTTTGTGTCCTGGGATGTCAACAGATGAATAGAATTTGGTCTTCTATTCCCTGGAGACTCCCAACTTTAAATTGGCTTCATCAACTGTCATTACTTATATGAGGTTAAATAAAATATATGTTTCAAATAACACTTTTTTATTTGTAAGATGCATTTAATTTTCATTCTTCTTTGTAATTTTATAAATCGGTGTCTATTCTTTGTCTTGATCCTGGGCCTCCACTGTCTTTTAGAAAACAATTCCCATCACAACATTATTGGCAAAGGCCACATGGTGTTTTGTAACCAACCTCACTCCACAGCTATTCATTCACTTATAAGTAGGCCGGATTTAGCCCTGATCTTTGAAAAGGTATGAGAATTGTAATCAAATACATTTTGTAAACATCAGGTGTTTAATCCAGTTCTGCACATTCTGGCCAGAAGATTTTGTTAATAAGGAAACCTTGCTTAGTGACTAAAATTGGAAAGCACAGATCAGAAAACCAACAGCAGCACAGTTCAGCCACACAGTCCATTATCTACTAAAGGAAAAGATTTTTAATGAGATTTCCTTGACACTGGTGTTCTTCTATCACAGCCAGGACTGGTAATGTACCAATCAGACTGAAGAAATGTTGCTGCTAACACTCTTCCTTAAAGAATGTATTTTTTTTTATGCCAAGTATTTAACAGGTTTGCATTGTACACAAATCCTTACAACATAGTTTAGTTTTTCATATGAAATAAATCAGCCTTCAGATATAAAATCTGTGTCATTTCAATGAACATGCATTTTTTCTTCCAAATGTCAATATTAATGGAGATATAGGTGAACAGGTGGCTCTAATAGTTTTCCTTTGTTGCCCTTTAGGAAAAAGCTCTTAGCTATGGAGTAATACAACATAACACCTTACTTTCTCCAAGTTATAATCCTCTCAGCCCAGGCAATTAGGGTAGCTAGAACAGATGAATGTAGCACATAGAATGTTGCTTATACAAACCCAATTTTAGTTGTTGTGTGGGCAATTAGGAGTTGTGGCAGGTTTAATTTATTTAGTTATCTACAGAATTTTAGCTTTTCTATTATTACTTGCTAGTTCTGAAATTGAACACAGAGAATGTTGTGCTGGGCATGTAACAATGAGAAGTCATGCAGAACTGTCTTGAGGAAAAGAAATATTTTAATTTTGTGTAATAATGTAACTCTAGATATAGCATAAATTCTATACTGAAGTCTGTTTTAACAGAGTTTATGAAATATTTCCACTTAATTAGGTGAGTTCAATTTAATTTCAAGAATATTATAGAGGCAGCATGGTCTGATGGTTAAAGAATTACAGTAGTACGGGGTGTTACCGAATCCTGTTCTGCCTATCCCTTCATGCTAGGATCTTTGGCAAATACTGAGACTCATTAAATGAGTTATGTAGAGTTCAGGCGCCTAATTTACATTAAATATGTAATCTCTGTTAGAGATGGAATTTTGGCTTTTTAGAAAGAGTACTCTGTACATATGTTAAACTACAAAAACAGTTACACAATTTAAGATAAACACAACAAAAAGTCTATTTTTTTCAACCAAGGATGCTTCTTCTTAGTAGCCTCTGATCATTCTCAAAGAAAAAAATGAAGACTACTTAATGTCGAAAGAATATTTTACCATCCATCAATTAAACATGCAGCAAACAAAGTGTAGTCTTAGGAACAGTAACAGAGGCTTTCCTCTTCCTGTGTAGATGCCATAGAACCAAAACCAAAATAAAACAACCCCAAAAACCAACAGTGTGGACTTGTTCTCTCTGCGCCTCTTCCAGCAATTCTTCATCTCTTTGCTGCATAGTTTATCTGCCTTACTGAAAGAAGTGAAAATGCCTTTATCTGGTATAGCACAGTGGTAAATTCATTTTCATAGAAGCAAGAAAATTTAATTTTGAACACTAGGAGAAGAAGAGGGCATTAAAGTCATGGCTCCACCTTATCAGGAAGGCTCTTACCTTATATTATTTCCAGAATTGAGTGTTGTATAACAGTGATCCCCAAGAGTAAAAGCTCAAGAAGGTCACAATGGCTTTGAAAATACAGGTACAAGACAATACCTGAGGCCACAAATGTGTAAACACAGATCACATATGGTCATAAAAGAATGAAACTTTAAGAGCTGGATAGACCTAACTTTAGAGTATAACAAGGAGAACAAAAACCCAGGCATCTAACATATGTAATGAATCTCTCATACGGTGAAACATGACAGAGATAATATATATGCATCGAAGTCTGCCACAGCTTCTACCAACATTGGAAAAAGGGAAGAAGAGAGGAATTGCTGAAGTGTTGTTTCTTTCAGTTAGGGACACTATGCCTGATCTGTATCACTGCTTATCTGCAGCAGGTCCTTGCTCCCCTTCAGGAGAAAGTACTGCTCTTTGTTTCTGTTTGTTACGTTTTGCCTAAACAGCAGAGATGAGAAAGGATCAGTGCTAAAACATGTGCTTTTACCTAATAGTAGCTTGTGCCTAAATTCTCTGCCTCTGAAGTGAATAGTATGCATTTCTCTTACAGCTTTCCTCCTCTAACTAGGCCGACAAATAGTGTTTAGGATTTTGAGACGGTTTTTAGACAGTTTTCATTTTCCTGAAATCCTCAGCTCCCAAATTAAGTATCTGACTATAAAATTTTCCATCCTGGATTTAGATTTGCTAATATTTAAGTAAGTTCCCTCTTATGTGGTTAGAGTCCTAACTTTGACTAGCAGACAGCTTTCCTCCCTTAGAAGAATAATTTATTTTCCACTTTGTTCTGGGAATAGGCATTGAAGCCCTTTCTTCGAGAGTTTGTCACTTCAGACCACTCTTAAAAAAAGGAAGGGTGGGTGGTAATGCCCTCCCCCTACTTTTTCTAGTAACAAGTGGTTAGGACATGTACTTGGAAAGATTGAATTCTTTGCTTCAGTGAGCCTTACTTTATGCATAGCAGAGCAAATTGCACAAGCGGGAATGAGAAATGCCTGCCCCAGAAATACCTGTAGCCTGTTTTTTATTGTGTTCACCTGGGACATGGTCTTACATCCCATCTTGTAGAGGAAAGACTTAGGCCTAGGTTACCATTTTGGGAAGGTGTCCCAAACTTATATAGGGAAGAAGAGTATTTGGAAATGACCTGCCCCAGTGTTTTCTTAGGGGGGAAAGTCATAACTCTGAGCATGTCTGTCAGTTCAGATTTGGTGCATGAGTTTGTGAACAATGCTAAAACATAACCATGAAGTTGAGCATTCAGGTTTGTCAGGGCATAGCTGCTGATGAAAATGCCTAGGAGCAGGCACTTACGGGATTACATCAATAAATATCAGTATGTTTACCAGCAAACAAAAGGAGACCAGTCCTTCAACCTAAGAACAAATAGCGCTTATTAACTAACTTGCATCCACTGTACTAGGAGCTAGGTCTCTCTGTAACAGAGAAATCTGTTTGGAACAAACCAAACCAGACACAAGGTAAAATAAAAGAATTAAGTATTATCGGTGATCAGGGTCCTGTGTGGAAGTTTATTTCCTGTGTCCCTTTTTTTCATAATGTAACTGTAGACATACGTGCTGATCTTAGGGAGTTATGACTGTGGAGCAAATGTATTTTATTTAGCTATCTATCTGCACGTGATTATTTTCTTTGTGATTTTTTTCTTACACAATGTCAAATACCCAGATACTAGTGTGATGGTAATTCAGATCAGCTGTGGCAAAGGAGAAAACACAATGATTCTGTGGTTAAAGCAGCTGACCACTAACATTGTGGCCAAGCGCTCTCTCATGTTATGGGCAGATATCTCTTCACAGATGTTTATAATGGGCCATTCTTCATTTTCTTGGAGGCARTTTTGTTTTCCAAAATACTTATTTACTCTGAGGTAAATGGGAGATGTTCTTTGAACATTTAGGATGGGATTTTGTGATTCTGTGATTCACCTCCACTAACTTAAGATGTCTAATTTCAAGCCATTTAGGTGTCTAACTTAAAGTAGATTTAATCTACTGCATTAAACCCTAAGTGCTCTGACAATCAGGTCCATGGCATCTCCATTTGGGCAGCCAAAATAAACACGTCCCTTGGCCTCAATCTTTGCCTGTTAGAGTCATTCATTTGTAAAATGAAGACAGTAACACCCCTCCATTCCACCAGGGAAAGTTGAAAAGTACTTCTGGCTTCTCTCAACTTTTAAGTGCCTTCCTGTGTAACCTTAACACTCTTCCAACACCGTGTGGTGTGTAATAACAGGGATAAAATGTAGCTTTTGCTACCATAACAAGGACCTTGGAGTCAAACTTCTGCTGCTTGATCCCTGTCTCCTAGAGATTTGTTTGTAATTTCAAACTGCCTACAGTTCATCTCATAAGCTCAAAGTAAAAAACAGAGAAGAAAGAAATAAAAAATTGCAGAGACTTATCATAGACTTGAATCTTTGCTCCGTGTACATATATCCCCAGAGAACACTTCCTGGATTTTTGAACCTGTCTTGAGCTGCTATAAGCTTCTGCTCATTATGACATTAAAAAATATTTTTTTTTCAGAGCTTAGAGGTAAAGCTTCGGTTGTTTTTTTTTGTTTGTTTGTTTGGGGTTTTTTTGTTTTTGTTTTTGTTCGTTTCAAATATTTTTTTCTGCATTTTGGCTTAAAGTTTTTTAATTACCTGAAGGAATAACCCTGCTCTGACACAATACCTGTTCCGTATGGTTTTGATCTATTCATGTGTATGCCTCAATCTCCTCTTTTTGCGGCAATGTATGCTGAAATGCACAACTGACATTGTTAGGGGGAATCCATTATTTGAGGTTGTATCTTTTTCGTATTTTGAGAGCATGGGGAATATTAAGAGGCTACATATTCAATGTAGCAGCAATAATGGCCCTGCTGAATATGATAATATTTTGTGATTGTTACATGTTAGACAGGTATTTGAACACACGCGACCTATTCATAYGAAAAAGCCCCCATATCTACTATACTGCTACAGCTTTTCACACTCCCCCTGCTGAGTTTCTAATGCAAACTATCACAGTGTGAGGTCCCCACTACTGTAAACATGAATTCCTTTCTCATTGTGACTTTATATCTTCTACACTGATTATAATGATTCTCTGTCAGCTCAAAGCTGTCAACATTCTCCTGAAAGGACTGCTAGTGGCAGCAAGGAAAAAAAAAAAAAAGGAAAAAGRAAAGGTCTTGGATAGCTAAACAAAATAAAGGGTGACCAGAATCGAAAAGTTCAAGCATCTTTTACTACTTATTTTAATGTAAACAAGTGTATATTTATATATGCTGCTTCCTTTCCCCTTCTCTTCTTTTTTAATTTCATCTGAAAAAATTAACAGAGTAGTTTTTTTCTCCTCCATTTCATATATTTTAGAGACTTAAATGTGCCTACATCACACAGTCCATCTATTTCATCAGTTTCTGACCTTGCCAACATCAGTTTGCATTCATTATATTCACCCAGCCCAGTGTAATGTCAGAAGTGAAGTAAGTCTGCTTCCTTCTTTTAGAAAACTTATCCATAGTTAGTATCGCTTAATCATATGTATCATTTAACAACGGCAAAGTACTGGCCAGAATGCCACATTCTTTTTGCACAGAAGAGGACACTTTATTACAAGAAAGAAAATAATAATGTCACTAAAGTTACTATCTATCTCCTTCATCAGCCACAGCAGGAAGCAATATTGCATGTGGTAGTTTAAATCTTCTTCAGTGATTTGACAGCTTCCAACCGAGTAAGAGTCCACATGTTTAGATGGATTTAGAGGACTTGGAGCACAGCCTTTGACTTCAAGAACTTGGAGCTGTGGCACAAGCACGTGATCTCATGTGTCTTTCACACAAAATCTGTTGTATCACTGAGTTGTGTTATAACCATGTTTCACAAGAAAGAAGTAACCATGTTGTTTTTCATGAGACAGAGACAGTGTTGTCATTACCTGAAATACAAGGAATTTAAGGGAATCCAAGTGTGGGCAATCTTTTTCTCAAAAATATTAAATTATCTGCCAAAGTTAAGGAGAAAATATGAGCAATGATAGTGTTTCCACTACAAACCTGCACCATTTAGCTATGAAAAGTTCTTAATCTACTGGTCACTCCAAGACCAACCTTGGCCATTTGCTAACATATCCCATGCTTCAAAATAAGAAGTACAGGAGGTAAAGAAACAGTTACATTGTTCTAGAAACAGTTAATGTCTACTTTCATTAATTACAGCAGGGACGGGAAGCAGCCAGCTTATCCACTATTAACTGAAATAAACAAGTGATCAATATGACTGTTAATTGCACAAATAGCAACAAATACCCTGGATGCCCTCCCATAATGTAGCAACTGAAGAGAATTTTTGTACTGCTGCTTTCTTCACACCAATCATACTCATAGGCAAAGCAAGCACAGGGCTGATGTTCAATAGACTAAATTTAATGCTGCTCAGTGATAATCAGGGCCTTCAGATACAATACTAATAATAATGTCAAGCACTATTATATTTTCAGATTTATGTGAAATGATTGAAATGCTATTTGCTATCATTTTTGTACAAGGTTCATCCAGTTGTTTATGCAGTATGTCGATATTGATTCTACATAGTAAAATGCTTATAGCAGGGGCCCAGTGGCTAGTACATCTAACATCTCCAGTGCCAGCAGCAAGTGAGTTACGCCAAATGTTAGTGGCAGCATGCCAAGCCATCCAGTACATAGTTCATCTTTGCTATGCTAGCTTGCTTTGTACTGTTGTGGTTTTTTTTCTTAATCACTTATGTTTCTCCTGAATATTTTTCCCTTTACCTAACACAGCATGCAAGAAAAACAGAGGCAGGTAAAAGTCTTTTTGAAGGCTCTTTCTCAATGAGGAAAAGATACATCTAGTAAAGGTACCACTCTAGAGTCATTAGATGCTGTTATATGTGATCGGTGCTGTGTCATTTAGCAAAGTGTTGCTCAGTGGGTGCAGCAGCTGGTATATATGATTTTCTATACCACCTGCAAAAATACCCCATACCATATAATCAACCACCTGGATAAAAAAGGAGGGTAGTAAAACACTGTTTATTATGTAGCAGCACCCATATTTTCCCTAAACTTGTGAGTAAATAAACAGACTTTGATAGTACAAACATGTGTACAGGATAAGGTTTGTTAAAGCTTTTCTGTTCAATAAAGCATATACTGCCTGCTGTTCAGATAGTATTGAACAGATTTGCTTTATTTCTAATGAAGGTGTTTGGGCAATTTTCTGGCACAAATAAAGTAAAATTATGTACTTAAAATGTTCATTAAAAAAAAAAAAAAACATTCAACCAGCCACCACCATTTTCCTGTAACAGATTGGAAACTACAAAACATACAAACAGAACCTCAGTGATAAATTGGTATCATTAGTACTGTCGGGATTACTCATTTGCTTAGAAAGATCCTGTCCAGTGGCAACATTTCAAACAACTGTTTTAACAACTTCTGATTAACAAGCTGCCCTCTAACATTCACAAGAGACATCTCGGATTATCGTTGCTCAGCCAGCTCCCTCCCCACAGTCCCTGTTGCTATTACATTCCTTGTGGCCATTGTGACTAATTTCCATGAAGCTATAGCAGTTTAATCCTGCTGAAAATCTGGCACTTGGTCTTCAGCATCAAATCTGACACACCTTTTCAATGCCTAAGTAATAATACTCTTCGTGTGGGCATCCACCTCTTCAGTCTATTATATCAGGGTTTAACAGATGCAGGGAAAGATTTAGAAATTGGAGCCATCTCTTTTGCCCTGGTTAATTTCATTTCTATTTTGGCAAATGTGGTAGTACCTAATCTTTAAAGCAGTAGAAGAAATCTAAAATTTCATACGTAACAGCAACTGACATAAGTAACTGTTGCAGTCTAATAAATCGACAGGACTAATCAGCTGGAGCAGAGAAGGAATATCCTAGAAGACCATGGATTACTATGGATTCTGTAATATTTAGGCATTGTGGWTAAGTTCTTAAACTAATCTGTAATTTATTTCTACATGCAGAACCTGGGTTAGACCTGCATTAACCAGATCTACACAAAATCAGAATGGAAAAATTAAAGGTCTTATATGAGAAACTAAAATATTTTTCAAGTAATACCTTTCAGTTCAAACATTGTGTGGACTTGTTTAGGTATCTGAGTTAGCCAGAAGAAATCTTCCTGAAGGCTTTGAAAGACACCTAATCTGACTGCGTGAGGATTTCATGCATCTACATTAAACAACTGATTTATCAGGAACCCAAATTTTAGTCATACGTTATCATCCAGATGAGGCTAAGAGGAAGTATTATATATATATAAGTATGTGTCTATATATACACTGGAAGTATTTGGGTGATGTCAGTTATCTGCTGCAAACATTTGCAAATGTCTTGTTGCTTTTGTTTACTTTTTTATGCCCAAGTTCTCAGCATCCTTTGCAATTAATGTTTTGGAGGCAATATAATTTACAGAGCCAATACAATAATGAAGTATCTTTGTAAGTAGACTAATTTTTCTTTCCTTTTTGCTACTGTAGTTGTTACATTTGGTTTTCATTTGCAAAAATAGTTTTTCTGTTATAATAAATAAATCAATTTAAATAGAAGAACTAAATGACAAAGAAAAAGTGTAGAAGGATATGGAGTCTTTCAGCTTCAGGTTGCTAATTCATATCTGACCAAGTAATAAGTAACTCAGATTTTTTACCATTTGTTGGTTGTTTGAAGTCCTGCATAAAATGAGCTGACAATCTCAGTCATCGTTCTGGTGGATCAGTAAAGTCATCATATGTGACACCAACTGACAGTTTTGTCTGTAAAGGCAAAGATTCTGTGAAAAAAGAGGAAAAAATATTCTGCCAAGATCAGTTTGGTCAGAAGAGAAAAAAAAATAACTCAGAGGAAAAACAGGAATACAAAAATCATAAATGGAAATGGGGATAAAGATTTTGATGGAGATAGATAAACAGCATTTTCAGGACTATTCCTTTAGCAGTATTCAATTAGAACAATATACTTGTATGGGCTACAAACCTTCGTGAACCGAAGACATGGGAAAACACTAAACATAGTATGTCATGGAGACGAAAAGCATAAAAATACATACTGTCATTCCACCCTCAGAAATAATAGCCCGTTCTTTTAGAGCAGTAATGGTTTTGTGTGCCTGATTTGAGAGAGCTTAAAAGGTGTGCTTTTCTGAAAGCTCTTGTTTAGCAGTCAGTGTAGAATGAAGCCCAGATATTCACACATTTAGGAGCTTAGAACACGATCTGCCATAGCAGATCAACAAATAGAAAAAAAACAGAAACAAAAACAAAACCACAAAAAAACCCTGACCAGTAAACCTGGCTTGTTACTAGCCTTATATATACTCATTGTGTAGCTGCAAAGAGAGGTTGATTTTTCAGGGCTGTCAGCTCAATATCTTACCCCAGTGAAAAAACATCTCTTTAGGTATTTTAAAAAAAAAAAAAAAACACAACAAAATGAATAGTGCTAAAACACTAATTAAGTCTGTTTTCCAATTATGTTAATGAAACTACAAAGAAAATGCAAATCTAGAAGTCTCCAGAAATTCTAACAGTTGTGGTGTAGCACCATGGCTGGTAGTCCCACAGCAATTCCTCTACAGCCCCCCAGGAGAATACCATATTAGTGGTTCACAAATGTGCATTAAATTAATCTGTTTGATCAGTAAGTGTTTTCTATTTTTTGGTGAACAGGGATTTATTTTGAACTCTATTCCATGGGATTAAAAAATTGCAAAGTAACACTGCCATGTGAGTCACAGAAGTAAAGTGAGTAAAAATCTGTCACTATTTGTAACACTAATATAATTCTTCAAGCCTCATGCCATCAGCCAGCAAGATTCTCTTCATTTTAAGTAAGATATAAGTACACTTATAAGTAGTGCTATTTCAGCCCACTAGAAATCTAAGAGGTCCCACTACAGCAGTATAACAGTCACAAGACTAGTGATGCAGCACTTTAGGAGCGCTTTGCCTGCCTAATCATATTATAAACATATTCATAGTAGTCCCATGGAAGTCCAAGACTGCTTTTGTAGTAGGGTACTTATGCAGTACAAATGAAGCTCACTTTGTCACTAAAGAGAGGCTTTTTAACATTTTCTTTGGCACATGGGACTCCTGTTACTACAAGTTTTCCATTATGTTTTTCCATACACAAACACCAACTATATACTTTGTCAGATTGACCTTTGTTTGATATTAATTGAACAACAAAACAAGCAAGAACAAAGGCAAGCATCCGTGAGAAAGCATGCAAGTGTGTATGTCTTTGCACTGTACTAAAAACAAGAAAAATAAAAGAGCAGCAAGGGGACATCCTTTTCATGTAAAAGAGAAGAGGGAAAAATGAATAATTTCTTATGCATACTATAAATGCCTCRATTGAACACCAGTTACATTCATTTTAATGGTTGTCTGCAGCTATGTTAAACCTGACTTATCTTTATTCATTTACAGGCTCAAGAGCTCAATTTCTCTAAAGAAATAAGTTTGCTTGGAATAGACAGAAAGAATCAATGGTCTATATATCAGGACCAAGGCTCCTTTTCTCCTTGTGTCACTTCTTCCCTTTACCCTTTTAAGTAATATAAAACTCGAGTTTAAATGGTCTTAGGTGCGAGAGGTGCAGGAAGGTCTCACTGGGATATTCAAAAGTACATCAGGATATTAAATGCTGAAATTCTGTTGATACAGGTCTCCTTTAAACAACCAGCCTCCCAAGTACTTTTAAAAAAACTATTAATTACTTCTTTAGGTACTTGACATGATGAAAAAGGGGCTCTTAGTTTTTCCAGTGAGCTCCCAAACTCTAATTCCTGTTAAATATACAGTGTGATTAAAGCTTCCTTCCTACCTTTTGCAGAAGCAGTGGTTAGCCCTTGGATACTTCTCATGACTTCTTTGCTAACTACGGTTTACATACTGTCCATTGATTACTACCCTAAGTGTTGGTACTGGTTGCATTTACATTTCAGGACTTGGCCTAAGCCATCAAATGTTTGGGTTCTTTTAGATTTTTAAAATATTTTTCATATATATTTCTAAGTATACATGATATATGGTATGTACATATTACTAAGAATAACAGAATACATACATAGCAGTGTATAAACTAGAATGAACAAAATAATATAAAAACTAATACTAGCGTAAGGTATTTCTAAGGGTTATGAATTTCAAAGATTGGGTATAAATACTTGCTTAAAAACCAAGATCCTTTAAAGTTTCTCAAATAAGGGATATTCTGGTCATTCTTTTCTGTCTTTTTGGCTTGCTGCTTTTTTGTGAGCCTTTAGAGTAAGTGTTTGAATTCTGTAAAAGCTGGTATGTATTCTTCACATCACAGTGCTAAGGAAGATAACAGAGACCCATTTCAATTTTATCCTCTGATTCTGCTTTTAATTTCCCATTCAAGTAACCAAATCTAGGCCATTGGTTTTTAACACATACTCCAGCATGAAAACCACTGTAGTTTTCAAATTCAGTAATCGAAGTGGGAAAATGAACATCTCTTCACATGTGAGTAATTGCAGATTATTCACAGTACCTCCTACACTGGAGGTATAAAAGTCAATGCTATTTTTTTAAAATGAGCATGTAATGAGTCCTTTTATGGTGTCTATCTACTACAGCATTCTTTTCTAGCAGTATGATGATTTCTTCTTAGGTGCTAGAAATCTGAGGATGGAATAGGAAGGCAGAAGTTAGAATGATTTAGTTTTATGAGTGCTTTTTCAATGGCTTCTCTTATATGCATATATCACAGTAAAATGTCTTTGGAATACTTATTGGTTGTTGTCACATAATGCTTCCTTTGAATATGCAGTAATGTGAAGTTATCCTAGTGTGCATCCTTTCAATACTTGAAAGTATACTTTTGGGAGCATCACACTACAACTGGATAAAGGTTGAAAGAATCATAGAAGTTACAAAAGGAAAAGGCATATTGTTCACTCCCCTCTTCCCTCACAGACTTTATGTAGACAGTCCAGCTGGATTTCCTCTCTCCTCCTCATAGATTTATACTAATATTTTTTCCATTCCAAAAAAAGGATAACTGAAGTCCTTTATTTTTCCAATATTGCCTTTAAATCCCTCTGAATTAAAGGTCAAAAGTATAACTGATATAATGCATCAGAATTAATGTCCATGCAAGCAAGATCATGGTTCAGAAAGCAGATGCTTAGGGAAAAAGTGTGGGAAAGAAGCTATCTATTCAATGATTTTTCCTTAATGTACCACCAGAGCTTTTGGAAGTCAACAGTTCAGGGCTCCCTGAACTGAAGATAACAGCAATGCAGAACCACAAATGGTCTAATCCCTACGATTTTGTCCAGTCTCTTTCTGAACTAGGCCTCCTTTTTGCTTCCCATTGATCCAGTAGTTCACACTTGGCCACACACTTGTTAACTCACTTATTAGTTATGCTATAGAATCGCAGAATCATAGAATATCTGAAGTTGGAAGGCACTCATAAGGATCGTTGAGCCCAACTCCCTGTTCCTTTGCTATGTCAGAAGCAAAAGTGTTACTGATCAGAAAGTTGGTTTTATACCATATCTTTATGAGTCATGATCTAAGACATGCCTGGAAAGCATGAGAAATATTTGAAGGTGCAAGTTCTATTCAGACAGTATTGAAGGACTATTTCAGATGATGGGAGACAAGCCCTGTACAGTTTTTGACATACTGCCTATAGTGTTTCCTGAAGTGCTCTCAGCACTTCATTCAGTTTTGCTTTGGAAGGAACTAGTTTATTCATTATAAAAGAGAGAGCCCAATAACAAAGTAACGTGCATACGATGTAGAAGATAAGGAGTTCTGTATGCTGTAATGAAAAAGGGGTCTAAATTATTTGACTACATAGATGCATCCTGTTCTGTGTATTAGTGTATTCTTCTCAAAACAAGATAATAAGAGAATTGTGCATTACACAAGAAGAGTATGTACCATGCATTTAACAGTAGCATAATCACATTTTCTATTTTTATCTGTATTCTTTTTTTCTCATAGTTACTAAAATTCTGTTTGCCTCACCATCATGCTAATGGAGTAATAGGTATCTTTGGGGTGCCAAAATCTCTCTCCTGAGTGCAGTAATACCTAACCTGAGTGGTAGAATCATAGAATCATTAAGGTTGGAAAAGACCTTTAAGATCATCGAGTCCAACTGTCAACCCAGCACCCATGTCCACTAAACCATGTCCTGAAGTACCACATCCACACGTTTTTTGAATGTCTCCAGTGTTGGTGACTCCACCACTTCCCTGGGCAGCCTGTTCCAATGCCTGACTACCCTTTTGGTGAAGAAATTTTTACTAATATCCAGTCTAAACCTCCCCTGGCACAACTTGAGGCCATTTCCTCTCVTCCTATYRYTTGTTACTTGGGAGAAGAGACCAACACCCACCTCTCTACAGCCTCCTTTCAGGTAGTTGTAGAGAGCGATAAGGTCTCCCCTCAGCCTCCTCTTCTCCAGGTTAAACAACCCCAGTTCCCTCAGCCGCTCCTCATAAGACCTTTGCTCCAGACCCTTCACCAGCCTCGTTGCCCTTCTCTGGACACGCTCCAGCACCTCAATGTCCTTCTTGTAGTGAGGGGCCCAAAACTGAACACAGTATTCRAGGTGCATCAGTTTGTTTGCATAGTCAGGATTCCATTGCACTTACCAATGTGGTGTATCACATTTTATTGCCCATTCACTTTTTATTTGTGTTTTAGTAGAGATAGTTCTGGAAAATATTGTTTATTTTGTAAATTTGTCACCTCACTACGCACATAATTCTCCATTGGTCATCTTTGTGAAAATCAACCACCTATTTCGACCTTTTAATCATGTAATAATCCAAGACATGATTATTCCTCCGTCAGTTTAATTTCTTCAAGAGTCTTTGGTGAGGAGCCTTTTCAAAAAGTTTTGGAAATTCAAGTGCATTATATTGGTTGAAGTATACTTAGACACATGATGATTCACTGGCTCTTGTAGTTCGAAAGTCTTAGGTTATGTGATAAAGAGTATCATCTGCTCCACAGAGGAGCTCTGAGAGACAATGGCAGTATGGGGAGCTCAAATAATACCCTGCTGAGCTGATCCCAGGTCCATTACAGGGGCCATCAGACCATCAAACGCCCATCACCACAAACTCAGAGGAGCACAGGGCAGGCACGACGCAAATTACAGATCTCCAGGAGCGAACACCTTGTCCGGGCCCTTCTCAGGGCTGTCCTGGCAGACCCATCAGCCCCATGGTCTAGGCATAAAACCCATCAAGATGAGTCATCCAGCACTGCTCTCCAGATCACCTTTCAGACTAATTGCTGCCTAGGGGTGGGACACATTATGGGATGCAGGGGAAGAGCAATTTGGGATTATGCACTATTTATTACAGGATGCTTGAGGGAGAAACCAAAGGTAGGAAAAAGGAGGGGCTTAGGTGAGTGATTTGGGGAGGAACAAGCATAGGAAAACAGAGCACTAAGGGGATAGAAAGGGCCAGTTATGTGTAAATAGTTTGTTAGTCAGTACACTTGCCTGGCTATGCCCTGCACCTGATCAGCACAATCTGTCTTATCATCTTATTAAGTCCCTTTCTAGCTCTTTCCTGGGTTAGAGGGGCTCTCTGTTCTGTGTGCATCTGTGTGTATGGGGGGTGTGAGCGCAGTGACTGGAGTCAGACCACGGGTTGGAGGGCTTATGTGTCCATGGTGCCAGTAACTGTATTTACGTATATATGTATATATGTAGTGTATACGTGTGCTATGTGTGCATGTGCCTGCTGGGAATGCATCGTCAGTCTCACTACTGGTTGCATCTGGGAGCACGGAGCAGCAGCAGCCTTGCCTCTCTTGTGTTGTTGGATCCAGCATGATATATTTTCCTGTAACAAAAAATAGTGAAATACTAGTGAACGAAAGGAAAAGTAAAAATAAACAAAACCTTTGTTTTTGTCCTGAATCGCCACTGTTTTTTCCTACAGCAGTCATTTAGTCCTCTGAAAATAAATAAAATGGTATCATGTGGAGCTAGTAGCATTACTATCTTCTTTTCRTAATCACAGATGACTACTTAAGGTGCATCATAAACAGATTTTTAAGAGCATTCACTAAATGTGTGAGCGTAATGAGACTTCTTTTCACTAAATAGGGTGAATTTCTGTACACATTCATTGGACTATACCTGAATTAATCCTTTCAGTGTGGTGCAGTTTCTGTAGCAATGTTAGGACATAGCACTTATTTAAAGAGCTAATATTCTGCTGGAATGCTCTGATTCAGAGTTCTTTACTTGACACGTGGGATGATGCTCAGCGCCCATTGTACTCTACACACGAGTTATGGTAACTGTCGGGTCACTGAACGTAAGCACTTCCTTTCACTGTCTGGGGGGCTGCCTATGATAAATTTTAAACTCACAAAACATTTATCTAATATACTAAGGGACTAGCTTCAGTGTCCTGACTAGCCATTATCTTTCTCATTAAAATAATTATTGTGTCCAGTGTTGAAAGTGAACTATTGTGTGTTATGACTGTGCATTTGTCTACAAAGTCATTGCGCTCTTGGAAGCTAYTGTAGCTCATTTCTATAGGAAACCTTTTTATTATCTTGACTGTGAAGGGGACTGGGGAAGAAGGGAATTCTGCCTTTCCCATATTCTGCATTTATTAAACATAACCTAAAAGAAAGCATTTTAAACACGTAAAAGCTTTTACAGGCACTATGCATCCAAGGGAACACATTTATTTTTTCTGCTACTTTAGCAGTATGTATGTGGTGATGGTATTTTAAAAAAATAGGTCAGGACCATTTTCAACCTTAGCGAAGACAGAACCATTTCACAATGTGCTGGGAAAAGTATTTTCCTTGTATTTTGTTGCATTTCTTAACTACAAGCAGGTGTCCATGTATTTAGAAATCTCCAGACTGCATTATTTCCTATAAATATTAGAAGTGACTGGAGATACTTCAGATTGCTCTAATATCTACTGGCTGGGACAAAGTCAGTACCATAAAGCCCTGTTTATCAGGTGGATTCTCTTATGCATTGTGCTACATTGGTTAAATTAAATGATCATGGCAATCATTTGTGGTCTTAAACTGATTATCTTTCTCTTGAAACTTTTTCTTTTTAAATTTTTGGACGTGAATCAAAATTTTCAGGCTAAACATATGTGCATATCCTCCAGTTACAGATAAAGGCAATTCTTTGTACATAATAACAAAGTCCCCAATTTTTCTTTCCTACAAATCCTCAAAATTCCAACCTGGGCTATTTTGTTTATCAGCTACTCATATGTGTCCGTAATGATTTCAATCACCCACAGATGCTGTTTAATGTTGTCTTACACCTATGTGTTTCATTTACTTGCTGCCTTTTGCTAGGACTGTAGCTCTCCAAGATGAGGCTTACCTTCTTGTTGTGCATTTAACAAATATAAAGCCATTATGTCTGGTGACATTTTCAGAGACAGGCAAGCTGAAAAATAACTTTCCAGGCTATTTTAGAGTCACAGAATCATAGAATTGTTTGGGTTGGAAAGGACCTTTAAAGGTCATCTAGTCCAACCAGTCCCCAGTGAACAGGGAGGTCTTCAACTAGATCAGGTTGCTTAGAGCCCTGTCCAGCCTGACCTTGAATGTTTCCAGGGTTGGGGCATCTACCACCTCTCTGGGCAATCTGTGCCAGTGTTTCACCACCCTCATTGTAAAAAATTTCTTCCTTGTATCTAGTCTAAATCTACCCKCTTTTAGTTTAAAACTATTACCCCTTGTCCTGTCACAACAGGCTCTGCTAAAAAGTTTGTTCCCATCTTTCTTATAAGCCCCCTTTAAGTACTGAAAGGCTGCAATAAGGTCTCCCCAAAGCCTTCTCTTCTCCAGGCTGAATAACCCCAACACTCTCAGCCTTTCCTCGTAGGAGAGGTGTTCCATCCCCCTGATCATTTTCGTGGCCCTCCTCTGGAGCTGCTCCAGCAGGTCCATGTCTTTCCTGTGCTGAGGGCTCTAGAGCTGGATGCAGTACTCCAGCTGGGGTCTCACCAGAGCAGAGTAGAAGTGCAGAATCACCTCCCTCGACCTGCTGGCCACGCTTCTTTTGATGCAGCCCAGGATATGGTTTGCCTGGGCTGCGAGCGTACATTGTTGGCTCATGTCCAGCTTTTCATCCACCAGTACCCCCAAGTCCTTCTTGGCAGGGTTGCTCTCAATCCCTTCATCCCCCAGCCTGTATTGATACTGGGGGTTGCCCTGACCCAGGTGCAGGACCTTGCCTTTGGCCTTGTTGAACCTCATGAGGTTCACACAGGCCCACTTCTCGAGCTTGTCCAGGTCCCTCTGGATGGCATCCTGTCCCTCAGGCACGTCAGCTGCACCACTCATCTTGGTGTCGTCTGCAAACTTGCTGAGGGTGCACTCGATCCCACTGTCTATGTCATTGATGAAGATATTAAACAGTACTGGTCCCAGTACAGACCCCTGCGGGACACCACTCATCACTGATCTCCATCCAGATATTGAGCTGTTCGCCACCTTCATTTTAGAATGAAGGTACCTTATTCCTCTGAAGTTTTACTTCTGAATAGAGGATGGTGAGAGAAAGATCAATGTAAATATCCCGTTTGGGATTGAGTCTAACAGTAGTGATATGACTGTCACAGAGAAACATAGCTGGCTAATGATATTTGCATGAATGTCAGAAGGCCACAGGACACCCACTGCCTAATTAACAGAAATAGAGGTTATAATGACCTGATCTAGGTTTCACTGCCCACCTCAAAGGTATTTTCTTTTTGCAAGCTCTGTATTTAGACATTTATAATTTAAAGGATCAAAGAGAAAGGGAGACGAAAATCAGGAAATATTATTTGTACATTTATAAATTGTATATCAATGCATGGGTTTATTAATACATATCAGTGACTTTTAAGACAAAAATTAACAAATTAACCTGCRTACATGCAATTGTAATAACAATGAGAATCTGGATTCATTTAAAATTATTTTCTCGTTTATATACTGGTGTTCCTTGCTGACTTAACTTTGGTCACAGGATGCCCAACCACTAGGTGAAAAATGTTGAATTATTTTTTTAATCATTTCATATGCAATATAAATAAATAATTTATGATATACACAATATGTATGTGTACATACGTACACATGTAACTCTGTAAAATACACTGCAAATTATTTTGTTAATCAATTGTGATCGATTGTGATCAATTACGATCAATGTGATTGAAAAACGCTTCAGATATTGGTTGGTCCAGCCTCCTGTACTGAGGCAGGCTCAAAAATATCTGTAATGATTTTCATGTATATTGTTAAAAAAAAAATCAATATAAATCAATTTCAAATTAAATCAGAAATTATGACAGCAAGTATTTTATTGCCTAACTGAACAACAAGCTGTCAAAGTAATTTAAATTAAGAAAAAGAGGTACTGCCCCAGTCTGCTAAGATGATGGAAGATACTGGCTAAGTACTTAGAAACAGCGTGTAGGAGTATTTAACTAAGTTTTAAGAGCAGTTCCTTTCCTCAAGCGAAGAAAATATTTTCTTCTTTGCAAGTTTCATGAGAAACTGATCGGAAGTTAAAGAGGCAGGAGTGCTTTTCCCTTTTCTATTCTATGAAGAAAAAAAAAAAGAACAAGCTGTGTAGGATGGGAGGTATTACATGGTGATTGGAGAAAATCGATCAGCTCCTGAAACACAGGTAATACTTTGTTTTGCCTAATAAATCAATTAGTTTCCAAGGCAAAATTAGTCAAATATTTTTTATTCTTATTTCTTGAGCACATTTAAGAGTTTTATTTAAGTAATAAAAACAACCTAAAATGGTATTTTAAACATGTTTAATTTATTTTTATTTTAATTCAAATTTAGTAGCTGTAATTTGAAACTTTCCCAATGTTTCCCAATATATTAAAATAAAAAAAAAATTAGAAGACTGAATAAATATTTACTGGACAATGTAACTGCCTAAATAGATGTGTATAGGCAAGATATATATTCCTAGTTAGCAAATAGAAGTAAATTAGCCTAAACCCGCAACAGGACAATCATTAAGACATACGAGGGTAGGATTTGTCTCACCTAACTTAGACATTTAAAAGCTGAGGTTTCCCATAAAGTAAACAGAGAGCAACAGGTCCTTGCGGAGGACATTTAATCTGTTCTATATCAGAAATCCTCTTTCTCTATGCTGGATCTACGTGACGGGCTTGGATTTACACAAGTTATTCTTTTAAATGTCTAAGGCAACTGAGAAGATTCCTACCTACATTTGGTTATTTCATATGAAGGTTTTGAGGCTTAGAGATTTAGATAGAATTGAAAGTCACAGGCAAGTCTAGTTCCCTGCTGAAAACTGAGAGCAGCGGGGAAGTTGCTTTGTATTTGCCCTTCCAGTTATTGAAAACTAATTTTCAGAGCTCTTCCATCCTCTTGTGGTGGGATAATAAAATGGAATCATGACTTCCTCTCCCTCTTAACATCTATAGTTTAGCTCACCCTCAAATGCTGTTTGTGGACAGGTTGTTTTGGTGACTTTTTTAAAATGCTATTATCTGCAGTAGCAAGAACAAATCTTTCAACACAGCAGCTGAAAGGAGCTTTTCTTACCACTCCTCAGTGTAACTGAATAACCAAAGCCACAGAAAAGATTTTCCTCTATTGTAAAACTGTCGTTTATGACACCTGGGCCTAAATTTGACAGTCCTTTGAACCAAGCTGGCTTTAAAATATATTGTGTGGAGGGGAAAAAGGAGACACTAGCAAGAGTTAATTCCTGAAATCTATAGCTCTTACAATATGTCATGCTAACACATATAGCACATTTGCACACTTGAGTGGACACTTTCTGGTGGCTGACAGAATCTAACACCCTTTTTTCTTTGTCTGATTCATTGCTATTAGACTGGTTAGTTCATGTGTCTGTGTGCACACCCATAAATCCTCATTTTTTTTTTCTCTCCTTCTAGGAAAATTCTTACTCATGATATAACTTTTAGTATATGTCTTATYATAACAGCCTTTGTAAAAAGATTGTCTAATGAAATAAAGACAACTAGTTTTCACTGTTACTTAGTCACAGTTAAAAGGGTGGAAATGTAAAAAAAGAAAGTATTTTTAGCAGAAAGACTGAGGGCTTTTTCCAGAGGATAGATTTCTGTGATCCTTGTTTGCATTACTACTTGATTGTTGTCAAGTAACCTCATTGAAACTATTAAAAATATTCAAGTTAAGTATAGTACAAGATCAGGGCTCTAGGCAACAACTTCTATATATATTTGTTCAACTCAGTGAATGACTTTCTCTTTGAGTAAAGACTAAGGAAGATTCTCACAATTTGGTGCCAGAACTGCAGAAAAAGGCTAGGAAGATTCCCTTGACTGAAAATGAAATGTATATTAGCAGTGTGGCATGGGAACTAGTGGTAAAATAAGCAAAATTTTACAAAAAGAATGCAGACTTTTAGACAGAAAAACATTCTTCCTTTTGATTTTTTTAAACTAGTCTGTAAAATTTAACAGAGAATAAAATCCTCAGTATGAATTGTGCTGATCATCAAATAATCCAGTGGAAAGGCTGGAGTGTTTCTACTGATCTGTATGAAATCATTCTACAGGTGAAAGTTTATTTGTAATTTTACATATGCTTTAGCTATCATTTAGGTAGCAATGAAAGTAATAATCATGTTTAGTCCCTTGTATTGTAAATATTGTGTCTCATAATTAAAGACTTGTTTCTAAACTTTGGACGGAAATTGACTTTGTAAGTGAATGAACCTTCTTCCTAAGAATGCTAATAAATACTTGCAGTTCAGCTTAGTTTTTTTTTTTCCCCCATCATTTTTTTAAAACAATAAAAAACAGTCCTTGGTATTGAAAGGGAAATGTTAACATCATTTGCTATTAGTCAGAAGTGTAACTTCATTAAAGCAGAAGGCCGTATAATCCCTACAGGAGCTCTCTGCAGGAAATACTTTATTCTTACTTAGCATATCTGTGAATTCTATCAGCATTAGTGTCTTTCACAATGTTTGTTTCTTCTGAATATTTATGAAAGACTGGCCAGTGACCTGCTTAGCATCTCCAGGTTTGTTCTGCCTTAACAGTCTCTCAAGTAGAGTGCAATCAGAAGACTCATTCTCCCTCAACAGCAGCGATCAATATGGCAGAGGCCAAGGAAACGTCTGCAGAAAAGAAATTTCTATCAATAAAATGGAAAAAACAAAACAAAATATAGGATTGGGCTATAACTCACAAAAAAAGCCCAAACACCTAAGAGATGATGGTCTCTCCTTTGTTAATCTTTGTGTAATCAGATCACTGCATTATAACAGGTCACCACAAAAATTCTCCACAGCAAAAAGAGGTAGTACATTTTATAATGAATTTGGAGAGCTTCTGAGATCAAAGAAACAGTGTTTCATCATGGCTTATTGATACAATTTAATTAATAATTTAAAAGTTTGGATTAATTTAACTAGGACTAAAGGGCTTGATTTTTTTATAGCTGTTTTTTGGCATATCTAATTTTACCATATTATTGCAACAATTCATGAAATAAAGTCAAGCACTCAGTCACTGTTAAGTTACTGGCTTTGTTATCCTCCTGAATATTATGCCCCAAATTCCCAAATAGATAGATGTCACAGACAGTGGTTGAGAATGTTGATATAACACTAAGGTAGGTCTGTCATCTCACTGACTTTATAACCTCTCACTCCCAATAGATTGCATTGGGATAATTACACTTCCCTTGCAATTGATAGCATCTTTACTTACTTTGCCAGATTTTTTGTTTCTAATTCCTCTGGAAGGTTCTACACTCACCTGTTTGATTGCACAGTTGTTGTTGTTGTTGTTGTTGTTGTTKTTTGGTTTTAACTTTCATCATGAAGAACCATCCCCAGCATTATATACGGACTCTCCTTAGATATGTTCACATAAATTAACAGATTGATCAGAATGCAGAAGATAACTACTATATGTCTTGTATCTATCACTTGAATGCAATTGATCATATTATTAGCATCAGATTTTCCAATGAAGAATGCATTTGATATGATTTCCCAGGGACTTTATTTTTTTTTTTTTTATTTTGCAGATTAACTCTTAGAAAAATAGAACTAAAGTCTTCCAGGAAAGATTTTGTCCTGTGTAGAATGGCTAGCAGCAGAAAAGATACAGAATTCCTCCCTAGTTAAATCCTTGTCTGGGCTGTAAGTTTCTACCATTTTATGACCTTGCATAGATAAATTTGGAACTGTATATATTTTGCAATGGCAAATGGCCTTAACAGTGATAAAATATGTTTCTCTAACTTTGAAATTCCTCCTGAATTCTGACTTTTATGTGTACTTACAGCCTAGGTTAATTATGATAGATGTGAATTAAAGTTATCAGGGTTCCCCCCCCCCTACCCCCAACCCCCACCCCGTCTAAGACTTCTGGAAAGAGTTGCAAATTTTTTATGGTACATGTCTAATGTTACCCATATTAGCAGGAAATATTAACCAAATTTAAGATCTCACAGAGTAAGGACATATTCAGCAAGAAAAATAAGGAGCTGGGCAATTTTGATGAACACAAACGTATTCTTTTAAATTTTCTGGAAGAGAATAACAATCAATCAGAAGAACACTGCTTCTTGTTTATAACCCCAAGACCTGTTCTGGCCACAATTTAAAGCAAATAGATTTTTTCTTTTTTTACTTTCTTAAATTATTACTATTTTTGTTTGTGGATGGCATTAGTTGTTTAAGGTGCAAAATGGAGATGAATAGAGAAGGAATATTATTATGTATTATATTGATTGTTATGAAAAACCTTTCACTTCAGGAAAAAATCTGAAAAGCATTCAGGTTCATTTATAAAATCAGAAGGCTAAAACAATAGTTTCTTTGACCTAAAGCTGAGGAATGTTATGAGATTTCAAAAAAAATAGACATGTAGGTGGACAGGTATCCACATGGGAATAAGCATGGGAGAATTAGCAAATGCAGGAGGGTGAGAAGTTTGCCTGAGAACTCTGGATAACATATAAAACTCTGAGTGAGAGCTAAGTGAGCTTAGAGCTGAGAGTAAAGAACTGCTTTTCTGCTGTTTGACTTTTGTCTTGTTCAGAGATACAGGATTTTGGTATTCTTTGTAAATAAACACAGTTTTGACAGAAATGACCTTGCTTCATCTTGTAATTCTCCTCCTAAGCATATCAGTTACTAAATTTTCCTTATGCATTTGGACTAAAGTGCTTGTTTTCTGAAAACAAAGCTTATACAAAGCATTATATAATGACATATTCTATCAATTTTAATATAATAAAGCTAAGATTTTGGGTTGATAAAGCCAGTCATATAAATTAACAAAATAAACCAATTCTGATTTATTTAGAATGAAAAGGTTTACATAGCACTTTAAGAAAAAATTAATAAATTTTGGCTTTTCATGACCACATATGATGAGACCTTTGTTTTCTGTAACACCCAAGGGACTTAACATGCAGTTTCAAAATTGGCTTAAGTTGTTAGCCTGTGCTACTGCCAAAAAAAGGTCTGTGTAACTGAGCAAAGTTCTGCTACTCTTTCTACCTCATCCAGGACATACACTGTCTGTTGTTCTCCATTTGACAGCCCTAGTTACCCATTATCTAAGTCAGCTCAGCTCAATTTCTAGAACACCCACAAGGGGAAGAGGGATGTGCGAGAAGGTGGCTGGGGTGAAGGAAGACAGAAAGTTTTTTCATCACCATCCTGCAGTTAGGAAGACTTAAGCTGTCTTGGAAACCCTACCTAATAGGGCTTTGAGAATGAGAATTTTATGAATAGGAATATAAAGATTGTTCCTTACTTCTGTAAGTGGACATATAAATAAAGGGACTGACTTTTTTCAAAACCATAACAGAAAGTCTAGTCATTATAATTAACCCCTACAGGAGATTCCCTATGGGAGCCTCATAAGGCATTTTGAAAATTGACCGTTTTACTTACCTAACTATGAAGATGAAAGTCTAAATCTAAGATCCAGCTATTTCATTCTCCTTCAGTTTTGAGCAATATGCCTAATACCAGCCATCCTGACAAAATGCTGCAATGCTGGTTGAGTACTGACTCACAGGGCAGCTTGATATGTGGAGGATGATCAACACTACTTCCTACAGTAGGGTTTTTTTTTTTCTTTTTTCTTGGAAGCCTGCCATACAGGTATTGACCAGCTTTCATGCTGTTTAGCTTGTAAAAGCTGACAAGATCACAGCCCAAGGTTATATGGTTGCAGTTCATATAAATCCTGCAGACTTCAGATGATGCTACAGAACAGACAACAAGCCATTCTAACAGAAGCCCATAATGCTCTTTACACCTCGGAGAAGCAGCATACTGATTGAAACACAATTATCAAAGTTATCGAAGAGGAAGGATAATATGACATGGTTGAGTGAATCCAAAATATTGGTAATAGTCCTTCCACATTAACAATTACATTTATGTAAGTTTAGGACTTCATACTTGCTCTACTTTTATTGTTTACAAATACTGATGAGAAATTATCATTTGGAGTGACTGAGATCATCTGGTATATTTTTACATGTTTACAAGGACGTATCCAGGTAAGAAAAAAATCAACTTTGTAGCGCCTAGTTACAATAGCTAAATAAACAACTCTAACTAGTATCTTTATACAACTTACGGTAAGAGTTACCTGATGAAGAGAAGGATGGCAAGAAGCTGGCAGATTGAGTAAAGTTTCTGCCTTTTTCGGTAATAAGTAAGAGATTTTGGGGAGAAAGTGTCTACAAATGAAATCTTACCTTCTCTAGAGCCTAAGCGCTTGCAAATGGGATTCTTTCTCCTCAGTCCTCTTGTGATTTTAGGAGACTAAGGTAATTTTTTAAAGAAAGATAAGCTTTCTCTTTTTATCCAGCAGTTCAGTGGTTAAAATTTTCCTCCAGATTGTGGGAATCCTGGATTCAGCTCCTTTTCTGCCTGAAGAGGTTTACATATTTCTCACCTGTTACGAACATGCCTTTTACTGCAGAGTATTTTCTAATATATGGTGAAAAGAAAGAATGCACAGTTTATCTTAGTTATACTGAGTTTAAAATAATTTAATATTCTTTCAAATAAATGTGAAGAAGTGGATAGGATATTTAAAAAGGGGAGAGAGGAGCAGTGCTGGACGATAACTATAAAAGCACAGAGAAAGGATTCAAACACAGGCAGTATCTACTAAATAGGTTATAAAAATTGCATCTATTCTCTACCCAGTGATTGTACTCATATAAAATTATTAACATTTCTAATGGAGGGGCTGTGAGAATCACAATATCATTCAATTTTCTTTTTAAGAAGAGACCTTAACCTGTTCATCAAGGCATATTCTTGGGTAGCTCTGCTGGAAACTGCTGGAAGCTGAGGCAGAGGTGAATGCTTCAGCTATTGCGATAATATTAACACTGCCYCCTGATCTGTAGTAAGAGCTCTGAGATTGTTTATTAGACTGAGTTGTCTAGGTGCCACATGGTTGAAATATACAGCAGACAATTAACTACTTAGTATAAGAAGGTTAGGTGCATGGGGAAAACTTTAATACCAAAATACTTGGTCATCAATAGTTTCAATAAAATTTTCATTTAGTCCCTGAAATCTTTTTGTGGATCTTCTCCAAAATGTGCTGAAGAACTGGCAGAAAGTTCTCTACAGTTAAATTAGTATGTGGAAAAAGCACATCTTCAGTGTTAGAAATGTTAGAAATAAGGAAGTTATATTTTAGAATTATTGGATTTCAAACTATAAATAATTCATAAGAGAACAGCATTGTGTATTTACTTTACAAGTGACTAATATGACACATAAATAAATATTCTTCATCACACAAGTCATATTTGGTACAGCCACAGGAAAAGCTGCTTAAGTACAAAAAAGTGAATAATAATGTGAGAGACAGACAGTATGGAAGAATGTTATATAGATTAAATGTAAAATAGTGTTCCAAATTGCAGCTTATACCTAAGCTGGGACTTGCCACTTCAGACATTTTGCATTAGAAATACATTCCTATTTCACAACTTCTCATCAGCTGTGTACTAAGGCATGAAGTGCTCCACTTAATATCGCAGCTTACACAAATAAACATGTTTGATTTTGATGAATCCTGCACTTGCTTTTTGATGAATACTATTGAGACAGCTCATTAAAAACCAGTTTTTTTCACTTTGGTCACATTACTATCTAGAACAAAGTCAGACTGCTCTGCAAAAAAAAAAAACTTATATAATGACTTGGATTTCACCTCTGCTTATTAAAACAACATCACAGACATATGCTGCTTTTTCGAAGAAGAGGATTGATGCAGTCATGACAGCCAATGCTGTCTAACAGATATTGTCAGAAGTTTCACTAGATGCTTTTCTGTTGGGGGGGAGACCTTTAGACAATCAGTATGTTTCTAAGACTACACCTCTATGCACAACCCAAAGTGGTGTTGGAATTGTGGTAGCAACTATGAACAATCAGGTTTGGGACCAGGAGAAGCAGTATAGCAATGGAGATGGTGCTATGCCTAAACTCACAAAAGAATAATTCTGCTGCATTACATTGTTCATGCTCCCTGAATTCACACTTCTTTAAAACAGAGGTTTTGATAAACAAGATTTGTCCTTTTTCTCCCTCTTTCTTACTACAAATATAATTGGAAATTTCTAAATGTTTGTTAAAATCCTTTACTGTCTGATCATATTAATTATATTTTAGAATCCTTCTTTACTAAGGTTTAATGGAAAAGGCCTAGGAGGTAGAGCAATATCAATCCTCCCATTCACTGAGTAACTGAGACAAAGACATTAAGTGGCTTGTTTGAAAGCTGTGATAAAAGTGGAAACAATACCTCAACCTCTATCTTATTTGCTAGGTCACAGAGTTTCTTAGGGGGGAAAAAAAAAAAAAGTGATCTATGTATCAGTAAAGCTATTCCTAAAATGGACAGCTCCCGATTCCTCTCTTTTATGGGCATATTCTATTCATAAATAAAAATGAATTATCTCACTTCAAAACATTATTTCTGGCAGGTATCACAAATTGGGAAACATGGCAAATGGAAAGGCTAAAAGATATGTGTGGGTACCATGATGAGAACTTCCCAGGCCTGAAGATTATTTCACTGTCACTTAGTTTTCCTTTTATTTGAGTAAGACTCTGAGAATTTTTTTCTTCCTTTGTAAAAACTTGAGGAATTAATTAAAAAGTTCAAAAACATTCAGATATTAACTGTTCCACCTTTGCTGCTGCAAATTCTGATAGCTGGTGTGGAACAGACCACTGAAATAACCCTTGTGAGCTTATTTACTTGAAAAACAGGTGTTGTTCCACTAGAAAGGTAAGTGAAAGGACAATCTTTATTTGCTTATAACTAACCACAATCTGCAAGGAAAGGAAGAATCAGTCAGTCCCATCATGTCAAATCAAAACAGCTGTATAATTATTGACCAATAGTTGGTTGTATTTTTCAAGTATAAATTTCTATTTGAAAATTTGTATATATTGCTTTATCCAAATTGGAAATTCTGTTTTCTTTGAAAGGCTGAATACAGTGATCACTGCTGAGTTATTATTTTGGTTTTCAACATGTGACATGACAAGAACCATAGAAGGTTGAAATGTGAAGTGGTAAAATACTGTGTGCCCAATTTTGATTTGATACTACTGGAAAAATCATTTCTTCAGTGGAACTGCCTTTCATAGACATTGCTGTAAGTGTGATGCTTATGTTGGTCTGATTATGTATCTTGCATCACTATAATGTTTAAGGAATTTGATTATCAAACACTTAACAACTGAAAGCTATCCTCGATTATTGACTGTTTTTTAAGGATATAACCCAACATAGATAGGTATTGAAATGCCCAACACACTTAATAGTGAATTATAAATACACCTGGGGATGTAAGGACAAGGTGAGAACAGAACTGATGCTAGTCTGTGGCTTACCTCCAAACATTTAACAAATGGGAATGTTTTTGAGAAAACCAAACACTAAGAATTATAAAAAAAAAAAAAAAAAGTTGAATCTGCTTTTACAATTTCTTCTTACAGGCAGAAATAGAAATAGACATGCTAAATGCTGCTGGCAGTTATCTGTTCACAACATCATTATGCCTGTGAAAAGGTAGCATAATGAGGATCTCAAAAGAACAACTACTTTTGTGTGACTTACAATTAAGTTTTGCAGATGATTTTGCAAATTATTTAGATAACTGATGTTTATTTGACCTTTTTTTACTAAAATAACATATGTCGAGGTATGTCAATGTCTCTGTTAAATACTTGTGTGACAATAAAACTTTCTCTTGTTTCTCTTCCATCCTAGGAAGGGACTGCGTTTACCATGTTGGCAGGAGTTTTTTTGTTTATTTGTTTGTTCATTTTTCATTTGTTTGTATAGGTACAGCTGGGGATGGATAGGTTCTTATTTGCAAAATAAAATAAAAGAAAAAGTTTGTGAGATGAAAATAGCAATTTCCTAAGTAGTGGGCAAGTGAATTCACAGGTGACGCTTATCACTGAATTCCCCTTCATAGAAAGATTCACTATGCTCACAAGATTTCGTTTGCAACACACTATTTTATTGTTCCAGTGGAAAGCAACCTAATAGAATATTATGGGCCACAGGAAGATATGATATCTTAAGCAGGTCAGTCACAGAGGACTTTGAATTGCTCTCTATAGTTAGTTAAAAGCAAGTGATGGGTTTGTGGTGACCTACATAGCTAAGAGAATTCTGGTATTTATTTGAAGTAATTGGAGCTTTTCAGGATATGTGTCTCAGTTGATAGAGGGAAGCTAAAATAATTAAGTCTAAATCTTGTGTCTAGATCTGTGTCCAAAAACAAACCACAGTAATCTCTTAAGAATGTAAAGGGTAGAGACTTCGTGTTTGTCTGTTTTTATTGTAATGGTTGATACAACTCCTCACAGAACTAAGGAAACCAAAAATACCACAAGATTGTAAACCAACTTAATAATGACCTCAGCAGTAGGGATTATCATAGAGAAGATAATCTCTTTCAAATGCTATTCCTACTTGCAGCTATAGCTACCTGGCTATCCTGTTGATTTGAAGGAATGACTAAAAAGCTGCAGTAGATGTCTGAAATGAAGGAACATGGAGTTTGTGTTTCACCTCTTGATGTCCCACAAGCATTTTGTATGTGTCTTGTAATAAATAATGTGAAGGTCTTGTGATACAGTAAAGAACAACAGCCCATACCCAACCCATATTTAATTGAAAGAGGAAAAACTGCAAAATTTCGAATCTCTTCTTCCAGTCAACTGGGGGAAACACATAAACATTTGGGTGCAAAATACCTAATGTAATGGAATATTACACAGAAATATCACTGTGCTTATCCCTTGCTCACAGACAAAAGCAATCACCTACGAAAGATTGTGTAAGTCTCTATTTCTTTAATTATGACTGCATATATACCTACTGATCCAGGATTTTGACAGCTGGCTTGTCATTTTTGCTGGTTTCTCTGGTATCAAATATTAGAAAAGGAAGACCACATACAATATAACACAATACTTTCAAAGACATCCATATTATAGATCCGTAAGTGATTCAAAGCTTGTATTAGGAATTATTTTTATCACAAGTTTTAAAGAAGATCAAATAGGATCATTAACTAAAGATCCATAAAATATTTCACTTTAAATGAAACTTTTTTGGAAGCCATAATAATGGTGAATGCAATCCAAGTTGAATGTTACTTAAGTTTGAGAGAATTTAACTGAATACAAGCTTCTCTGAGGTTTGTGATAACTTTGCAGATTGATAGGTCTTGCTTATTTATTCACATGATAATTTTGGCATGTTGCTGTGATCTTTATTATCCTTTATATTTTAAAAGGCTACAAATAGGAATTAGAAAATGGGGATAATAACAACAAAACCTTGAAAATCTTGAATATAAAGATGTTATATATTATTTTTCATTAGAATTCAAAAGTTAATGTTACATTTATGTTCATTTATTAACTTTCTTTCCCAGTAAAAAGTTGCAGTCAATAAAATTTGATAGTAAGAAATATGATTTCTTATTATTTTTATTCTTATCATTCTAATTAAAAGAGAAAAAGAAAACAAGACAGGTCACTCTTTGTTCATTCATGCCTTGAATGGCAGCTATTTTATGTAACGTGTCTTGTCTTTTGAGGATTCCAGAGCTGTTTGGCACAGTCAGAATAAGTGACCCTGACATTATCTCCACACTATAGATGTTTTGCATGGAACCTTAGGCTTTGTGAGAAAACTAAGCAGTGTATAAGTGTGCACAGAAGTTTCTTATAGGATAGTTTTAACCTAAAAAATATTCACAAATGATTTGTAGTCAGTCTTTCATGTTGGTTAAATCTGTGGATCAGGTGTCTTGGACCCATATTTTGCCAAGAGATTCGCAATCGTCAAAACTTGCTTTGTGGGCTTGTTGTTGGTGGGTTTTTTTGTTTGTTTTGTTTGGATTTTTTTCCTCCTCCATTAAAATCTGGCTTTTGGATTGGCTTTCGCAAATGACCCCTGGCTTGCCTCAGTCATTTGGACTTGAAGACTGAATAAAAAGGTTAATATAAGGAGTAATAGCTTTGAATAAACATGGATATTTCTAATTCTTTATTAATGGAAGGTAAAATGACTGAATTTCACTCCCTGGAAACACATTTCAATTTAAAAAACCAACCAAACAAAAAAACTTTTAAAATGTAAAAGAGATATACTTATGTTACTGTTTAAAAAACATACAAGCTTTGAAATTCTATTAATTTTCTATTACTACCTTAAATTTATGATATTCAGTAATCTATTCTACACATAATTGTTGACGTTTATGTGGACATAACATTGATTCACACTATCTACCCGACATGTGTAGAAAGTTAATTTTGGGAGGAGAAGAAGGAAGAAAATGGAAGTCAATATCCATTTCTACTGATGGATTCAGCCAGCTGTGCCATTTGAATTGTATTTTGGATCTAAGGGGGCTATTCCATGGTACTCATGAAACTTCTATGGCTCAGCCACTTTCAAAAGTCTCCTTAGTGCTGAAAGGAGTCCTTAAGCTTTACAATCCTGTTAAAGCCTTCATTTTCCACTCAGATTAACCTTTATACTTTAAATCATTGGGGTATTCATCCTCACTTGAAAGCAGACTGAGGAAGCTATAGAAAGTTAGAGACAGGAGTTCATCGTTTTGAGGTTTGGCTATTTTTTTTCAAATGTGGGGGAGACGTAAACCTCTCTTCTTGAGCCCTGCAAATAAAAATGCCTCATTCTAAGGAAGAGACATAAACTATCAAATGTAATGAAATGTTTTTGTTAAATAATAAGCAACAGAAGCATAAAGAAATAAATATTTTTCATAGAGGTAAAATATATACAACTATAAAATCATAAATATACTGGAGAATTATAATATGAATTTGTAAATTGTATGCAAATAGCTTGAAACCAGATCTACAAAGACATAAATAAAGCAACAAGACTGAAAGGTTTATATGTTGGCTTGTTTATAGAGTAGCACAAACATTTTTCTTTTTTAATTGGCAATTAATTTTCAGCAGCCATCTAGGTACTTTCATGTCAAATTACTTTCCCTATACTAAACAAGATTAGGCATCCAAGCAGCAAAGCACTTATGTGAAAAGTGAGAAACTGACTGTCAAGTAGATATTTTCCACATATAACCAATTAAAATGTTTCTTTTGTGATGAATGGATGTTGTAATTCCACATCTTGTATTTCCACTTTGGTCTGCATACCTGCCTAACTTCCTGGTTCTTAAGTCTGAGGACAGATAAAGGCAATACTGAGTTCTCTTGCTATTCCTCTTGCTCTTTAACTCCAGGACAAATGTAGTGTACAAGCATCTGTTATTGAGGTCTGACTTATAAATAATATATCCAACCAGTAATGCTGCCCATACATATTTTAGTTCAGATGAATACCCACAATACAATGGATGAATGCAAGCTTTTTAGCAGGTCATTGCTTTGATGACTTTTTTCTTTTGCCTCACTTCAATATTTTTTCAAGATAACTCTACATTTAGAAGTAGGGCCACTGACACATAAGGTATAAAGTAATGTATTATTGATACTCTTCAAATGAATGACATAAAAAGGAAAATATTGATTTTAAGAAGATGTCTCATTTTTCTTATTTCACAGAAGACTGATGCAGGTTCATGTGGCTATCAATATTATTTGAATTAATGCATATTCCTCACTATTGATTGTTTTAACAATGATTGTCATAACTGATTTATGGGCACTTACGCATGTTAAATTTTTAAAAAGGGAAATATCAGATTTGTATATATAGATGGATTGACTTGAATAAACAAGATTGCTAAATGTTAATGACACAGTGTTTGGTAGAATTTACATTATAATACATTACGTTCAATACTTTTTGTTTTTAAAGTGCTAGTGAAAAACCTCAAAGATTTCTTGGAGAAATTTTACTGAACGACAGATTCTGCCACTCTCATTCATGGTATCTTATTCAACAAGCCATACCTTTGATTTCAATGGGATTTATTGTAAATAAATAAAATAAAGAAAAAAAGCCAAACGTACCTTAAAAATCAATGGAAACATCTTCGTTGACTTCAATGGGCTTTGGATCAGGCTCCAGGATGGTCCCTATTCAACCTGACTACAAACAGGAAAAAATGGGTGGGAGGGAGGGAAACAAAAGCTTTTCAGGGGAGGTGACTGTCTTTAATAGGGAAATAAACCCAGGTCAAAAGGAATGACCAGAACAGAGTACCTGAGACGAGTGTAAGGAATCCAAGATATCGAGAAGAGAAATTCTGTATTTCAGAAGAAATGCCTTGAATTACAGAGAAGAACCCTGGACAGCACAATACAGTGACTTAAACTACACAAATGCTGTTATACAGTGAATAAACCATTTGGGGAAACATCTAGAAGGTTTATGAATTTGTCTTGCTGTGTGCATGTCTAAAGGACCGGCATTGGCTGAAGAAGTTGGGCTGCAGCACCTCAGCTCTCGAGCAAGTGCACTAGAGAGAAAAGTAGGGATTCATTTCATGTTAAGTTCAGTATCTGTAGGGTCATTGCATTTTCTAAGTCTAGTCAAGTCACCCATACATAATAAACGAGGAAAAACATCCAAAGGACAATACACATAATTTCTAAATGGGTTTGCAAAATAAGTGAAGTGAAACATACTTCTGAACTGCTTATTTCTTTCCACTGACTGGAATGGGAAACCAAGATGATTACTTGAGCCTTGGTAGACTATGTGATAAATTTTTCAAATTAGGTGAAATGAATTCCAGGTATTTGGAGAGTGCTTATAAACTCCGCAGTAAGTAAAACTGTCTGGATTCTGTTAGGACTCAAGGAAATTAAGGATGACCGGGGTCTGTTAGAAGCCAGCACACGAGCCTGCTGTATGTCCAGCAAGGCAGTTTCACCATGATAGTTACCACATTTGCTTGGCACAAGTTAACAAATCTCTCTTTCAGAAGAAATCTTGAACTAAGCAGAGGAAGATTTAAGGAATGTTTTGTTCCATCCAAACCCTAACTAAGAAAATCGCTTTTGAGCTTATCTTTAAGCATGTCAGCAATCCTTCTGACTTAATTGTATGACTTTGTGTTAAAGCAAAGCATGCACATACATTGGTGGTTTGGTTGGTTGGGTTTTTTGTTTGGGTGTTTGTTTGTTTGTTTGTTTGTTTTGTTTGGTTGTGGTTGTGGGTTTTTTTGTGTTTTGTTTTTTTTTTTTTTTTTTNTTTAAGGAGCCGTACAAACCAGTTTGATCATGGGCAAGAGCATGCAACTTTTTAACCATGCATTTTTAAAATGATAACCCCTTACCTCTTAAAACTTGAGGGGCAATTATCCTAAATTCACATGTGATTTAACTGTAAAACTATTTATTGAAGATGCTAACACACAAAATGTCCAGACTGCCTTTATATCAAAAGCATTTGGAGGTTTTTTGTTGTTARCATCTCTATTAATTACAATTACAATTACAATATTTCTAATATGTAATGACTTGACATTGAGAGCTCAATTGCTTCCCACTCTTACTACAGTTCCAACAAAGCAGTTGACATCTGATAATACTAGAGATGCTTTGAGTTCTGTCACTCTTTTACATCTCAGATTTGGATTAGATAGATTGCAAACAGATATAGAATTATTTTTTATTCACAACTTATTTACTACATAATTGCATAGTAAATACAATATAATTACAAGAAAATCACATGCTTGCTTATCTTGGTTAAAAAAAAAAAGATATTCTGCAGCTATTACTGTTGGAATMATATGACAGTTACACTACAAATGCTAAAATATTTATCATATAATTAAAAGTAAGTACTGTAGGTTTTATTTAGTAGAAAAACAGACTCCCAAAGCCTGTCACCTTAGCTTTGGAACTTTCACAGCTCTTCATGCTATGATTAAGAAAATTGTATCTCCCTTTATATATACATACAGTACCTCTTCCACACAAGGGATAAATTAGTCTTTGCAATGTATTCAAAGTCTACGCCAGTAAGAACGTAGTAGCCATTTGCAAAATGTGTTCAGAAGAAGACAGCTTTGAAAGATGGTGGTGTGATTCAGACAAGCAGTTTGTTTCCCAGGAAACATAGCTTTTTCCTTGTCTGTCATTATGTTTTTGTGGCTATGTCTAGGCTAAGGAACCTGAAAGTGTTTCTTGTGTCCCATGATCATATATACACACTGGCTGCATCCTAAGCCTGTTAGGTGAGATCCAGGTGTGTTTCACTGGTGGTTTTTTTTATTATTTTTGCTGTTGTTTGTCTGCTTGGTGTTTTTAACCAGCTTCCACAACGAATAAATGCTGAGACATTGATCAGATGGTATCCGTGGCCTACTCCAAAACCTAGCCAATCTCAGCAGTGAGAGAAATGGGACACTGGGGTACAAGAATGACTAGATGTAGTCTGAAACTTTGATACCACTATGGCTTAACTTTCTGACTGTGAAACAAGGACAAAGATACTTTGCCCTTTTCACAGCACGAAGACAAGTCACAGAAAGATGACTATATCAATACTAGCTGTACTTATTCACAGGTTAGAAGTATGCAAAGCCTATTTATTTATACATGCTATTGTTCTAGTAGGGTCCTAAATGGCTACAGCAATAGAAAACAAAGAAGTCTCAGGGAGGCCTTCAGTATATCCATTGAACCAATCTAATTCTTACACATTAAATAGTCTTATCACTTTCATATAAAATGTCGCACAAAAATTACAAATCCATTGCTGCCAGCATTTCTGTCACGATACAGAATATGCTGCAGACTAAGCTGGTTTATACCTCCTCGGCAGAGCACATTTTGTCCCATCAGTCACAGGAACTGCGAATGTGAAGAGTTTCCACTACTGATGCAGATCACAAAGTCTCATGGGAAATGTAGTTTCTCTATGGATAATGACTTATAAGGAAGAAAGGGTATGTTAGCCCTTCAAATGCAAGCCTTCATGACTGAATAGGGAAATGAAATTTAAGATTGCTGTTAAGGAGTGCAAATGTGAAGTAAATGGGATTGATGAACTTTTCCTGATAGTTCCTCACATCTCTGCTGTAAAATTTCCTAAAAATGACTATGCCAAAATCACGTCATTGCAAGTGTAAGAAAATACTGCCTCCCTCTTCCTGATATGACTATATCAGCAATGCCTTCATACTTTCATGTGCCAGAGTAGCTTGGAGAAGAAACGGGAATATGAGATTCATTAAACTATCATTAGTCACTGACAGAGTGATACTGCATATCTGCATATGGTCTTAGCTCTTAGGTGACGATTTAAGCTACTGTGCTTGGCTTTGTGCTGCGATAGGCTAAGAGTATCCATTGGATCAGTTACTACACTTCCGGCAAAAGGGCAATAACTAGTGTCTGAGGAGTGAAAATTTCTTAGATTATATGAATTTTTCTGTGGTGGCAAACTTGTGATGGTTTAATTAGCCTGGAAGAAATCCTTGTCATAGCTGATGGAAACCTGGATAGCAACAACATTTTGTCTTACAAAGTAGAAATACAAAATCAAAAAGATGAAAAAGATGTTTTCTGAGCACCGGTTCAACAACAGATTCGACAACAGTAATGTATGTTATGCTTACAATACACATCCATTCTGATTACTAAAATGTGTATCATTTAGGAAGAGTAGATGGATTCACGCACAGGAACAACTGTAACTTTTTTTAATCAGAAAAAGAAAGTAAACGCATACACACTTTATAGCAGGGGGAGACCTCAAAATTGTCTTGAATGATGACATTAATACTTTTCTATTGCTGCTGGCACTTCGCTTAGTACATCCTATCTATCCTGTCTGCCTTTTTTCACAGCTGCATTATGCTGATGACTCTTAGTTATGCCTACGGTTCTGATATGGTTCTAAAGACAGTTTTCATTGTATAAACACTCAGAACAGTTATTTTTGTTTTGGGCTGGAGTCCATAATTATTTTCAAGCCTGCAAACACATTACGCTTTGCCAATCCAACTGAGTCTTTCTCAGCCATTCTCTACCAAATAATGCATGACCTCCTCGTTTCACAGCATAAGGATTTAACATATGTTGTTTACAGTTATATGTTACCTTCACCATTACAACACTCAGGGGAGTGAGGATTTTCGTTGTATATGTTTTAGAAACACTGAAGTTTTCTGCAATTTCACCTTCTTAAGTAGCCTCTGACGAACCTGCCGTGAGATTACAGAGGCAGCGGACTCTGGATCAAGCTGAATTTTATATTGCTTTGCTTTCACTTGCAAAGGAACTCAAATAATAACTTCTAAATTAAACAGCTGTAGAGATGTTAAGGTATTCTCTATGGACTCTGTGCTGTCGTGTGCAAGCTGATGATTCTGGAATTCTCAAGTATTGTCCCCATGAGGTGCTTTTTGCACTGACCTGTACATCTTTTCTGTGTATGTCCCAGTTTCTTTGCACAGTGTTTGTCCTTGAACCAACAATAATTGGCACTGTGAGACTGTGTTTCATAATAAAAATATACAGTCTGTAAGTGTTCCCTACACTGTCCTTCCTGCTCTTCTCCTGGTGTATTTGTTGGTAAACAGATTTTCTGATGCTGTTGTGACCCCTTGGCATCTTCAGTAGCAGTCCAAATTAAAATAGTAATATCTAATATACATTTTATGGTGAAAGCAACCACAGTCAATAGCTGATTTTGCATACTACATACTATATGTCCCTTTAAAATTAATAATTGTCCCTTAACTCTTCATTGAAATCACCTACCCACTGGCAATGCACTTTAATTCAGCCACTTATTAATGTTTGGGGTTTTCAGTTTTGGTTTCTTTAACCAGTCTGTAAACACTCTACAATCACTAGTGACTTCTGAAGAAAGGTAAATTTCTAGAATTTCTACAATGTCAGCATTTGTTTAGTACTGTGGTTTTGTGAAGCAGCAGCAGACATGCAACAATTTATACGTTTCACCCCTACTGCACTCAATAAAAGTGCTACCTTTTTCTCATCGCTAATATCATTATTGACCATATACTGTTACATTCTCTCAGTATAGGTGCTTCAGTCCTCTACTGAGATATCAGATGAAAATGTTTTACCCAGACAGACAGTTTAAGGTCCTTTTCCTTCAGTATTTGAGCTGCACCGCAACAGTGCTACAAGATGTGGTTTTAGCTTTACTTTCTGTCTCCAGATAATTTGTCTTTTACTGCATATGTGGAATAAGGTCTTGTGTTTGTCAGTAGTAATTGTGTCTTGCTGCTTGCTTGCAGCACAGAATTTCAAATAATTGTATATATTACCTGTGTAGGAGTGTACAGAGTGTGCTGCTATCTCAGGGTTGCAATTCCTACAGCAGGTATGACAGGCAGATAACTCCATGTCTCTTGAAACAAGGCTGGTGCTTTGAAAAGACGCTATGACTATGTTCATTTTACAAAAGGAACTTGTATTATCAAAAGGAGAATGCCAAAGTTGTGTACCAGATGGTAGACATTAACAAATATCCAACACTCTGTTGCATCTAACTTACAGAAGAAAGCATGCACTTCATTTTGCCTTTATTATATATGATGCAACAGGTGTGTAATTTGTAACTAGAAACAATCCAACCATTCTGAGGTTATAAGGATAAGCTATAAGGATGAAGCTCAACAGCAAAATAAGTACCTACATTTTATGGATTGTATTATAAAGGAAGAGAGAAATCACCTAGTGGTATATTCTGCATTTCTTTATTAATACTGAGAGAATCTATATGAAGCCTCATGCTTGCTCGCCTGTCAGCTTTTGTTTCTGAGTGTGAAGGGATGTATGGTTTTAGATAACAGTCCTTGAATTTTTAGTAACAATCTAGTTTTGTGGAATTGCTGTATTACAAAGGATGTGTTAGCATGTCAGGTTTCTGAAAGAGGGGAGCCTGTGGATAATTGCTCATGCATTTAAGCATTTAGTACCTAATAGTTAGAAGAAAATCCATTCTTCGCTTCTCACAAAGTCGGCTTCTTTAAGAGCAGTACTTAGCTGGAAAAGCGAGAGGTCTAAGTGGACACTGCCATCAACTAACTAGGCTATCATTCTATGTACTACCACCAAAAGTATTTGGGTCTCTGTATTTAAACAAAGGAGGCTAAATATGGAGAGAGCTTTTTCCCACAGACTCTGTAGAATATATATGGGTCYAACTAACACTAGCTGTACTGTATTTCATAAACTTGATTCACATAAAATACACAGAGAAGAGGTCAGAAAGAAAAAAACCTTCTTTCTCTCTTCTTTCTTTTTCTAGTTCTATTTTTCCATCTGAGTAGTCCAAGCCTTTATTTGCCAGAACTCTTGTTAATCTCTTTTTATTTATGCAAATGGTTTACACATTACTTAGGTGTACATTTTAGAAATAGATACTCAAAGTGGTATTAGTGACCTATTGATTTTTTTCACATTATTGAGTATATGGTTTATAACTTAAAGATATTGTGAAAAAGGAGCTTTTTCAGGATTGTCAAATGTTTTTTGTTCATGTTTGAGGTATACCATGTCAACTCACACCTTGCCCATCTAGGCACTGAGAAAAGAATTTCCCAAAAAAGAGGAGGAAAACAMGAAGCATGTTTGGTAGGTTAAAAGGAAGAAGACCAATTTTTAACCATGAGTTTATCAGAAATAAGAATTAGTACAGGAACTTCTCATATTTTTCTAGAGATCTGAGGATAACCTGAGTAAAGTAGTGGTCTTTTTTGTGGGGAGGGGCTGCAACTGTCTTTATCCATTACATGTCTAAGAACTAATTTCCTTCCTTAATCTCATTAGATACCAATCTGTACCTTGTTCAAGGATTCATATACTAATTTATGTTTTTACCTAAGGTCCACAATAATCCCAAGYCTTCCATTCTAAAGGACAGTTACAACATTAACAGGGTCAGTCTTAGTCTCTAATATTATGGGATAACGGTAATGGAAAACTTGAAATGAAATTAAAGAAATTTTGCAAGTTAATTTGTTTTACTTGTAACTGTTCTAGCCACCCAAGAAATCTCTTTCCTTATCCGTTCCACAGAGTTTCTTTATTTTAGACCAGAGTGCTACACAAGTAGTTTTAAAGTTTTTATGATCTCTTGTTGAATATCTATTCAAACATCTCTCTAAGTACTTAAGTTAACGTGAAGACCAATCTTATGGTTGAACTCCCATTCATCCTTATTCTTTTTGTCTTTAACTGTCCATAGCTAGAGCAAACAGTAGTGACCACAATGAGTATTTCTGATTATTTCCTCATTTGGACTTTATCGTGGTTTAACCCAACCCTAGCCAGCAACTAAACACCACACAGCCACTTTCTCACTGTTCCCCCTCTGGTGGGATGGGGGAGAGAATCAGAAGAGTAAAAGTGATAAAATTTGTGGGTTGAGATAAGAACAGTTTAATAATTGAAATAAAATGAAGTAAAATAGTAGTAGTAGTAGTAGTAGTAATAATAATAATAATAACAACAAAAGAATATACAAAGCAAGTGATGCACGATGCAATAGCTCACCACCCACTGAGCAATGCGCAGCCCATCCCCGAGCAGTGGTCACTGCCCCCTGGCCAACTCCCCCTAGTTTATATGCTGAGCGTGACATCATATGGTATGGAATACCCCTTTGGTCAGTTTGGGTCAGCTGTCCTGGCTATGCTCCCTCCCAGCTTCTTGTGCATCTCCTCACTGGCAGGGCATAGGAAGCTGAAAAGTTCTTGACTAGTGTAAGCACTATTTAGCAACAACTAAAACATTAGTGTGTTATCAACGTTATTCTCATACTAAATCCAAAACACAACACTATATCAGCTACTAGGAAGAAAATTAACTCTATCCCAACCAAAATCAGGACAGACTTACATAGTACAGTTGTTTTAAATTTCTAATAAAAGAGCACATATGCAAATCTGCAGTTTAAATGAGACCAATTTTTCTTGCAGAGTGCCTAAATATACCTTTTCTATCTTGTCAAGTACATTTTTACATATCAGCACGTCTCTCGTTTTTATGTGCTATATCTGAGTTCCAATATATCCCTATTGTTACAAGTCTATTTGGCAAGTAGCCCAGTGTCTCTCTTTTTTTAGCCATAACAACTTTTTTTGCTTCTTTCTAAGAAAAGACAAATTCTCATTGTGTGATCTCATTAAGTAAGTCTATTTCCATAGGAGTTAAAGGTTGTTTTAGAGCCCTGTGAAGGCTGGTTATAAAAACTTTAGGCAAACTGCCTTAGATTTCTAGTAGCAATATCCATTTCCTCCTTTGTAATGGAGCAACACAAGAATTTCTTTTCTTTTCCCAAAGGAAGGACACTTCAAGATTTTTTTTAACCTTCTTTTTGGTTTATCTGTATCTTCCTTTATAAAATTATCAGAAAATATCCATTCTCTCTTCTGAATAGTGATCAACTTCACCTAATTTCATATTTCTTTAAGTAACTAATGAGGTTGCTGTAACATTTTTTTCTCGAAACTATGAGTGTATCAAATAGTCTCTCTTTTTTAAATACAGTGGTGAAAGATCAGGCCAGCTTCTAAGGACAGTCTGCATCCTGGTTTACTATAGAAAATATTATTTATAGAGTATGTATCATTGGACAAAAATACTGGGGTCTATAATACTAACACATAAATTAAAGGTTCATTAGCCTCAAGATCTCATTTTTTAAACCATGTTTTCGGGTGTTCAAAAAATCCTCCTTTTTGCAGTTCCATATGTAAAACTGTGGCAATAAAATGGTGTGTTCTGACAATGTATGAGAGAAATTAAACACTTTTACATTCACAGTCGATCATTTATTTGACAGCTATGCAGTGTGGACTTCTTACCTACTAGCAATGACTTTATCTGAACTTTATTACCATAAGAGTATTTTTTTCTGAACTTTGTATTTATTTTATGTGGTCTTTGTTGCTCTCAATCTCATGATTAATTATATTTCACTATAAAAGAAACAAGCTCAKTAAACACCTGATATACTTAAAATATCACAGAGAAAAGAAAAAATATTATAACTTACATATATAGCATATATTATATATATGTAATGGTACATATGTGTGTGTATATGTATGTACATATATATAGCTATGTACGTATACAGCTTTTATTCTTCTTCTTCAGGCATGTTCCTTATTATTACAGTGAGAGCACACTATGTACTAGTGCGGTTTCCTAAGAATGACAGCTTCCTCTTTCTCTTGTAGCCCTTTGTACTCTAAACACATCACACTAATTCTTTCTATTCTTTCTTTATACACTTACCTTTCTTTAGACCCTCCTCATTCCACTATATCTTCCCCTTACAAAATATTCTCGTAGTCTGATGTATGTGAAAGAAGTACAGATTTGAATGAAAATATTCTTTCAATCTGTACCCCATAACACCCTAAGGTTAGTGATACAAGGACTAATAATCTGGGAATCTGGGTTTCTTTTCAGAGTCTTCCAGAGAAGAACATGGGCATTCAGTATGATGTCTCTGACATTCACTTTGTCTCTCTAAAAGTTAGTGTGAGTTGGTCATCCAGAGTCTCTCTGTAATAATGGAGAGAAATGGGATCCTCCAGAGCACAAGTTTGCTTTTAAAACAGATCAAAAAATGGCTCTCCATTGACTGCAGAGGGAGCCAGGAAAACTAGCTTAGGCTGCACACTTAAATTTCAGAYGACTTAATTTAGGTGAGATTAATCTCTTCCCACGAGTGAGGGATTTCTTATTAACTCTTTTTAAGTAGGGAAAAATAATATCTTTCTACGATATTATTAGAGATATTATTAGGCCAAATTAGTGTTATTCAAGTTATTTTTATCTTACTATCTTGAAGGTATTGCCAAAATCCAATCCGCTCCTACAACACCACCAATGCTATACTATGGTATGTTGGACAAATACATATTATAGAATAAGTTGTTAATACATGAATAAACTAAAAATTGCATATTATAAGGTTGATTCTCTTTAAAGAGAAGGCTGGATATCAGATAGTTAATAATGAACTACAACGCTTAATAGCAACCTATATCTATGACAACATTTTTATGAGTAGATTTATTCTTCTTCTATTTCTTTAAAATCTCTAATAGACTATATTAATCACAGCATTTTTTTTTTCTATTTAAAATCCATTTGGGACCAACAGGCATGACACATTACTTGCAGAGAACCCGTACCCTTCCAAAATGGCAGCTAAAATTGAGGTAGGACATTCTAGTAATCTCAGATGGTGCTTATCGTTAGGCAATGGAATCATGCTATTATGAACTATCACATGACTAAATTTATGGAAGAGCTGATGGAACTGCAAAGCATTTTCTGAACATATTAAATGTGTTTTGTATTTGCACAGTCAAGCTTACTTTTTCACTCTCCTTCTTTGAATATTCAATTAATATTTCCCTGGCAATTAAAAGTTAAATAGCAACACTATTTGGTTTATCTGATTAGCAACAATAAACCTCAAAGGRCCAAAATGATCAGAGCACAGATTATCAAATACAGCCCAAATTTACTACCATTTTTTGCACATAGCTAATAAAAGTTCACAGTAAAGGAACATCCACCCTTAAAATCACTGACCAAATATTTCTTTAAGGTCAGTTGTAGTGTATTTGCAAAGTTACGTGATAGATAGATACACAGCTATTGAGTGCACATTCCCACACACTGGACAGAACATCATGTCCAGCTTCAAGGACAGGGCTGGCTGCTAATGCAACTGTGTTTATGGTTACATAGGTCACCAACCAATACTCTTCCTGTGCCATCTCCATTGAATCTAAAGAAGTAAACAAATGAACAGTAGAAAAGGAAACAACAGTAAAGAAATAACATTAAACCAAGACAAAAATATATGAAATGAAATGAAATGAAATGAAATGAAATGAAATGAAATGAAATGAAATAACATAAAATAAGAATACTTTATGGGACCTAATTGGTCCCACAATGTCTCATCATGAATAACTTATTATTCCTTTCCTTAAAGTGACATTTTTTTCACAGCCCACAAATATATTATTGCAGAACCCTGTCTCTTCTCCTCATCTTCCATCCAGGTGCCACAAACCTTCTTGCTCATCTAAGCTCCTTTTGAATAACTCTTTGAATAACTTTGAATAACCTTTGAGGTGCTGGAGCGCGTCCAAAGAAGAGCGATGAAGCTGGTGAAGAGTCTAGAGAACAAGTCTTATGAGGAGTGGCTGAGGGAACTGGGATTGTTTAGCCTGGAGAAAAGGAGGCTGAGGGGAGACCTTATCGCTCTCTACAACTACCTGAAAGGAGGTTGTAGCCAGGTGGGTGTCTGTCTCTTCTCCCAAGTAACAAGTGATAGGACAAGAGGAATTGGCCTCAAGTTGCACCAGGGGATGTTTAGATTGGATACTGGGAAAAATTTCTTCACCGAAAGGGTTGTCAAACATTGGAACAGACTGCTCAGGGAAGTGGTTGATTTCACCACCCCTAGAGGTATTTAAAAGACCTGTAGAAGTGGCACTTAGGGACATGGTTTAGTAGTGGACTTGGTAGTGTCAGGTTAATGGTTGGACTCGATGATCTTAAGGGACTTTTCCAACCTTAATGATTCTATGATTCYATGATTCTAACTCCTCACAGATGCAGTGATTCACAGCTTCTCTCTCAGGGTATCCAATTATCTCCAAAATGTAGCTGTCTTCCAGTTTTTCCAAACTCTCATCAGGTATTCAGTTTCTTTAGATATTCCACCCCCTCTCCCCCCAAAATGAGCTATCAACTTCTCTGCAAACAATTCCTATCATCCAGTCCAGCTTCCTTGGCAGTCTCCTCACTAACCCAGCTTCTCTATCCACTCTCTTCACATGAAACAAGCTCATGGCATTAGTGCTTCTCCTAATGCAGAATCCTGCTTTTGATACAATAATTGCATCACCTAAAGAGAGGAAGGAGAATGAGCTGTACCTGAGGAGACATATAAACGGCACTTATTTTGGTCCTAATTGCCTAATGAATCAATTTTCATTGCAAAATTCAGAACAGAGTATTTGCAGTACATTCTCTGAAGTTTTGTCAAGTCATATTCTACCTTATTTATAGTATTGTCCTGGGAAAATGATTTCATATACTGGCACCTACAACAGAATATGTAGCCACATGCTCTGTTAGACAGGAGCTACACTCAATCTTCTTATAAACTCTTATACTGTATGTTGAAACACTAGCGCAGTCGACATGTTGCTTAATTGCTGTCTAAGTCCTAATAACCTCAAAGAGAATAAGAGCAGCTACTGGCAATTTAACAGCACTAACATCACAAGATGAATCTAGGTAATGGATATAACATGTGAGGGACCAGTGGGCTAATTTACTTAAAACAAAATGTGATTAAATGATCTGAATACAAAATACCTTCAGCAGGTCAGGTACATCTATACCATGTGATGAACTGCTGGATGGATGCCCAAACCAGCTCTGGAAAGCTAGTATTTATAAACTGTCAGTTCAGAAACCAAATGTATTATAGCCTGTAGCAAACTTTGCATTTTCTGAGGCAAAAGTGAGTTGGGAGTACTGCTTTAAAAGTGCTGCTATGAAGCTCTGAGGAATGTGATAAAAATAAGTTCTAAGTGGAAAGAAATAGGAAATACCAAAGTACAATTTGTCTGATGTATTTAGATGTCTAACTGAGAAAAGATGAATTGTACCCTAGAGTGCCTATTTATTTCCTTGGAGTATAGGTGAACTCATATGAAGATATATCTGGTTTGATTAATTTGCATGCAGAAAGGACTCTTATGCCAGTTGAGACACTCTAGAGTATCTGAGACAACAGTTCACTGATGTGACACAACCTAGAAGAGCCACTTGCCTTCTGCTGTGGTAGCCATAGGCCAGATGGAAGATCTAGAGCATCTCAACTGGTATTACTGGCCTCTGTTATAAAAGTGAATCAAGCCCCACAGTGTAAGTGTAAGAAAATGAGGGCTCAGGATTGTAGACACCCATATGTAGGCCTCTGAATGTGAATGTCTACCTGAGGGCTCTATTTCTAAGCGGTCATTATAGTCTACTTCCCTGTAAGGGGAGGGGTTTTGTTGTCCAAGCATAGGGATTTTAGTGCCATTTCTATCCTAGATTAGTTTCAGTTGCTACTCCTGAATTGTGTTCGTACCCATTTAGTTGATAGAGTTGGGAGAAATACTTAACTACCTATGGGTCTTTGCTTCAGGCTGCACTCTGCAGACTGCATTGATTGCACTGACTATATCTCCATTGACTGTATCTCCATTGACTATAGTGAGAGCATGTTCCACATGTGGTCACCACCATTTAGATATCTGTATATAAACAAACTTGTTTACAATTTGGAAAGAAGTCCTACCCCCCTGGTCTAAAGTTAAATCGCATAAATCCAAGGGACCAAAAGTGCCTTTTGCTGAGTGTCTCTTGACTTCTACACCCGGCAGTGATCTAGTGCCTGGAAAATAACTTAATCACAGTTTGCATTTAACACATAGAGATAGGTCAGGCTTGGAGCTATATGAAAACTAATATGCCTTCTGGTACCTGTAGCACAGAGAAGCAGATGAAGRGAAGGCTGACTTCTAGGTAGCCTTATTACCTCCACCTTGGACTGGTCTTCTCAGTTTTATGCTAGATTTTACCTGGCACAATGGGTGTGTCTACATTGTGGTTTTGAGCACTTTCATGGGATAGTTTATTAGACTGCCACAATGCTAAGATTGAGTTATAAGCTTTCTCAAGTGAATAAAATGCCCAGAATTTAGGTGTAAAGGAACAGGTGTGGAATAAATGGCTCTGCTCAGGTCTGACATATGCAGAATTAATAAAACTTGTCAGCTCTGTGTAGAAATTTGGATTGTCTCTTCACTAAGCTGTTGTTTCTAGAAACTTGGTGCAGATGTTAGAGAGCAGCACAAAGGAGACGGACTGCAACACACAACTGTATATTTTATCAGTCCCACAGTGCCCAGGGACTATACATCCTTTACCTCTCTTTATTAAAACTGTGAAAAGCCTTTCCAACTCATAGACAATCAACAGTGGGGATAAGAGATTTTTATTTCTAAACTCTGATTTAATTCCATGTGAAAACAGTCACTTGTACTTGCTGCATGCAGTGACTGAGCTGGGCAGGTGTCCYGTCCCTGTGCTAGCAATATTACAAAGCAGTTTGTGAGTTGATTTTGCCTCTGTTCTCTGTACAAATCAAATGATAGTTATTTCTCTTCCAAGTGAAAGGAAACTGGAGATAAAGATTAAATTTTGTTTTTTGTTCAGCTAAAGCAAACAGATAATACTTGTATGTATAAAGGATTTCCAGTTGAATACAAATACACATCCTTTTCCAGTTATTAGTAAATAATGAGGAAAACTTTAAAAACAATGAGATCAGATGTAAAAAAAATCACAATATTTCTCTTGAGAAAATGATTCCATCAGCAGTCCTTCCATCTAGGARTGAAGTGCAATCATTATTTGTTTATGTCAATCTTAATGTTGGTTGTGTGTTCATAATACATTATTTCAACCTCCTTGTGTTTTAATTGCCATGTGAGAATACAGTGCAGAATTTTAGCTTGAGATCTACTGTGTGTTGCAACATTTCCTTAATTTACTAAGGCTTATAAAAGTAAGACATTGTTAGGTTGGCATGATTTCTCTCTAACTACTATATGGTGCCTACTTTTATCACCTTGCTTTCCTCTAGGCGCTTACACACTGACTGTTTTAATAAATGTTCTAGCAATTTACTAGCTATTGAATTTAAACTTGCTGTTCTGTAATTTCCTAGATTGATTCCTCCGCCGTTTTAGTGGAGGCTATCCAATATTTCAGAGAACCCATTCTTCCCAGAAAGGAAAACATAATACTCTCTGAATGCTTTTCAACCTCACCTTTTCTATCTCAGAAATACTCTCATGATCCTTTAGTGTCAGTTTTAGAATATCTGTGCATGGTGTGAACCTTTGCTGTAGTTCTTGGTTCTTGGTCCAGTTTGAGTTACATTTAAATCCAGACAAATTCCACTGAAATGCCTTYAGTCAGTCTGAATTGCCTAAACACCTGAGAAGAAAATGAAGCCTCAGGAGCTCTGGGCATCAAATTTTCAGTTCAGGTAACTGCATAAAGTGGGGTCACAAAACTCTGAAATCTGACAGCATTTGCCATTCTTTGTGATGAACTGCTCGCTTAATTTGCTTCTACACTGTATAGAATGGTGACTTTTAAAAATAATTTTTAATAAAGGATTTCTTTTTCATGTACACAGTATTTCTTTATAATTAATCTTGGAGATGAATGTGGTTCAGGGAAATGCATCTGTATTGCATCTATATGCATCTATATGCATCTCTATTCCAGGTGACTGCCTCTTTTACACCTTTACTCCAGGGAGCAGGAGAGTGTGCCAGCTGCTGAGTAACAGAAGGTGATAGAAGGTTTAACACTAATAAGTACTTGTGTAAGGACATAACCTTAAAGAACAAACAAGCAAAAAAATATAGCCCTTTTAGGTATCTRCTTATTTCTATATTCCATAAGAGGTGTCAGCTACTGCGTAACATCAGAGCCTGCCAAGCTTTCTCATGTTTTCACACACTCAGTAAACACCAAGTTTCTTAACTATGAACTTCCTTGAAATGCTTCCTGGTTTTGTAAGAAGTTCTATAGAGCTGTGTTTATATTTGGAAGTGCGTTTAAGGGTCCAACAGATAATGTAACCAAAACCACACATTATGAGAAAAGGTTCCTTCAGAAAAAATTTCCTTTGCATAAAATTGTTCTTAATATTATCAATAAAATCAGAAAGGTTCAATAAAGAACCTTCAAAAATAGCAAAGAATTATTTTGATTCRTGGTATTGCACTTCATCTGATTATATCTACCTCTTCCACCTCATTCACTAGTATGTTAAAACACACGTGTATGTGAATGTAATGGGAAATCATATACAGATTTATTGTTTCTAGGACATATAACATTAGAATGGTCTGTCTTATGTGATTATTGAGTTTTAGGAGCAGTTTTCCTGCTATATAAAATGCACAAAGCTAAAGATACATGTGGAATATTTAGGGACTGAAATGTGTGCAAGAACCAAATTCATTTATTACCTACTGTTTGTATTACAGTTCGCTTTTGAGAACATGTCTTTGGCCCATTTACATCTTCAGTGTTTCGATAAACATTTGTAACCCTTATCTCTTACGGAAGAAATTGGAGGAGGCAAGGAAAATAAGGAAGTTTAGTACTCTCTCATATGTCACCAAAACTCTTACTCATCAGAAACAGCTAAAATATTATTTTTTCTCTCTGAGGAGCCTCTGCATGACAAATTTTTGCAGGTGTTCAGACTGCAAACATATGTTAGGTCTGAATAATGATGATTCTTAACGATGTCTAATTTGGAAATAAAAAAATCCCAGGGCCCATAGTATTAATTTGCCAAGAAATATACACACAGAGGCTTTATTTTTCAGAAGTTCACAGATACACAGTTTGCATTCATCACAGTTATAATTACAAGGGGGGGAAAAACATGTAATGAGTGAAAGATACCACACGATTTTTTTTTTTTTAACCCTTTTTTTTAGTTCAAATGTTCATGTCTGTTTGGTTTTGATGGAGTGTTTGAGGGAAGTGAAAAAGAGAGAGGCAAAAGTGACAATTTTGTTAATAAATTCTGGAAGGATATATTTTATTATATTAAAAAAAGTGAAGAAAGAAATCTGGCTAAAACATGATCAGAAGAGTCTGAATTGTTTTATCTCTATTATTTTATTTATTTATCCAAAGAGATGCCAGGATGAGATACTGGGATAAACAGGAGATTCCTGAAAGCAGTCACAGGAACAGAACAGGCTCTATTCCCTCCAGACTTTCTGTTAGGAATGTATTGAACTATTTGGAGCAGCCCTTCCCTGGCTTCAAGCAACAAGCTCAAGCATACTATTCATTGGTGAGGGACAAGAGAAATTTAGATTGGGATCATGGATCCAAACCATCTTAATTTGTCTTTATAATAATAATAAGGGGAGGGGGGGGTGAGGGTGGAGAAAGAAAAGGAAAGGGAAAAGAAAAAAAGAAAAACAAGATACATCGGGGACTGTAAATCTAAGCTGCATGCTAGTGCCAAAAGATGCAGCAGCATCACTCTCAACTTGCTATGCTTGCAAAATTCACTGGAGTAATGTCTGTTATAGTAACATCTTCCAAAGAACAGCAGTGCGGGGTTGCTGTTGTCTGCCAAAACAAGACAGCGAGACCTTAGAGCAGTGTGACTCACACCTAGGTTCTTCCCCAAACAGACAAACAAACACCCCCCCACTCCAAAAGTACCATCCAGAAAAACAAAGTATGTGCCCAAAGATTTTGGGTTTTATTTATTTGTTTTCTTGTTTTTATGATGCAAGATATGGTGGGTGATTTTGGAGTTCCCAGCTATATATGGGCTGACATTAGAAAAAAAAAAAAAAAAAGGATTTTTTCCCCCCTAAAATTTGCTTCCTAATTCAGAGTGTATGCTAATGGTAGTTCTTAGGTGACATTGTATTGAGTATGTCAAGTACAGACCTAGATCTTAGAGCCCACTGATATCTTTTTCCACTTTTATTCTGGCATTTGTAAGAACCTGCAAAATTGCTTAAGTATTGGAGAAGATTTCTATAAATTAAAAGTACACAGATAACCTGCAGCAATGTAATTCCTCGCATTTCTGCCTATATAAAATATTTAATGAAAAATATGACCCTTGTAATGGATATAATGGAGATACTGTACACATACAGGACATTTTACTGAAAAAGGTCCTGACACTTTATCATATTCCTAGTGGACTTTGGTGCTATGCAGATCTATAAGCTGCCCTCTTAGCTTGTTGTAATTGTACTCAGTAATTAAATGAGCAATTGGCTGGCCATCACTGATACCAAGGACTTTTTACGCTATAGTGAGCTCATGCTTATTGTAAGAAAATAGTTGGCATATACCACACCTATTCCACATGACAAGCAATTCTAATATACCCCATTTGACCCAAAACTAGAGGTCTAAAAGGATTCAGATTTCATGCAGATTCACTCTTATTTGCCTACTTCATACAGATATCTCAGGTACCACAAATGGCACCAGATGAATGTTATTCCTAAATTGGACCCTAGAGAAGACCAAATGTATAGATCTATTTCAAAGTGGGCTAAATAGTTGTCCAAAAGCTTTTCATGTACTAAGTGCATCTGTGTTACCTATCGCAGACATTTGAACACTTTGTTCAGATATGAAGATCTAAATTTATGCATTTAAATTTAGGTGTCTACAATCTGGAAGTGAACCCCACTCTACTCATAAAAACATTTTTTCCTTCATATCTCTCTCCTTCATATCTCTCTCTGAAGTGGAAAAAAAAAGAGAATGCTGTTTCTTTAAGTAATTTGATAAAGAGATAAGATATAGCTGATGCGATTGTATATCTATGTTCTTCATTAGTAAAGTCCTATACTCAACACAAGAAGAGTCAAATGATACCAGATAATGCTCTGCTCACAACTCCAAGCTTCTTTAAATCAGCATTTTACCAAGAGCTTGCTGATACTAATTTTTTTTTCTAGGGTCACACTTCCAGTCTAGCTGTGGCAGTCTTTTTTAGTTTTATCCTATATTTTTGTCAGACATCTGTGGTCTTTCCATGGTTTTGCAGTTAGAGAATAAGACAAAGAATCAGTATACTAATTTTAAGTCACTGAGCTGTAAAGGAGGCATGCCATGATCATCTTTTTTTTCCCAAGATACTTTTATGCATTTTGCATTAAACGGTAATTCAATAAAAACTAGAAATAGTGCAGAAACTGGATCTTAGATCAGTGATCTTCAGGCCGGATCCAGGACTGACAGTCTCAAGTTCACAGAGATGCAGTCCTGGGTGAAGCACTTAATTTTTTAGGTATTGCAGGTGCTAAATTGTAAACACTTAACTAGGTAGGTCTCACTTATAATGATTTTAGTGATGCTAGAACCTGGACAAAATTAAACCCTTAAACCTTTGCTGTCTAGCTCTCGTGATACTATACTTTGTTAAGTTTAATGTAGAATTTATTTTTAATTTATTTTTAATTTTGTGCCTAAAATTTTATTAAGAATTCTTAGATCTTTGATGTGTATGGTGAGATAAACCAAGAAAGAATTAATTGTATGAATAGTTTTGAGACTAGAAGCTCTGGATTGTAAGTAGAATATCACATAGATTCAGTTTCTGGTTGAAGGCACTGTTCTCATTTAACTTGTTTGTTGATAACCAGAATTCAATTATAATTCCAATTAAACATAAAGCAAAACAAAAAAAAAATCATCACTTCTAATATGGTCAACATTTGGATTTCCTAATATTAAATATATTTCTTTTTCTTAATCATATGTTTTTTTCTGCTTTTGCTCTGAGAAGAAATATGATTTTAATCCTCATGTGAAATTCAAAGCAGAATCAAGGTTAAAAATGTGTAACAAATTGTCTTTTTGTTCAAACCAAAACCCACAATTTTTCTTGGTCCTTGGCACAAGCTTTTCACATCTATGCAAAACGAGTAAAGGAAGCTATCAAGTCACAGAGGTATTATGTGAAATCATCTTGTGTTTACTTTGTATACATGGAAATACACATCATCAGATTAAAAAAAAAAAAAAACRGAAAGTAAAAGAGACCAAGTGCCCATAGATTAAGCACCATGCTGTAATTATTGATGTATATGTTTAAAAATTTTAATTTCTATGTTCTATTTGAAAGCATCTTAAAATGCAACTTACAAAGCTAGAATTCCTACCCATTATAGATGTAGTAATAACTTTCTAATTAGTGAATCCGTTGTTACACTGCATAATCAGCTCGTTGAGGACATGCATTATAGTAAAAGAAAAAAACACCACTCAACAGTAACATAGCTGTCCCATTAAAGTCTTGATTAACTTTATAACAATAATGCAATATCATTATACTTTCATAAATTAGAAGACAAATTGGATATAGATATCAAGTAATGGTCTTGTATCTTTACAAAAAGATGCACATTTAATTTAAAGTAAAATAATTCCAATGACATTAATTTCTTAAGTAGGTGGGTGACATATATAAACTCAACACAAAAATATAAACCAAATATTTCAACACCTCAACAGTATTATGTTAAAGGTTTCAAAGAAAGCWATATAGCTCCTAGGCATTAAATGACATACAGTAACATCAAAAGCAGTTGATGTGAACAATGACAATTAAGATTATCTGTTACAGATGGGCTGACATACACAGGTGTGCTGGTTTTGGCTGGGGTAGAGTTCTTTTTCTTCATAGTAGCTAGTATGGGGCTATGTTTTGGATTTGTGCTGAAAGCAGTCTTGATGATAGAGATGTTTTCATTATTGCTGAGCAGTGCTTACACAAAGTCAAGGCCTTTTCTGCCTCTCACCCCACCCCACCAGCGAGTAGGCTGGGAGTGCACCAGAACTGGGGAGGGGACACAGCTGAGACAGCTGACCCCAACTGASCAAAGGATATTCCATACCATATGACATCATGCTCAGCAATAAACCAGGAGGAAGTTTGGCTGGGGGGCCACTGCTCGGGGACTGTCTGGGCATCAATTGGTTGGTGGTGAGCAATTGTTTTCATTTGTGTCACTTGTCTTTCTTGGGTTTAATTTCTCTCTTTGTTATTTTCCTTTTCATTTATTATTATTATTATTATTATTATTATTATTATTATTATTATTATTATAATATTTCAATTATTAAACTCTTCTTATCTCAACCCACGAGTTTTCTCACTTTTACCCTTCTGATTCTCTCCCCCATCCCATCTGGGCAGAGTGAGCGAGCACCTGTGTGGTGCCTAGTTGCCAGCTGGGGTTAAACTACAACTGGTTCAGTTCCACTGCTGCTGTTTGGTCAGCAAGCACCTTTTACCATCTGCTTTACTTATATTAGCTCCATCTTTTCTATTATTATATAGTAGAGATATGGTTAGATGGCAATTTGGATCCAAAATGCAGTCTGAGAATCACAGAATTTTCATATTTTCCAGCTTTGGAAAACATTTTTTCATTGTTCAAAATAAAAGCTATGATTAAGTTTATTAGAATCTAAAAGAAGATGGTATTGATATCTAAATCTACAGTTTGTATGTATATTTATAAATAAGAAAGCAAAGACTGGTTTCCATGTGCCAGAATTTTATATGTAATACCAAAATAACTGAATGAAATGTTCATAGATTAAACGGGACCTAGTGGAAAAGTTCTTAAAAGTAAAATATTGTATATATCACTGTTAGGAACAAAACTACTCTCACCCCACAAACAAAGCCTAGAACATCATTGCTCTGTAACTATTCCAATAATATTTTTGAAACTATATGTTGCATGGTATCATCTTGGAAATCGACAGAATAACAAAGCGTTTTTCATAAAATCATTGGATAACAATCAACCAGTCATTTAAAAAACTGTATGTTGCAGTTTAACCTCAAAGAGACATACGAGCATGCAAGAAAGACAGTATATACAAAAGGAAGACTGGGTCAAAACCCCAGTCCACATCCATAGCCCTACATGGCTATCAATTTACTTTAAAATGTAGCTAACAAATTTTTGTCCCCTCTTGCTTCTCTCCTCAAAACCTATTGCATACAGTTCTAAAATTTGATATACTTCCTATTATGTTTATATGGTACCTGATGGTGGAGCTTCATCCAACTTTTATGTACTAATACTTCAGCTATTTTATAAGGTATTTCTAGAAGTAGGATATAAGATCCCAACTTTCATTTTATGAATACAGTGAATCCTGTCTGAGGAGAAAATAAGGCAATTTATCAACAATTTCTTCAAAAATAAATGTAATATACTGGAAATCTGAATCACATTATAGTAACAAAATATCTATTAGCTATTATAGTTTTTTTTTGTCATCCCTTTCCCAGATTGTTCTTAAAAGTACTCATTTTGCCTTATCCTTGGAGAAATCATTAGGATTTTTTCCCCATTGCTTTCAGCTCATGCAGAGATCTTTGGGAGAAATTTTGTTGTTATTTAAATTTTTTTGGAAATGCTACAGAACAGAAACCATGAGCTAGCTAAAGGCAATGGGATTCTAGTGAATAAGATATCACATCAGTATCCTAATCATTTCACAGCTTAAAGACAACTGCAGTGAAGCCAACAAAGCAGCAAGTAGAGACTGCCAATGAGCCAGATGTTACCATCTGAAAAGAAGTTTCTATGGTTAAACATCTGGGGACTGAGAATACCTTTCAGAAATGAAGGCAAGAACTATCCTATACTGAGATATAGGGAATGTTTATTAAAATACCTATCACTAGCAGACACTTGCTACTTTTTAGGAAAAAAAAAAGTTTTTAGAACGTATTTACTTGTAGCTGAATTTGTTTAAAAAGAGAAGGAAAATAGAAATGTATCCTCTAGAATATATTTTAAAGCAACCTTTGTGCTCATTTTGAATTATCAAGAGTAGTTGATAGGAGCCTTGTTATCGATATGGCAGCTAATGTTTGAATGTCATTTTGATTCTATTTGACTTTAAAGGAAGTCTTAGTTGCAAGCATGGTTTTACTTGTGATGTTATGCAGCTTCTACAGCTCATCTGGAGATCATTGTTTCCTAGCAGTTCCATTGGATATAAGCTTTATCCATGTAAAGGTGTTGAATAAAACAGTGATTAAATGGATGCTGCACATGCTAATTTTGATTCATCTTTCTCTAAGGACTGTACCTTGAAGATTTTTTCCTCTGTGAAGATGTGGGAAGAGAGAGAATGAGATTGTAGGCTCAAAGGTGGATGGTACATTGCACTGGCCTTYTTCTCCAGCACAAAGAACAAGCAGATGAAAAAGATTAGAATAAAATAGGCTGATACTAAATAGAACTTAACATTTTATGTTGTTTTTCAGTCACAATTTTCATGTTAAATGGAAAGGAAGCAGTAGGAATGGTCATAGTTCGTGCAAACAATGAAGGGGAAGGCTTATGCACTAACACATCATCTCATTTCTGAAACCTGCTCATAAAATAAAATGGAAAAGATAGGTGTCCAGGAATAATAGCACTAAAATAAATCCCTTCAAAGTCTAGAAAAATGAGGATTGAGTACAGGTGTGCAAATAAACTCTGCCGTGTCTCAAACACTAGACTTCAGATTGGACTGGAACAATCTAAGTAGGAAAAATGGAGGTAGTAAGACTATGGTTGATTTAGTCAATGGAAATAATTAAACATACCTTTTTATCAATCCTCCTCCTCCCTTTTTTTATTCACTATCTGAAAATAATTTTTTGAAATGTAAACTTTTAAATGGGACTCTTAAGGAGAATGAAATGAGAATGAAGCTTGCTGAATTCATATTAAAAACTCTTTTCTTGGAAATTTCCAATTCTACTTTTACCAGCAAACATTGTATGTTTTTTGGGTTTTTTTGTTCCACTAAMGGCAACATTCTGTGCAATATTGCCTATTCACCCTCAGGCAGGATGATAAATATTATCTAAAGCATCGACATTGTTAATGATGATAAAATATAAAAATCGTGTATACTTATTACAGTTCCTCTTTCTAAAATAGWAAAATATAGTCACACAGAAAAAGCACCTTATTATATAACTAATCTGAATAAGTTTTTTTTCAATGGGGTGCCTGCACACTTGAAATTTTTAAGTGTGTTGAAAGAACAGTTTAGGAAAATTGAGACAGGCTTTCCATTAGCACAACACATGCTTTGAATAAAACTTTTAAAGAAACATGAAATCCAAACAAACCACAAATTTAACTTGATAAAGAAAAAGTTCTAACATGAAGTCCATAACCAACTTCTCATTCATCATTGACTTTATGTGGGAAGCACTCAGAATAATGACAATGGACACCATTATGAAATCTTGGTATAGTCAAGAGTCATACTCTATTCTCATTGTTATTATGATGTCACCAGCATTACCATGATGTCTTAGGATACACAAACCTTGAGACATATCTTTTATGGCTCTAGTTTTACCTCTAGACTACTAATACCTGTGTTTTATATCATTATCTAAAAAAGAATATTATTCATATATCTTTTCACAAAAAGAAGGTGCCTAATGAAGCAGACACTGTACCATTACCTTTTTTCTAACAAATAGAAATGTATCAAGAATAAATAATGTCTAGTTTTCGAGTAAGTGTTTTATAAAATACTGCCCAGGGAAAAGAAATTTTACCACAGTTCAGGAATAATGCCCATAGCCTTTGTTTTCACATCATAATCACAGTTTCAGATCTCTGTAATTTTTTTGTTTCCCTGGGGTAATATTTTACAGCTATTGACCTTAGAACCAGTCACTATTTATTTGCTGCCTTTTTTTTTTTAGTGCATCACACACAATTTCATGTTTCCTGTAGTGTGTTTGACAAGCATAAAAAGAAGTGGAAGAATAAGAAAATGGTTCCCAAATGCTGAAAGAAGTTGAATAAATTCAAAAGCCTCAAACCTTAAATATGCTGCAGCAGCTGATGTATCCTGTGCTCAGGAATTTCTGTTTTAGGTCACAGAGTCAAGTGAATCTCTTGTAAGACTATTGCTAGATGCTCAATATTTGAGGGGAAAAAAAAAGTTGAACAACTGTCTGTGCAATGCTACAAAATTGTCTTTATTATGAAAAATACTTTAGGTCATATGACCCTATGTCAGCCAATTGAATTGTGACTGGCTGTTAAGATGATACAATCCAGTCCCGTAATTCTTGTCCTTGGTTACCACACACCTTAGGTGAGGAGTCTGACTCTCTGATATGGGGCAATTGTCTACTAGTCAAATTTTAGACTTATGCTATGTTTGTGTCTTTTAATTCAATTACAGATCTTCATTAAAGCCTCTTAGAAGTATGTATGATGGACTGGAAAGAACCAAGTAAGAACTACAACTGCTACTTGTGTATGTATGAAAGAAAACACAATCATTAAGATTTTATAATTTCTATAAGATTTGTTGTTGCATGAAACAATGCCTTGATGTACACTGTTTATTATATTTTATTTTCATAATTGATTGCACATATTTTTAATGAAATTAACTTTTTATTCATTTACTTCTAAATGCTGCTTCCATTTTCTAGGCTCTGTCATTTGCAGCAAACGAGTAAATATACTTATATGACTTTGAAATTACCCCATTTCTGACTGCAGTTTTGTTACTACTATGAATGACTTTCACAACAGGAATGCAGGCCAATTTAAAGTCCAGGCACCAAGCAATTTGAGATCCACTAGCTTTATGCAGTAATATAATTATTCCCTCCGAGGCTCTTAATTGTATTCATCACACCATGATTTCTGCACAAATTAAGCATGCATTTACTGCTATATATAACTTGCTTTGCAGTTAACATCCTGGAAACAAATTTCAAGGAGATAGAATCTTGAACTTAGTCATCCCATGAAATCACCAGTTTCACTGCTCGGAAAAGTCACTTAGACTGTAAGGTCATTATATTTTTACATCACCAAATCACATACAGAGAAGCAGTGAAAAAAGAGTGTGATGAAAAGATCAGCAAACTTTTATACAAATATTTTTTTCAGACTTTAAATGTTAAAGCCCCTAGTAAAAAAAATCCTTAGATATATTTTTAAGACACAAAGCAAAAAATAAACATTGTCAGAAAACCTTGCAGTCTGCAGAAGACAAAATGTCTGAAATTCAGAGATAGAAGAAATACGATTGAGATATATATATGTGTCTGTATATGGATATATACACGTGTGTGTGCGCCATTCTGACCTTTCACTTTGCTAATTTTATAACAAATCACACATTTCTAAGGAGCATTTCTAGTAAAAAAATAAGTACTTAGAAGATACTTCACATAATAAATTACAATCAATGTATCATTTTTAGGAAATAATTCAATCATACTTTTCCATGTATGGTTTTGAGCTTCCTTGTACAGGGGTATATCCACTGTTACCGAGGTAATTTTAAAATATGTAATTTTTTGTAATTACAACACAGCATTGTTTGTATATGTGAATCCAGAATAACTCACTGTATTTTTTTCTTGATAAACTATTTTTGGGGGGAGTGGAATAAGGGGATGGGAAGGAAAACAAAGTCTGATGCTATGCCTATCTAATAACCCATAGATATGTGGGCCTAGGCATCCCTTCTGTATTTTGCTGGAAATTGTTTTCTCTCTGTGGACATTTCTCTATTCCCACAATTGTAGAAGATACTCAAGACGAAGAAGAAAGAAACAGGATACAGGGCTTGTGATCTATCTCCACTTTTCTATACTCATTATTCTGGGATTTTAAATTAGAGTACCCCTTTGACATGTCTGTAAATTCCTGTATAAATTGTCCAGTATCCCACAGAGTTAAGCATCAAGCTTTTAGCAAGCTACAGAGTTGTTGTGGATAGTAGAAACGTCCAGAGTTAATGACAGAGTTAAGGGCTAGAAACAATAACAAAAAATTGGGAAAAAAAATTAAAGCTCCATAACTTCAATTGGCCTCTACATATTGAAGGTCAAACCAGAAAACATATCTGAAGTGTCAGAGGCTGGCAAGCATCAGTAAAAGAATACTGGACTAATCTGATTGAGATGGTGACTTACATCCTTGCAATATTATTTTCTATTCTTTCCATCTTTTTCCCCCCCCTATTTTTCCTTTATTATGTGTAACATATTTACTGACTTCATAAACTCTTTAAGGCTTTATTCTATTTGTATTGAATGAAATTGGAAAGACTGATGGTTAGAGTTTCATGTTTGCCTCCTATCTTAATTTTTTGAGGTGCTAGTAAAATAATGAAAATATCAAGTGTATTAATAATCAACAGACCTTTCTGTAAAGGCTTGGCTTGGCCTTGGTGTGTGATTAGACTGAAAGCAGAAGGTCATAAGAACAATTCCTACTTTCAGGAACAAGTCCCAATCTCCAGATGTCAATAAAAATCATCTATTGACTAATAAAATAAAATTGGATATTGCCATGTGTAATGTGAGCAGAATTACACTGATATACTGAGAGATCAGATATCTCATCTCACAATGCACATATTATAATACAGAAATATTTCTGCATTTGTTGCATATATGAGGGAGAACCTTTGTTAGAAAACTACTTGGGAAAATTCCCTTGAAGATCTATAGGACATTTGCCTGACTAAGGTCCTAAATTTGAAGTTTCAATAGCCTACAGGGAGCACCTCCCTYACAATTAATATACCTAAGAATTATAACATGGGAACAGCATGGAAGTGACTTGGAATGTTATATCAGGGCCAAGGGACTCTTTAATTTAATGATCTCTTTTAGTTGCAGTTCACATGTGGGAATTCTCTACCCTTCGGTCTGATACACGCATTCTCTCAGAGCACTGCATAGTGTGAATGAGCAGGCATTATTTCTATATCTACAGTGCAGAAATGGTCCTTCAAAATCTACATGAGATACCAGGCATCCTGCCACCAATTAATAAAGAAATATAATACCTAAGCATAGAGCAAAACCAGCCACAAATTTTAGCCAAAATATAACAACCAATCAGCAAACATCTGTTGGCAATGAAGACTGCCAGCCTTTCCAGGTCCCCAAAAGAAGCCTCCTCCTCAACAAACCTCAACTCTCTGCATGCATCTGTTTAATACGACTGGCTTTGCAAAAATCTGAGGAGGGCAAGACATTTAGATTATTCTTGAACAAGAAGGGAAAGAGCTACAGGAACATTATGGAAAATTAAGTGCTAGCATTCTCTTTGCTCCTGTCATGGGATTTGGAATTCTTTCCTGATTAGTAGAAGAATTGGAAAAGAACCTGTCCGGAGTGCCTTGCTCTAAGCCATTTGGAGCTTTAGAAGTCAGGAGCAGTACCCTTTGTGTCCTGGAAAAAGGAGATAGCCAGCGAAATTGTAAACGAGCTTCTTTACATTCCCTTAAAAACATCATCTCAAATATTATTGAACTCACTTTTTTTCTCCCCCCTCAGAACAACATCTTCAAAATGGATTYGGAGCTGATAGTAAAGCCTGTTACAGTAATCCAGTGCAGAAAATCTGAACATGGGCTATCAGATTCTTCTTCTAAGAAAGAACAACAGTCTCAGTTACTACTGCTGTTTGTTTATGTAAAACAGCTGGGAATATGCCTTGACCCCAAAGCAGTAAGATTTGGGAAATGACCATGAGTCAGGAGGTGTTGCAGGAGACTTTCTCCTTACTCAGAAAGGGCAAAGTGGTAGTCATGTCCAGGTTTTATTCTTAACATCCTAGCTTACAATAGTAACACATGGATGCTTCCTAAACTATAGACAAATACTAGCTTTTCCAATACAACAGCATGATTTACTGACTTTTACCAGAATATTTATTAACTCTTCATTTTAATCCAGTCTTTCCAGCTCCAAACACCTACATTCCTTGCTGAAAGAGATATTGCCCACTAGTTATTAACACAGTAAAACTGAAATTCTAAGATCCATGCATATATAGTTCTTGGTCTGTGAGATATATAAATGTTCCTTGACTAGTTGGATTCTGAGTTCAAACACTTTGTGGACCATTATTAGCTTACTTAGGGTACTGCCACTTCTGGCCAGATCTCCAATTTGGATAAAGAGTTATGTTTCTCTCTGATAATTTAGAGTACTTCAAACCTTATCATAGCCTTTTCACGTCACTGTATAATATATGTTCATGTAGCAAAATGAAGACAGGATTGTAACAGGTTCAGTAAATCTCTGTTTTCCCAATCTAATAATAGCATTTCAGGCATGGTGCCCAAGCCTTGACATCTACTATTGGCCAAAATACAGGCTCCCTGTTCTATGTATGCTGTTATTCAAGTTGCTACTATGTGCTGAAGCGCAGGACCTCATTTTGATTTGTTTTGTTGCCCTTATTAAGTAGACAATACCAGAACACCGTTGTTTTTCTCCTTTGACAACTTAGCTATGTGAAGAAAATTAGAATTCTCTTAATTTTATACACCCTGAGTCCCAAAAGCCCTGCCAGATTGAAAGGACACTCTGTATTGGGTAGAAAGAAATTAAAATCTTAGTTTTACCAACATACTAAAATCACTTTGGATCACATCTCTTGAAGAGCCCAATCCACCAATCACCGAGGATGACAGATTTCAGTAGACACTGAGTTACAGAACTATTGGCTTTTTCACATGCACCAATAAATGTAGCTGCACATTTGTTACCTAATCAGTGTAGATTTTATCTCACTAATAATAGCAATCTAAAGCCAGTTACTTTTAATAGGAAGTATGTATGTAAGGCAGAAGTTCTGAGCAATCAGACAAAGCGACACAATTAGTGTAATAAAAAGCTTCAACAGGAAGTCTGTTGTGTCTGTTTCCTTCTTAATCAACTGTAAAATTATAAAGGAATTACAGGCACTATAAAGTCACATGAGAAATATGCATAGATGTTTTCTTTGTTATTGAACGAAATAYCCTATAAATATGAGGAAAAATAATCTGAAAAGATAAGTAATTTTTGCAGGTGCTTCTGACTTTTTCCCTTTCAGTTATGGGGGGATGAAAATCCAAMTTTCATGCTGCTGGTTTTCTTGTACCTGTATTTTGACATTAAAATGATAGAGCCAATGAAGTGCACATAGTTCTAGATTTATGTCACACATATCACTCTGTCAGTCAGTAATTGACATAATGACAAACTGGCCAGGGAAAATGTAGGTGGAAAAAAAGGGATTTGAACAAACAAGATGTGCAAAAGAAGCAGTCTGGAGAGTCTGAATACACCCAGTGGCATAACTATCTGCATTCCCATTGTCTTGCTTAAAAAAAAATAAAAAATTCTAGGTCTTGTGGGTATGAGGTAAGTCTGATAAACACAAACCTTCTAATTTTCTGCTTCCAAAGAAAGGTCTGTCAAGGTTAATGCTGAAGGTTCCCAAAGAATTTTGATTGGTACTGAGCAATAGTTTGAGAAGTATAACTGAAGAAAATGAAACAATAGGCTACTGAAGTATCAAGGGAACTGAGATTGTTAGCAGTGTTCATACAGCATCATACACCATGGCATCCTGGACATGAATATTCATGCAGCTACAGTTACATATGCACAAAAGCCTTAAAAAGTTCTCTGAGATATTATCACGCTGTAACTATTAATCCCAGTTAATATGTCCTGAAAAGAATAAGGCCTGGGACTACACAAAAGGAAACTTTTACTAGCAATACTTGGTTTGTAAAGAAAATTTCATTATTTGTACACACTGAGTTTTGAACCCTGGCGTAGGATGTGAAAGATGTTTGAATGCTTGTACTCTAGAGTAGTACTACATATTTTGTGTTCATATTGTGTTCAGTTCTCTCCCTTCCCAAAACAATGATCCCGTCCATAATTTCTGCCAGAAACCATGCTAACCCATGTTACATCCTGGATTGTAACTGGGCACTGGTTTGGGTAAAAACATTCCAGGAAGCATACTAGAAGCCAAAAAGCATGAATGACTTTGCGATAGTGCTTGAATCTGGGCTCTGGCCCTGCTTGATCTACAAAGAGCCAACAGGTACATTCATAGTTCTAATGAAGAGGGGCATGGACGTGCACAGCTGTAACTGGTTCTAAACTGGTTATTTAGTTATTATTTTAAAATTCACTCTTTGCCTTTTTTTTTTTTGGATGGCGCTCCTCAGAAAGAAACTGGTACAGAAGCTAGCCAAACGCAATGTCAAGGATGCAAGCAAGGTATTGAAACTCAGCCTGTAGATCAGTGGCTGATTCCTGTCCTCTTTTATTTAAAAGCATGGTTACAGATAGTAAATACTGCTCAGTTAGACACCCGTTTAAGGAAAACACAGTCTCTAGTGGGAAAAGTAGCATAATCTCCAGAAAGTAGGGACAGCTCAGAAATGTCCCTGCACTTAGCACTTCTTATTGGCTATTCTCTAGGTGACTTCCCACTCAGTAATGTGCTTTCTGATTTGTTTTTTAAGAGACATGTTAATCATACCATTGAATATATAAAGAAAATTACTGCTTAGTTTATATAATCTAACACTTTTGTTCACAAATGTGTGCAAAAATCACAAGAGTTTGGCTTTTATAATTATAATATATATAGACTCCTTCACTTTACACGTAAGAGTCCTATTACTGGTGATTTCTAAATGCATTGTAAAGATGTATGATATAAAATTATAAATCCTTATGAAGATATTTTAGCCAATGCTGAAATAGATCTCATATAGATCTGCAGAACACCAAATTAGATAACCAGCAGTTATTTAAAAGATGGAAAAGTCTCCAGTTTCATTTTGTTGTCTATATAAAACATGGCCCCCCAAAGATGACTCAACTGAATTGATATTCATAAATAATATGTAACTACTTTAAAAAAGGTGTGTGTGTTTGTGGAGCTGGCATAATGCATATTTATTTATAGTTAAAGAAGCTGAGGCATTCTTCATTATAAAATAATATTCATAATCTTATTTGTAATAGAATCCTGCCATTATCTGAAAGACAATTCTACACAATAATCCAAGCTCAACAATATACACATGCAAGACCCATTACAATTTTCTCCTACTTGCCTCATTAGGCTCAAAAGAGATCAATGACTCCGAGGTGAATTGACAAAATGTGTATTTTATCTTTTGCTTGTGCCCTGCCTTAAACAGAGAAAAAGATTTAGTTTATATTTATTTTCTGAGGCATTTCTACTTTCATTTCTCTAAGTATTACCACATTTAGCTGCTTTCACACTCTTTCTGTTTCACTAGCAATCTGTTAGTGATCTTTTCCTTTCATCTCTCCACATATATATCCTAATGAAATCATTATGGCTGAACTGTTGGTTTTCATCCTCCTCTATTCCTACAGTATACGGTGGTAATGATCTCATTTTGTTTTGATACACTGACATTACAGCTGTCCTTTTCATCCCCCCAAATTTATTTTATGTTTATTTAAATAAATATATTTAATTATTCAAATCACACAGCTGTATAATCTCACTTGATGCGAAAATATTTGATTATCAGATATGGGATACTGACATGGCTGCTAACATTTGTTTTGTTTTGTAAATTATAAGTTGTTAAACAATAATAMCCTGAACTGCTGTATGACAAAAAAAGAAAAAGAAAAAAGGTTTGATGATGGTTTGAAAAGTTTTGCTATTAAAGGGGGAAGATGTGTCTCATTTTGTATCTTCATGCATTATAATCCATTGTTAGCTCCYGTTATCTTACATTTTTATCTTAGAGAACAATAATTCTTCCACTATGAATTTATTTTACCCTTAGTCTCAGGACTTAACTGAAATATAGAAGTTTTACGAAAGCAAGGATTGCAAAAATAGGCAAGTATTTCTTAGTAGGCCACTGGATGGATAATGGAGCTTCACTAATTTCTGTCGATTTCTGGGGAACAACTTGTGTGGTTTCTGGAGCTTGGAAACAAGTGGAAAGTTTAATCACCTTTTTGGTCTTGTGCTCTGTCTGAAAATTTCTCCTTACCCACAGAAGTACTATTTTTGACTTTGTTCATAATGCTGGCCAGCTTTTCACCGTGAACAACATATAATCAAGACCTAGGAAAAGKTTTTTTAATTTCTTTTGGTCTGCTCATTTTCCATGTTCCATAAGGCACTGTTGAAGAGTTCCTTAAAAATGCATGATTCCCCTGAAGGTATATGCATAGGGAAAAGGGATTTTCTAACTTGTCTCTCTTTCCCTTCTGTACTTCCCCACATCGGTTGACAGGAAGAGCCTTCTGCGTAATGTGAAAATTGTGTGGGTTGATGAGAACTAACCCTTCAGCTGTCATTAGCTGGAAACTCTTGATAACTGATGTGAAATAGTTTTGATCTGAAATTTCTCAGCTGAGTCAGATAAAAAACAAACCATGTAGCTCATCAAATAACAGTAATAAACAAGAGAAAAAGGGTCAACACTTCTGCTTATTAATGTATCTTCCTTTTCTTAGCTGTTAAAAAACCCTGCCTCTGCTAGCTGCTTCTGTGACTCAGGGAAAGTTAAGGTAACTTCCTGTATTTCTTTCCCTTCCACCAAAAGAGAAACCAGGGAGTCAGTGCTACCAAGGAAAGGACAGCATCTACTCACATCCTTTCTGGTCAATGTCAGAAATTATGGAGTCTGCTAATACAGTCTGCTAAGCAGTCCCCAGCTAATCTCCACCCTAAATGCCTCCCCTCAACAGTAAGCGTGATTCAAATACTTTAGTATAAAAATCCCAAGGGGAGGCTCATGGGACACTTTCACCTCATAACTGTACCCAAATTTTCTCCTTGAAAATCCTCTCTCATGAGAGCCAGGACTTGATGTCTTGAGGGTCAAACGCACCCAAAGCTCACAGTTTGAACATCATTGACGGAGATACCTCTTACAGTCACATTTTAGCTATCTTGAGTTAACATCACAAGCACACTATGCTTATATTAGCTCAATTTCCAGTATTACATTTGCACAATGGTACTACTACCCCGAAGAGGTTCCCTTGGRAAGTGACATATTAAAAAATACAATTGAGGCATTTTTTTCTAAAACATTTTGAAATAAACTATGTTTTTGGGCTTTTCTTAAGAGCAGAATTTGTAGTTTATGCTTGAAGAAGCTAAATATCAAGACACCCGTCATAAAACAATATGCTTTAGTTGAACTTGGTAAGCCAATAAGATCAGATACATAATATGAACTTTGGGTCTATATTCCTGGGTGTTCTAATTTACCACATTAAGGTTTATCTTTTGCATTTAGATCTAACTTAAAAAGCAAGTTTAAACACCTGAATATGGATTTTCATTTTTATTAGATGCAAGCACAATTCCCATGAAATTGTTGTTAAGGAATAATGGATATGCACAGGCCCCACACTAGAGGCTCACATCCTGTGTGTAAGTAAGAAGGGGAATGATAACTGCAAAACAGATATTAAAAATAAAATAAACACAGAAAATTTCCATTTGCTTCCTCAAAATAAGGAAGGTGTTTCAGCATTCAGGAGGTATCATGAATTACAAAGCCATAAAGCCAAGGTACAGGTAAGAATAAAGAAGTATACAAGCAGGGGCAGGTGCATAGGACAGCTATTCTCATTTCAGACTCAGCTTTCTCAAGATGTTGAGTGCTACTGTATGTAGGAAAGACAATTAAATCAGTGTTTACAGTTTAAGGATCTTGCTTTCTCAGATTCGTATTTTGTGTGACAAATACCAATTTTTCAGAGATCAGGAAAAGGTTCACATAAGAATGATATGTCTGTTTTATTCTGAAAGTGAGAAAAGGTTTCATCAGTACCTGAGTCTATGCTAGGCTTCTACAAAGGAATAAAACTTGTTCACTGACTAGTACATTGTTATCATTGAAATTACTGCCTGAATAGATTACTATTCCATGTAAGTAAGTGGAACAGATCCAGGACTATGTTATTTTACTATCAGTCAGTGAAAGAACTCAGAAGCTTTGTAGCTTTGAAGCATCGTCATATTTTAATAAGAGAAATCTGGTGAAAGGATTAGAAGAGAATGAGTAAAAAAAGAAATATAGTGTGCATTGGAAGGCAAATATGGTTTTGGGTTTGATCTTTACAAAGTATTTTATGTGTATGTCAAAAAAACTCAACCAAAGCATTATTTTTCTCATTTATGCAAACAGTAAGATGGGATAATGAGTAAATAAACTGATCCCTGTTTTCCTCTGAGGTCAGAGTTTTAAACATAATGGACATATGAATTATCTATATGTATTATATATGTTTTTTATATATATAGGCTAAGATAAATATATAGATGATTGTGATAGTGCAACAGATTATTTTATTTCTGATTTAGCTATTTTTCTGTGCCATCATCTAAGCAGAAGGTATTATATCATCTAAACTCTGGGAATGACATGATAAGAGCTATGTTGATCAGGACAAAATACTTTTCTGTATTTTCACTAAAGGATGTGAATCTCACACTGATACAGTTTATACAGAGTTCCTTTCTGATATATTCCTCCTAGATAAATATATTCTCTCAATCTTTCTTGTTTTTATGAYTTCCCATTCCACCTTTACTTTGTCATTTTACTCATATCTATGGAACCTTTGGAGTAGAACCCTTTCCCACAGATGAGATTTATTAAATACATGAGAAGAGGTTACTATTTGAAAAAATGCCTGCTTAAATGAGTGGATGACAAGTGACTTTAAAAGTGACCTAAAATAAATCATTCTCTTCAGCTCTTTACTGCCATTTTTATTTCTGCATATATTATTTTTGAGTCATTCCTGCATTTTCTGCATATCAATAATGTGCTTGATTTCAGGATGTATGTTAAATTACAATGAATTAATACAATTAAACTCCTCTTACTTCCAAAATTACACAGCCACATACTCCATTTCTGCAACCCCTGAAAGTAAATGTTTAAAAAAAGAAATGCGCTGAGTCCCTTTGTTAAAGACCAGCTTGCACATTCACAGGGAAGATGGAATTAAGAATCAAGAAAGGATATCTACAGTTGCACAAACATTTTAATTTCTGAAAGCTGCAAAAACTTTTAGAAATCCCACCTGAGGCTGGATTAACTATGCTTTATTTTGACTCTCAAAACTAAAGAATATTTCTTTCCCCCCTCCCTTTATCAGAAACTCTCTTCTCCCGTGCTCATCAATGTGTTCTCTCCCAATTCAGACATACGGTTTGCATTAAATTCACTTTTATTTTCTGGGTGAGTCTTTTAATCTGGCAGATGTTTGAACTTCTGTTACCAAAAAAGCTCATAATTCTTTAAACCAACATGTTTTAAATTACTTGCAATCAATAGTGTAAAGTGATGAACACAGTGCTCTTTGCTCAATGGATTTCTTGATATTTTTGTTACAGTATAGGACTCATAAATGTAGTGATGATGGTACCTTCACCTTGGTCTTAGAGTTTGCAACCTTTAGGTCTCATCTGTCTTACACCGGTACGTCACTGTGGTAGTTTAATTGTCTTCAGTAAAGGGACTCCCAAGGATATACTTGAAATGTTTTGGGAGCAACATGTTTCCATTGATGAACACTATACTAGGCAATTTCTGATGAACTCTAGCGAACTTCAGGTGCTAATGACCTGACTTTAAGTCTCTCTGAAACAATTCAGTCTGGAATAACCTTGAACTACCATTTTTTTTTACATATCAGTTATGACGTACTCTCTTTTTTTCTCTTTCCCCTTTCTTCTTTCCCATTTCCCTTTCCCTTGGAATTATATTAATTAATTTTTCTTGAATTAAAGTCTCTCACAGAGTCAAGAAACAGGTTTTATTTTCTTTGTATTTAACTTTTGCATTTCCTCTTTTACTGAAAATCCCAGACAATTTTCCAGACACCAAAGAAAAGCAAGGTGTTTTTCATTCCTTTTATCATCCTAGTGTATTTTAAAACTAGAACAACATTAATATTTTCCTGATCCATGGAACTGATTTTGGACACACAAAWGTTGAATCAGTTCAACTAAATCAGTATGAATGACATTTATTTAAATTGGGTAAATCCTGTCATGGGATACCACTCAATTATTTTAAGAGTTCTTTATATCACTTTAGATTACATTTCTAAAGCTATGTATTAAATGAATTGTATATTTTTGTTATCAGTTTGATGACTTTATTCTTACTACTTCTGATATTATAGCCTTTGCTCTCAGTGAATACTTGCTCATCAATGTATAGTTTTGTTCAAATATACTCTGTTTTGACACACTGATCTCTTCCTGTATTGACTCTCTAACACCTGAAATATGTTTTTACAAGGTGGATATGTAAGTAACATTATGGTAAAAAAACATACAAAGAAATATGGTTCACCTAATATATAATGTCCTCTTCCATTCCAGTTACTGCCTTCTGCTTCAGTGAACTGATAGATATCCTACACAACTTTATTATGCTTTTCTTGACTCTCCCATGTCTATTTTATATAAAAGAAAACACATGCCTGTGACTGCATGGTACAGTTTTAAATAGACTTCACAGATTTGAATTTCTTCTCCTTTGATGTCAGGGCATTCTTGATAAGCTTCTTCATGTTTTGTAACCCTTTCCTGGAGTGTATTGTCTAAATTTAGGTAGAATCCCTTTCCTGAAGATGTTGAAGGTAGACATACTGTTACTCATGTTGTTCTCTTATTCCTTAAACTAAATAGAGTTCAAAGACAACAGCTATATATTACTCAGTATTAAATCAAGAATAGCATTTTCTTTCTTTTTTTTTTTTTTTTTTTTTTNGTAAAAGTAATTGTTTGGGGAATCAATTATTTATGTTAGCTGAGAAATTTGATCTTTTAAGTCTTGTTCCACTTGGGTATTTGACCAACTACTATGCAGATAGATGAAGCAATCCAACTCTTTGTTTTCTATACATAGTTCCATATTGGTCTTCACAGAAAAGTTGTCTAGGCTGAGAAATGGATTTCTTTTTCCAATTAATGCCACCTTCACTGGCAGAATTTTGGTGAGATCTTAAAGGACAAGTCAAAGAGTAAGATCTGGAATTGATTTTCATTCTGGGTCATGCACATAGAAATTACAAAAACTACTACTTGGTAATAGTGTAAAATAATTTCCTACACTTTCATCAGTCATTTCATAAGGAATGGCAGTCTTGTTAGAACTGTCAGCTGAACTACGGTTCAAAGTGTGGGAAAGAAGAGGGAAGAACAGGAGCAGTCTGATGTTTTGTTTTGCTTTATTTTTCCCTTCCCTTTCACGGTGGTTAAGAGTCAGTTTGGGCTTCTGATCTAAAGGCGAGAAAGAGAAAAGTCTTTGCAAACTAGACTCTCATAAGTCTAATAACTCTAAKGGGAATAGAATCTCTTTAAATATTCTCTTCTTCCCTCTGGAATTATAAACTGGATTTGAGTCTTTCTTTTTCTCTTATAGTGACCTGAGCCAGAGCTAGTATTTCTATTTTCTCTCCAAAATAAAAGTCCATGTCAAAAGATGAAGATTATATATATGATCTTTCTCATAAAAGTTATTATGAAGATCAAAGGTATTGGGAAGGATGCAATGGGAAACTGTGTGTGTTTGTGGCAGGACCTGCAGCTTGCTGTATTCCCAGTGCACTTCTAGTCTGGTGCCCTTTTCAGGGCAAACATGAAAACAAAGAAAATCACTACTTATGTGTCTAACTGCTGTTTCAAATAAGTGACTCTAGACAAAAACAGTTGGGAAAAAAAAAACCTGTAACCCTTGATCTGATGTTATATTTCTCTTTCCAATATAACAATCACTAGATTTTTACATTAGATCTCAATTCTTGGGTCTCGTATGATTTTGGCTCAGTTTTGATTCATAAATTTAAATTCAGTCCCTGACATACTCTATAATTCCAAGCAAACTGTGTTACCCACCTAAGCTACATGAAACCTACAGGCCCTCTATATAATTTCTGAAACTAGTCACATCTCTTCAAAGCTTTAGTAATCAGCCATTACTATTGAAGCTATGGTCCCCACAGATAGGGTAAATCTCTTCTCAGCACATCCCTTCCCCTCTTAGTTTCTCTGTCTCCCCAGGAAACGCTGATTCTAGTTCTGGACCCACCACTTCTCTTCTTTCCGAATTCCCTTAAGTTAGAAAMAGTTTTTTACATAAAATTGCACTCACACAAGACCGGTGAAGTCTCTAGCTGTTTAAAACCCTGACCAGGCAATTCTCTTGGCTATAAGTTCACACCTCCCGAACACTGTAGGAAAAAGATATAGCATTGAATTAATTAATTTTACTTGAATTAGGAAAAGTCTAATTAAATGAGAAATTGATTACTTGATTACTTTGCATTGTTAAAACTCCTAAGTTCTTCTTAAGGTCTTTAACTTTTGCTGAGTGCATTGCTGAGATGATAGGTCTCCTGATGCTTGGTTTAAGATGTAGGTTAAAAGACAACAATAAGAATATAATGCTGATAAAAGCCAAATGACGTTTATAAAACAAATCAGCCTCTAATATGATATATGAATAAGCAACTCCTCAGGGAATAACAAAACATAACAAAATCCTTCTTTAATATAAACCTACATAATTTCCATACAGAAGACTTTTTGGTAAACAGTTTGGGAAGAGGGTCATAGAACAACTAGCCTTTTAACTAATACTGTTTAATGTCATTGTTACAAAGTATCTTTCATCTTATAATTACTTTAAAGTAGGACAGATTAATTTGATTTAAATTCACTGATTTAAATGAACAGTTTTAACCATTATTTAAATCAGCAAGCTGAAAAACTTGATTTTAAAAGGACTTAACTTTTTTTCTTTTTACTATTTAGCATTTTTTCTAACGAAAGACTGAGTCATTGTTTTCTATAATTTTCTGTTTTTTAATTGCCTTTTAGGATAAACAATACCTACATGCATTTAAAAATAACTAAGTTATTAAACAAAGAGACTATTATCTTTAGTAACTACACTGAAGTGATCGTGTCTGGTCTTTGCATCCTTGAAGAACTTAAAACTAATGAATTTTAATTTCTCACATATAGTTTTTTTTAATACACTGGAAAAGCCTTCTCATTTTCCCAATACAAATTTTTGGTTTGCGTTTGTTTTTTTTTTAAGTTTCAATAAACTAGTTACTTAATATAACTAATTCAAAAACTGAAACAAAATATTCTGCTTGCATGCACAGAAGATGCTAGTTATCAAAAGCTGGTTTAACACATAATGCAGTTAGCCTACATTACTGATAGTTAAGTCACATTTATATACATATGGTCCATTCTTCATTATATAAAATTTGGAAATTGATTTTTGTATGTTCATGTAGGCAGTCATAATTATTATGAAATAGCTGTCCAGACCTCAGGTTGCATGGAGCTCCAGCAACTGGAAGTCCCCCTAGCACCTGAAGGCAACCATGGATGACATAGCTGCTCGTGTGCCCAGCTAGAACTCCTCCTCAAACAAGTAGCTGTGTTACAAGAGGAGCTCAACAGGCAGCACAGTATCTGGGAATGTGAGTGGGAGATTATACATGGTATTGTGTACTGTCCCAGGCTGAGTGACAGTCCTGCCTTAAGGCTGTGCAAGGGGAAGTAAGCCTGAATTCAACCTCAAGCTGACTGAAACAAGTAACCCATGAGATGAAGGAGACTGGACCCTTCTCTGCTTGGGGCAGAAGGAAGAACCTTCCCCCATCCTTCTCCTGAAGTGCCCCTGCATAAGAGATATGATGCTCTGGGAATGGAGAATGAAGAACACATGAGTAATGGACAGGATCCAGGAGAAACTAACTATGTTAGGTTGATCCAACCACCCAACCACATTAGAACCAGTGCCACCAGAAAAACACATAAAGTATTAGTAATCAGAGATCCCTTACTGAGAGGCATCCATTTGCCATTCAGACAATTTCTCTAGAGAAATTTGCTGCCTACCTGGAGCTTGCTTTCATGACGTCAATGAGAGGCTGATGAGCCTGGTGAACCCTATGGATTATCATCCACGCCTACTATTCCGTGTAGTATGGAACATAGAATCATTCCATCTAATGATTCTGTGATGAGCCAACTTAGAATCATCAAAAGAGACTGTATGTCCCTCAGAGCAATGTTAAAAGGATCTGGAGCATAGGTGGTGTTCTCCTCTAGCTTCCCAGAGGAAGGGCCTTAGGAAGGAAGAGAAGAACGGTACAGGTGACTGCCTAGCTGTGTGGCTAGTGCTGTACCCAAGGTTTTGGCTTCTATGATAACGGGCCTACCTTTGAGAAGCTGGTCTGTTAGGAGCTGATGGGATTCACCTGACCAAGTGGGGCAAAGGAATCTTCACCAACAAGCTGGCCAGACTTATACAGAGCGCTTTAAACTAGACTTAACAGGAGAAGGGGATGGAGTTTTGAGCAACAGAGAACAGCCAGGGGCTGCTAATGTATTAGGATGCAACAGGGAGACACCTGTGAAGTGCCTCAAAAGAATTAGGATGTGTTCCTTTAAAAAGGTGAAATGGCCGATAGCCCAGCTGAATTGCCTCTACACCAATGCATGCAGCATGGGTAATAAGCAGGAGGAGCTGGAACCCATTGTGCAGCTAGAAAGCTACAATCTAATTGCTATCACTGAAATGTGGTGGGACGAATCATATGACTGGAGCACTGCAATCGATGGCTATAAACTGTTCGGGGGGGGGGGAGTGTAAAAGAATTCCTATCTATCTAATCTAGTAGCCTTCTACAATGGAGTGACTGCAGCAGTGGATAAGGGAAGGATCAAACATCATCTACCTAGACTTCTGTAAGGCCTTTGATATAGTCCCCCACAACATCTTTGCTACTAAATTGGAGAGTTATGGGTTTGATGAATGGACTGATAGATGGATAAGGAACTGGCTGGATGGCTGCATCCAAAGAGTTATGGTCAATGGCTCAAAGTCCAGTGGAAACCAGGAACAAGTGGTGTCCCTCAAAGATCCAAACTGGGAACAATACTATTTAATATTTCATCAGCGACATAGACAGTAAGATTTGAGTGTACCCTCAGCAAGTTTGCAGATGACACCAGGCTGAATGGTGCAGTTGATTTGCTAGAGGGAAGGGATGCCATTCAGAGGGACCTGGACAGGATCAAGGAGTGGGCCCATGTGAACCTCATGAAGTTCAACAAGGCCAAGTCCTGCATCTGGGTCAGGGTAATCCCAAGTACAAATACAGGCTGGGGGATGAATGAATTGAGAGCAGCCTTGTGGAGAAGGACTTGGGGATACTGGTGGATGAAAAATTGGACATGAGCTGGCAATGTGGGCTTGCAGCCCAGAAAGCCAACTGTATCCTGGGCTACATAAAAAAAGTCATGGCCAGCAGGTCAAGGGAGGTGATTCTCCCCCTCTACTCTGCTCTGGTGAGACCTCACCTGGAGTACTGCACGTGGCTCTGGGGCCCCCAGCAGAAGACAGACATGGACCTGTTAGAGTGGTCCCAGAGGAGGGCCACAAAAATGATCAGAGGGCTGGAACACCTCTCCTATGAAGAAAGGCTGAGAGAGTTGGAGTTGTTCACCCTGGAGAAGAGAAGGCTTCAAGGAGACCTTATTGTGGCCTTTCAATATTTATAGGGGGCTTATAAGAAAGATGGAGAGAGAACTTTTACCAAAGACTCTAGTGACAAGACAAGGGACAATGGTTTTAAATGGAAAGAGGGTAAGTTTAGATTGGACATAAGGAAGAAATTTTTTATGATGAGGGTGGTGAGACACTGGAACAGGTTGCCCTAAGAAGTTGTCGATGTGCCATCATTGGAAATGTTCAAGGTCAGGTTGGAAGGGGTTTTGAGCAACCCGACTGAGTGAAAGATGTTCCTGGCTATGGCAGGGGGGTTGGACTAGATGGCCTTGAAAGAGTCCAACCCAAACCATTCTACAATTCTATGATTATTATGCCTGTAAAAGTAAATTCTTTTTTAGCCCAATAGCCATATTGGATCTACAGAAATGAATGACCAGGATAAATCCTGATCATCTTGTGACCAAATATCAATCAGTTAAAAATGGAAGTTAGCAATTTCAAAATCAGTTGCGTTTTTCCAACTGAAATTATTATTGTTATGAAATATCTTTTTCATAGTACTGTAAATTACTCACATGTGTATATGTATTCACACACACATAGATATAAACTTATACAAATGAAGTGTTAAGAAGAAAAAAAAGCATATATGAAATACTTTTCCCCTTTCTTCCAAATATGGAAGCATTTCATAAGGTCAGCAAATCCAGATAAATCAGATACACTGCAGTTAGCTCCTAGCTAATACGCATTAGATTAGTTTCTTACCTTTGTAAATAGCTTTTAAACCCTCTAAAAAGATTCTCATCTGTATTTTTGATGTCACTAGAGCTCAACAAAGGATAAAATGGTCTCATATATCTCTTACTTTTTTTTATCATGTTTGAAGTACAAAGATGAGTTCACCTACCTTAGAAGCGTAACTAAGTCACTATCCCTGCAAAATTCTAGTCTTCTGACTTAACCCCCCGGCCCCTCCCCATGCAAACACACACACAGAGTCCCAGTCAAAGGAGAGAAATAGTGTTTCTCAGTTGACACTATTATTCTGGAGAAGATGATCCAGCCCCTATTGTTCAGTTTGTGCTGTTCTATTGGTATACAGAGTAAAGAGGAAAGAGGTTGGTCCCCTCTGCTCATTTAGCAACCCATCAGTTGTCCCTAACCTGATGCTGGGTACTTAATACTTTTGGTGAAACCCAATCTCTCTGTGACAGGCTCTAATGAGACTACCTGCCTAGGAAATGGAAGCTATGAATTCCATAGGCTGTGTCCCCATTTCATGCATCCAAAGGCATATCTAATAGACCATGGAATACTTTTGTGAAGAACTTTCCATTGCATGCCTGTTAAAAATGGCCCACGATGCAGTCAGATACAAGGTGATTAGGTAAGTGCCTGACAGTTCATTTTTTTAATTTAAAACTATATATCCATGGGTTCTGGTTTCTGCTGTTAAGGTATGTTTAAATTATTATTGTGGTTGTCATTCTTACTGGTATTAAGAAAATTGATAGGCCAATGTAAAGAGCATTCCAGGGACAGAGATATGGGTTTTCCAGTTTGACTCCTCAGCGCTTCATGTTTGTATCTTAGGCAGCCTGAATTACACCAACAATACATAAAGACCAAACAGGGCAAGGTCAGCTGCTGAGCAGTGGGGAAACCTATAGACTTTGAGAAATTACTTCTGTGACTGAGTAATGAGCCTTGGATTCTGCAACCTGGCACCTGCCATGAGTATTAAATTAATTGAAAAGGAAAACCCTTAGAGTCGTTACAGAGGCATAAAAGCTGGTGTTACAGAGTGGTGAATCAAGCAGTAGCCTTTATGAATAGACGCTGTGGTGTTTTACAATAATGATCAAAAGCACTATAGCTTGTAACACTATTACTGGACTCTTTATGGATAAGAAGCATTACTCTACTAAGAATTTTTATAGTTCTGAATCTACCAGGCTTTGTTAGAAGTGGCCCTCAGTAAAAGGCTTTAAGTTAATACCAGTATTTTATGCTGTACTACCTTTGCTGTGAGGCCAATGTCTCCATTCATTTCTCTTTRTTGTATTTCAGTAGATGGAACTGTAGGGCCAGATCCAAAAAAAAAGGATTTGAGTGAGCCTAAAGTTTCATGCTGGGAATTGTGATCTGAAAGTCCCCTCTGAGATTTTACTTAAAGTATTTGCTGTCAAAATTTGCTAGGTGGCATTTCAATGAGTCCTCTGGGAGCCTTGAATTCTTCTTCAAGGCATGTGTATAAGGAACATGACTTTGGTACCTAATGAGTAAATCGCTCAACTATGAGGACGGAGGCCTATGATCATTTTTATGCCCATTTTCATCCATTGACTCTTAGTATAAAATGCGTTTTCGGTTTTAGAAGCCACTCAGAAGTCTATCTATCACCCACAATTTACAAATTGCTGGCCTTTATTTAATTTGTAGCTTTAGCAATTATTGTGATCATATAAATCATTGAACTGGTAGTGCCATTTACTGTTGTATAGAGTACACACCATCCAAATATTCCTTCTTTAAAATTTGTATGGTTCTGGAGGATTTCTTCCTACAAACAACCATGTTAAATATAACTAATATAAAGGAAGTTCTGGTGTAGTTATGGCATATAACCTTAGGATTTTGCCTATAGGAATATATGGTTATATGGTTATAGTATTATGGTTATACATTAGGCTCCAAGTGGTAATGGGAAGAAAAGGCTTTCTGCATTTTGTTGATATCTAACTAGCCTCTTTCTTTTTCCCCAGTTGTCTTCTTAAAAGATTGCAAAACTTTCTAATTCAAGATCCTTCCGACAATACTGCAGTGAAACATGTCATTTAAAAGATAGACAGGTGTGGATTTGGCAACATGCTACATACAGTTACAGAGTAAATATATAATGTATTGAAGATTTCTGGAATTCTGCTGCCAGCAATGAACTCGACAGGCAAGCAATACTACATTAATTGGGGAAAACCTATTTTAAAATCTATTTAATTGCCACAAGGGGAATAAACCACAAGGATTCAAGAGAATATGACAGGCTGACTTTTTTGGAAGCTTTAACAGTTTCAGGCAAGAAGTCCATTTATGGATTCTCATTCACCTCATTGTGTTTCCTTTAACTGATGCTTACCTTTTGGTTGTATTACCACTAGGAATTTCTGCTGAAGCATTTACGGGCTCATTTCTGCTGACAGGATAAACAGAACTCTACTTAATCTGGATCAACCAGTGGGTAGATGAAGGTGATAATGTCCTGTCTCCCTCATCCTTTCCCATCCTCAGATTCATGCAATTAACATCTTTGTTGCTTATTTATATTCTAGGAAAACACAGTAAAATAAAATATAAAATATAACACAATAAAGACTTCCTGAGCTTACTTTATTAATTTCTTATGGCCATGGTGCTCATATTTCAATGCAATATGTGTTTTCTATGCTATGTGTGCCATGAAATATGAGCAGTATACGAGCTTAAGACATTTTTAGCACTGTTTTGAAAAGGTCTTTACTGGTCTTCTTAGATGTAAATTAACCTTTTTCATATATGTGTGGATTCCTTAAAATATTTTTTTGAATCCTGTATTAGCTAAAATGGTACAAATTAATTTCACTAAGTGTACCAAATTTCACCGATGTTAATACAAATTTTTGCTAAGAAATGCTGCAAAATTTGTCTAATATCATATCTTCCAACACGACTTCAACACTGGGGAATGCTCATGATAATGCAGTTTTCTACAGCCATGAAGACATTGCAGTAACTTTCAGTTTGCAAGCCCATATGGTACAAATCATACAGTTCTCTGACATTAGAAGACTCTCTGATAGCAGGCAGAATGAGATATGAAATGTCAAATCTCCTTAYCCAGTTCAAGCTAGTTTGAAGTGCAAAAAGCTTGGGACACTGATTTCGGTATTGCTTGTAAATCTTGATAGTTCACTTCAGTGAAATGGAAAATGTATCTTGAATTTCCAGGGTAATCAACACAAAGTTTCTAACCGTTAGCTTTCTCTGTTCGTAGAACATGCTTCTTCAGATACATTAGGAAGCTTCATTTTCAAAGAATCATTAAGGTTGGAAAAGACCTTTAAGATCATCGAGTCCAACCGTCAACCCAGCACCCATGCCCACTAAACCACGTCCTGAAGCACCACATCTATATGTTTTTTGAACGCCTCCAGGGATGGTGACTCCACCACTTCCCTGGGCAGCCTGTTCCAATGTTTGACTACCCTTTCGGTGAAGAAATTTTTCCTAATATCCTATCTAAACCTCCTCTGGCGCAACTTGAGGCCATTTCCTCTTATCCTAGAGACCGACACCCGCCTCTCTACAGCCTCCTTTCAGGTAGTTGTAGAGAGCGATAAGGTCTCCCCTCAGCCTCCTCTTCTCCAGGCTAAACAACCCCAGTTCCCTTAGTCGCTCCTCATAAGACCTGTTCTCCAGACCCTTCACCAGCTTCGTCGCCCTTCTCTGGACACGCTCCAGCACCTCAATGTCCTTCTTGTAGTGAGGGGCCCAAAACTGAACACAGGATTTGAGGTGCGGCCTCACCAGTGCCGAGTACAGGGGCACGATCACCTCCCTACTCCTGCTGGCCACACTGTTTCTGATACAGGCCAGGATGCTACTGGCCTTCTTGGCCACCTGGRCACACTGCCRGCTCATGTTCAGCYGGCTGTTGACCATCACCCCCACGTCCTTTTCCGCCAGGCAGCTTTCCAGCAACTCTTCCCCAAGTCTGCAGCGTTGCCTGGGGTTGTTGTGACCCAAGTACAGGACCCGGCACTTGGTCTTGTTGAACCTCATGCAGTTGGCCTCAGCCCATGGATCCAGCCTGTCCAGATCCCTCTGCAGAGCCTTCCTACCCTCAGGCAGATCAACACTCCCGCCCAACTTGGTGTCGTCTGCAAACTTACTGAGGGAGCACTCAACCTCCTCGTCTAGATAATTGATAAAGACGTTAAACAAGACCGGCCCCAAAACTGAGCCCTGGGGAACACCGCTTGTGACCGGCCGCCAACCAGATTTGACTCCATTCACCGCAACTCTCTGGGCTCAGTCGTCCAGCCAGTTTTTTACCCAGCGAAGGGTACACCTGTCCAAGCCATGAGCTGCCAGCTTCTCCAGGAGAATGCTGTGGAGACAGTGTCAAAGGCTTTCTTGAAGTCCAGGTAGACCACATCCACAGCCTTCCCCTCATCTACTAGGCGGGTCACCCAGTCGTAGGAGGAGGTCAGGTTGGTCAAGCAGGACCTGCCCTTCATGAACCCGTGCTGGCTGGGTGCGATCCGCCGGTTATCCCTCACCTGCCTCGTGAGTGCCCTCAAGATGAACCGCTCCATGATCTTCCCCGGCACCGAGGTCAGGCTGACAGGCCTGTAGTTCCCTGGATCCTCCCTCCGGCCCTTTTGCCAAGTACCCTCAAAATAAAATTGAATGGTGACAGTGATTTTAATGCACAATGCTGGACTTAATAAAAGTAAGAGAGTCTTCAAATTAAACCTTTAGCAAGATGCTCGATATTGTCATCTGTGGAGACATCCTAGAACCTCATTTACTGCCCCCAGATGAGGTTCTTACCTGAACAGCTGATCTAGAAAATATGTCATAATGGAAACATATTTTCGTATTGTGGAACTCCATGAAAATGCCTATGACGATACTTTATCTTGGAAAGATGCTGTGACAGCATCTAGGTATGTTTAAACCGAGGGAGGTTCCTCGGAAGATAAAATGTCCCTCTTCAATGGAGATAAGCACTACCTCTATTTAAACCAAAGGATTATTTTACATTTTCTTATGACATATATTTTATACTAATTTTACATAGTAAAGTAGATATTAAAAAAATGTTAGCAACACTGAAGCATCAAAAAGAAAGATACTATTAAAGCAAAGTTATTTCAGGCAGGTGGTGAATACTGTATAGATACCAGACATAACTTACTTAAGAAACACTTCCTTTTTCTTCTTTTTTTTTTTTTTACTTCAATTCAATTTCAGCTTCAATACTTCAGGAATCATACTCACTACAATTCTTAAATAATCAGATATCAAAGGCAGAAATATAGATCAATATCAAAACCATATGTAAATATCCCTAAGGAAGACAAAACTAAAATACAGCATGTTCAAAAAGCTTTCCTTTTCAAGAAGATGCCTCTGTTTTGTGGTTGCTTTCCAGTCTTGGAGCTGCCTCCTCTAACCATTTTCTATTCTCATTAGAGGAGAGAATTGTTTTTTGAGTGTTGTTTTTACAGTTATAAAATGAAAACAAAAGACTAGTGCCACAAAGATTTAAGTATTTACGTAAGACTATTTTATACTTGATTTTTTACAGTCATATATTCTCTTTTTTCATTCTTATATTGTGATTTGCATTACTACAAAGTAATGCACAGCTTTTGCAAAAGACATCTTTACTCACAGGAAAATGGAAAAAATAAATACTGACTCACCAGTGTTTATTAGGCAAGGAAAATGGCATCTGGAAACTATGACAAAAAAAAATATCAAAACATAACTGCATATTTTCTTATGCACATAACTAATCTAAACTGTAGGATTTGCAGTAATTACTTTGTACATACACAAGGTTATTCACACCATTTAACATTAGATATTTAAATTCACAAGCTACATTAGGGCTACATGAACTCCCTACATGATCAGTGAAACCTGGAAAGGAAAATTCATAGCATTTACAGTAGGACCTGATGTCCCATTGACACGAACTTAATGCTTTAAGCTGCTCCTTAAATACAGGGAGTGTATAACCCCTCGCAGTGAGGCAGCTTCTGTTTTGTGACTTGCCTCTGCTGAAAAGGCCTGCAGTGATAACCTTTTCTCATGGCTGTACTAGAGTAATCTTTGTGCTAGAGTAAATGAGAACATGTAGTATGGTGGATAGAGAAAAGTAATAGAAGATAAGGTGTTAGGATATCTAACTCCTGTCTGGCTTGGGAAGCTTCAGAACGAATTGCATAGTACTATTGTGAGAGTAGTAGTATATTGACAGGACAGGGGAGAGTGTTAACAGTGAATGTATTCAAAAGCAGGAATTGTGGTGGGGTAGAAATAGGACAGCAATGTCTGGAGCTGCAGGAAAGAACAAGTCTATAAGCTTCTAGGTTGTAATATAAGCTCTTTTCCCCATGTAACTAAGGAGAAAGTTCGTTATATCGTTGGAGGTTTCATGGAGGCTTGTGGTCAGTTATACATAGTTGTTTTTTTCCTTCCCCTATTCTGAAGTCCTTCATTGAGTTGCCTATGTTGTCCAGGGTAACAGATCTTATACAGCAGCAACTGGAGATTCTGAATTTACAGCTGAACTGTATTAGAGGAATAGCTGTTTCCATCATCAGTTTCTTACCCTAGCTGACACAATTTCCAAGGCACCTAGACATGGCTGGTTGGGCCAAACTGGGAAAACAAAAGATTTATAATTCTTTGGCTCTTAGTAGCCTAACCATGACATGTGCAAAATAAATACACAATGGTGTACTTACAGCTCAGATTGAGAGATCTCTTTTTCATATCTGAGAAACTCTAGACTGTATGATCACACCAAAGATACTATCCCTATGGTTTGTAAAAGTATTTCAGTATGCTGGTCTTCTCCTGGGTAATTTTTTTTGAAACTATTGAGTGTTTGAGCTGCTGAAGTAGGATGAAGTATAAAAGAGAATTCAAATTTCTGTGAAGTATTTATCTCAAACAAGAGTTGTTGCCAAAGATGCAGGCCACATGCCAGGCAGAATTGGGATTGCGTGAATTCTGAAGGGAAATCAAAGGGCTGAATGCTTGCAGTGTGGGGCTTATGTATGTGTGAGAGAGAACCAGATGAAATAATACAAAAGTATTGAGAGAAAGTAAGCAAGGAAACTCTAGAGATATCCACAGAAACAGGAGTTATTTTGTAATTGAATAGTCTGAAATAGTAGACCACATCCTGTATCCTTCATTCTGATTTATCACTTTTGTCTAGTCATTGCAAGAGCTTGTGTTAGCCTTGTACAATAATATTGACAGAAGGTTGAAGAAGATTGCTTTTGAATAGAGTGGTTAAGAAGAAGTTCAGGTGCCTAAGCATGGTCCCTAAGCGAAACGAAGTTCTTCATTTGGGGCTGGCAGATGGGTTACTTGGGAACAGCAGTTGAGGATGAGGAAAGACATCTCAGGATATCTCAGATGGCATTGCCCATCAAAATTTAGGCAATGGAAAAATTCCTTGTATGTCTGAAGCCTTTGACCTTGTTGATTTAACTACATAAAACTAGAGAGCAATTTGAAATAATCTATATATCTGGAATTGTGGGCCCGTCAGGTACCTCTGTGAAGCCAAAAGCCTTGATATAGTTTTTCATCAAACAGAAAGAAAACGGACAATAAGATCTCTTCTACAGTAGAGACTGATCTTACAAAACCTTCTGAAAGTGATAAGGCAGGGAGAAATTCCTAAGGGAATAATTCTTACTGTTTCTGACATATATCCTATTCAGATCCAAGGTAGGATGATGATACAGATGAGATACTCAATAAAATGAGTAACACGGTAGAGTATACTGCAGTACCATAGCCCAGAACCAGGACTTGGTTGTCAGTTCGCTGATGTTTTTCTGTGCTTGTGCTTATGATTGTGCACCCTGTTTCTCCTTGTTGGGCCCTTGTACATTTAATGGAAGTTATTTTGCAGCATCATGTTCACATATTTAAAAATGTCATTACTTATTATTAGCTGTATTGATTATATGCAGCCACCTGCATTCATATCTTTAGTTTCCACTGATGTTTTCTACTATTTATCCATTAGCAAGTGCAAGTGGGACTCCTCCCCTGCCTTCAGCAGCCTGAACTTTACTAGGTCAGAGCCCCAGGGCTTTGTGAGGAAAAAGTCTGGGGGTTTTATAAACCAAATAACCTCAAGCTGTTCAATAAAATGTTTAAAATGTAAGTACTGTACCGCTAGTGTCATTAGGACCTCAAATGTGCAGCACTGTGGCTATCCTATTTCTAATATAATATGAAATTATAGATGTTTCTACATAATATTGATTTATGAGACCTAGCAATAAAATAACATATGCAGATGGTTTCTAGAATGCACTTGGAGCACCTCAGAAAGATACTCACAGTAAGCAGCACCTTTGCATAGTGGGATAAACTCCAGAGACAAGTGTGCTACATTAGTATCAGTGTCAAGCTGACATTTCAGGGTCAGTGAATAAATATCCTAAAGCCCAAGTGTTTATTTTTGAGAAATTTCATATATAATGACCTTGACTTTACATTGTTTTTTAGGTATGCATATGACCTCTATCCAAATCACAGTTTGCTGTGATTTACTTCAGGAATATTATTCCTGCACTATTAAAATGAATTAATCAAAGCTTGATACAGTGCTTTTTCTTTCCCMTTTGTGCTTTTATTCTTTCTCATGTGTTGATGAAATAGAGTAAGGACTTTGAATTATTAAAGCACATGCACCCACACATGCATACACACATATATATTCATATATCTATAGGATTTATTTCCCCGATTTCCAATTTGTAACCATATGATACATAAAAATGTATCAAAATAAGGAAGATCCAGTTCACTATCAAACCAGCTGGTAATCTTTCATGTGTGCCTAGCGAGGTTACTTTCCTGCTTACTCTTCAGGGTGAAATCAACTATGCAAAGAGATTGTTTCATAATTTACCCTAGCAGTGTAGCTATGAAACATATGTTTGGCCATAGAAGATACAGGAACTTAGTCACCAAACCCTACAGATCTACAGATTATTATCTTTTTTGCCTTTATCCTTGCAAGGAGGGTTTTCCAATAGCTTTCTGAAAGCACAACCCTGCTCTTCATTAACTACGAAAAATAACCCCTTCATTGGAACATTGTAACATAAACCAAGTCACACAGCTCGGCAATCACCAGCTGTATGAAATTTAAAAAGATCAAGTGCCAAATTCTCCACCTGGGATGGGGTAAACCCGGTTATACGTACAAATTGGGGGATGAGAAGCTGGAGAGTAGCCCCACAGAAAGAGATCTGGGGGTCTGGGTTGATGGCAAGCTGAATATGAGTCAGCAGTGTGCCCTGGCAGACAAAAGGACCAACTGTGTCCTGGGGTGCATCAAGCACAGTATAGCTAGCCGTTCGAGGGAGGTGATTGTCCCACTCTACGCTGCACTGGTGCAGCCCCACCTCGAGTACTGTGTGCGGTTTTGGGTGCCTCAATATAAAAACGACGTCAAAGTATTAGAGTGTGTCCAGAGGARGGCGACCGCCATAGTGAAAGGCCTTGAGGGCAAGACTTACGAGGAGCAGCTGAGGTCACTTGGTTTGTTCACCTTAGAGAAGAGAAGGCTGAGGGGTGGGTGACCTCATGGCAGTCTACAACTTCCTCGAGAGGGGCAGCAGAGGGGGAGGTGCTGATCCCCTCTCTCAGATGACCAGGGACAGGACACGAGGAAATGGTATGAAGTTGCATCAGAGGAAGTCCAGATTGTACATTAGGAAAAGGTTCTTCACTGAGAAGGTGGCTGATCACTGGAACAGGCTCCCCAGGGAATTGGTCATGGCACCAAGCCTGTCAGAGTTCAAGGAGCATCTGGACGACGCTCTTAGTCATATGGTTTAGTTTTAGGTAGTCCTGGCAGGGAGTTGGATTTGATGATTCTTATGGGTCCCTTCCAGCTTGAGATACTCTATGATTCTATTCTATGATTCTAAGTCATTGAAATGGAAATTTTCAATACGAAATGAAAGAACTGAAATCTACTTGCAGCTGTTACTAAGAACAGATAAGTGCACACGAAATGCAATGGCAGCAGCTGTGTACCCCACCTATTATTTAACAACATTCTTAAAAGATGTGTTTTCCTCATGATTGGGGTAGGGACTGGGTGAGGGGGGAGCTGACAGATGATGATTATTAATTATTCAGAGGCATCTGGCTGTTACTTATTTTATCTCTATATTGTGACTAAGCAAGTGGGCTTCCAACCCAAGTAAGGTTCTTTGTATTTTTATAAAGCTGTTGTTAATATTGGTATTGACTGCTATCTTAGAAAACATAATAGTGCTCAAGAAAAGATGGCAGACCAATCTTGTTTTAAGATGAATATCCTTGTTTCTTTATGGAACAGAGTGCATTGTATAACACAAACAGTAGCAGTTTAAGATATTCCATACTGCCTATCCATGAGGGAGATAATCAGGCCTGGTTATGAAGAACATGTTTGTCATGGATAAAATCTCATTAAATCATAGACATAGATCTGGATCTCTGCCCTCTGTTGCTTTTGCATCACATTAAAGCTGTACCTGAAACTGGAAGAAGGCTGGTTGGACTCTGCATCCCTCTGGTATTTTCTAACTCCTCTGAAAACTTCAGTAAAGAGGACAAGGGAGAGCAGCCCTAATGCAGCTGTAAGGTATCCTGGAATCATTTGGCCAAATGACTCAATGGACTGATTCAATAAGACATATAGAGAAGAGAGAATACAGCCTCTGTGGTATACACAATGACCTTGGCTCCTGTACTGACAGCAGTATAGCTGTGTTACTGCAGTGTCAGCCAGGGATAGAAAAACATTTCTCAATAGCTTTCCACTGGCTTGAGGATTTCTGTACTATGTTCCATTTTGCAACACAAAACATGCCATATGAAGGCATTTTTGTGCTGCATCATAAATTATCTTACAGATTTAACCTCTAGGCTGAAACCTTGGTCCTTTTAAAATTGTGGGTGTTTTCCCAGGATTTCAGCTGATCTACAATTTCATTTTGATATCTGTTTAAGACCTGACCTTTATGTTTTATGGGCAGTTCTTCTTTTCTTTTCCTAGATTCATGATGCATGGAATTTTTGAGTTGGAATTTAATAGATTTTAAGGATTCTGCTATCCCATACTCTGATCTGTCATAGTGGTTAAATTTTCAATGAATATTTTGAAAAAATGATTTTTTAATTTCAACTTGCATTTTAACTTATTATATGGTAGAAATTTGGGTTCTGTGAGACTGATAAACATTAAAGAATTTTCAAGAAGAGAAAGTTACAGATATTATGTATTATTACCCTCTCATCTATTTCCTTCCCATGTATGCACACCCATAAAAATATCTCTAAGAATCTCCTGAAGTAGTGTACCAGTTCTACTTAATTGTAACTGATTAGTTCCATACTTTTCAGCATTTGAGTACAATCTAGGATAAAGATTTTCCAACTGGCATTTCTGTTCTATGTCAAAGATGAGATGAAAAAGAGCAAGTCTTGCATAGGTTCAGCTACCTGTTTTTGTTACTGTTGATACTTTTAAACATCAAAGGCTTCAATAAGAACATTAGCTCCCTGGATATCTGCTTTTATTTGCTACAGATATCTAATTCTACATGTTATGAGTCTATCTACTCTCTTAGTGATGGGTACTGGTGAATTGAACTGGAATATTTGGCTTGCAACTACCTTTTAAGCATTGGTAAATAGTTACTTCACAAAACCGCTCTTATTTATCCATCTTTTCAGATGGGAAAACACTTTTCTCAGAATTGATGACTACTTATTTTTCAGCTAAAGTAAATACAGGTCTATATCTCTTTTCATTTGTGCAAGAAGCTGACACATTCTGTCACAACATAGCATGAGTAAATGGGAAAGTGACAGCTTCCTGGCAAAATTTTAAAGAGATAAACATCTATTTTTGTTTAAACAGCTACTAAAAAAAAATGTATAGAAGCTTTCCAAGTTGAAAGGCTGTGGAATATGTAAGTGTTGCAAACTGGCAAATGAATGCACAAGTTAAGATCCTGATTCTTATTGTTATCCCTACTATTTTAACTATGTTTGTCCATTACCTTGTATGAAAAGTTAAGTAATGTACAAGCATTATTAACATAGGTATGTGAAACGATATAGCAAACACTGAATTTTATTATTTTTCAAAAGAATACATAACCAAATTAAAAAAAAATATATTCTAAGCAAGAATGCATTTTTGCATAGTTGCACGCTGTATTGGGTTTATGTGGCAAGGTTTTGATAGTGGGGGGAGGGGTGTGAAGGGTTGGCTTCTGTGAGAAGAGATCAGGAGCTGCCTCCATGTTGGACAGGGTCAGCTTCAGCCAGCTCCAAAACAGACCTGCCATTGCCCAAAACTGAGCCCATCAGCGAAGCTGGCGGTGCCTCTGTGATAACATTTATGAAAGGATAAAAAATGCTGTGTGGCAGCTGTGAGAGAGAAGTGAGAAAATGTGAGAGAAACAACCCTGCAGACACTAACATCAGTGAAGAAGGAGGGGGAGGAGGTGCTCCAGGTGCCGGAGCAGAGATTCCCTTGCAGCCTGTGGAGAAGACCATGGTGGAGCAGGTTATCCCCTTGCAGCCCATGGAGGTCCATGGTATAGCAGATATGCACCCTGCAGCCCTTGGAGGACCCCACACTGGAGCAGGTGGATATGCCCTGAAGGAAGTCCACACTGRAGCAGGCTCCTGGAAGGAGTTGTGGTCCATGGAGAGGAGGCCATGCAGGAGCCGGTTTTCTGCCAAGAACCGTGTCCTGTGGGGGACCCACACTGGAGTAGTCTATTTTTGAAGAACTGCACCCTGTGGAAAGGATCCACGCTGGAGCAGTTTGTGAAGAACTGCACCCCGTGGGAAGGACCCACGTAGGAACAGTTTGTGAAGCACTGTCTGCCGTAGGAGGGACCCCACGCTGGAGCAGCGGAACAGTGTGAGGAGGAAGGAGCAGCAGAGACGAAGTGTTATGGAATAACCGAAACCCCCATTCATCATCCCCTGGCATGGTTTGCAGGGAGGAGACAGAAGAATCAGGAGTGAAGCTGAGTCTGGGAAGAAGGGAGAGTGGAGAGAAGGTGGTTTTAGTCTTGTTTTTATTTATCACTATGCTACTCTGTTATTAATTGGCAATAAATTAAATTAATCTTCCCCAAGGCAARTCTGTTTTGCCCATGACAGTAAATGATGAGTGATCTCCCTATCTTTATCTTGAACCATGAGCTTTTTATCTTATTTTCTCCCCCTGTCCTGCTGAGGAAGGGAAGTGATAGAGCGACTTAGTGGGCACCCGGTGGCCAGCCAAGGTTGACCCATTATACACACTTATAGATAGAGTGCTTACAGATACTTACACCAATGGATTCAAAATAGACAGCTATTAGATTCTTTTTGCTCAAAATTAACAGGATGATGAGATATCAGAAGTTCTTTTACTCTATTTCTGAGCTTAGAATTCAGAAATGGTGAATGGCTGAGAAAAGGTCAAAGAAAGGATAGAAAATGTATACTGTTGTGTGAAAGGAAAGCAGGAAAGACATTTCTCAAGGAAAGGAAAACAAAAAATGAAAGGTTCACAGGTAAGAGAACTGAAGAAAGAGTGAAACGCTGGGAGTGGGGAAAAAGACTAAAAATCACAAGAAAGAGAAGGTAAAAGATCTGGATAAAGGAAGAAGAATCATTGGATAATCTAGTCAAAGATCACAGAGATAAGTGGTGTGAGAAAACAGTGAGAAAAAAAAAAACCTTGCTTTGTTTTATGCTGCTGGGTTTATAAGTTTATTAGGCTGCTTCTTTAGCCTTACAAAGCTAAAAGAAGAACTTTTACAAGGATGGTTGTCCAGGACTTATGTGCATTTTCCTTCATTTTGAACACTACATATATCTGAAGGCGACACACATTCAAGTGTTGTTTAGCTATTGGCCAGCACGTCTGAGCATGAAAATGGTTTTATTAGCTCAATTTTGTAAATGGGGAAATTGATGTAGGGACTGATGATTTTTCTGGGGCTTCAGTGTAGTCACAATGATAAAGCCAGGATAACTATATTCTTAAATCTAGAGTTGAAATTTCATACAAAAGTTCTCATGTTGCATGTGCTGTTGTTGAAATATATTGCACTTGCACTTGTTGAGATCAGTGTAGATAAGAAGGAGAGTTGAGCTTGGATTTAAATACAGTATATCTTTAATTTCCATCAGTGTTTTTCACTTAACACTAGAGGACAACTCTTTGCAACTATCTGCAGTGTCAGTAATTCCATTAACAAAGAAGCCACTGTATTATCAACATACAGTAGCTTCATTTTAATGTGTCATTTGCACTTCAAAGTCATAACTTTTATTATGGTAAATCAATTAAAACTATTTCTCATGATAATTTATCTTCTAGAGAGTTTATCATCTCAGAGAATGCAATATTTCCCAATTTAACTTCCAAGACAAAAGTGATGTAATTTGAATGCCTTTTACTGAGCCTATTAAGCATAAAGATCACAGAAATTTCAAACCCTGAAAGATAACTGTTTCATCTATGTGATAAAATGGAAGTCACATTTTCGTAGCTTACTGGAGGTAGTAGGAGACAGTATGGTAATTAGTAATATAACCTCATTTACTCATTTGGTACATCTCTTGTTTTAAATGATAGCCTGTCTAGAATAGATATCCATCTTGATACAAATATGAAAAGGAAATCAAGTGAAGCTACTGTATATTCAATAAAGCTGTGTGTAGCATTCATATGATTATACTTTTCTTTGTATGTTTATAATCCAGGAATCACCTTGAAATAAAGTAAACATTTTCAAAGATCTTGGAGTGAAGAATAGAGGTTTGTATAGAAACTTTCCCCTTCAGAAGGGAGAGATGGGTCAGATCCTCAACTAAAATAAATTGTCACAACTCCAGGGAAGTCAGGAGAAAAATGTCAATGTACAGGAGTTGAAAACCTGATGATGTACAAGTGTTAAAAAAACCACAACAAAACAAAAAATCCTGAAACAGTATACAAGCACCCCCTTGAAATCTAGAAACATTAGTATGAGATGGAAAGCTCATCCATATCTTTAATGCATATATTTGAGTGTGACTGATTGTTTCTTTAGTGGCAGAAGGCTTGATTTTCAAATACTTTTTTTCAAATGTGCTTAGGGGCACCTTCCCCCTGACTTGCACTGCAATTTGTGCTCTTGGCTATTCAAAAGGTTTTGAAAATGCTGCCAGTCTCTAGTTCCTGTCTCTTCTTCATGTAGAAGTGCTGGGTTCACACATTACATTATAATGTGGGTGACACTAACAAATAAGAAAATAATAACCCTTGAGTCTCTTAAAATTAGACCATGAAAGTGTATGCAGAGCAGCAGCAAAAATAGTCCCACCATCCAGTCAGGCCTCTGGCCCCCTTTCTTTGCAACTAGCAGTAAATAATTTTTTGTGTCATTTTGTGTCATTTGATGGCTGGTGGCTAATGCCTCATGACTAACCGCAGGAGTCGTCGGTACATGGTGGCTCTCAGCTAAAGTAAGTGTTTTTGGCCAGAGTAGGATAACTGGGAACACTGGGCTGCCCTTTGAGCTAAAGCAGAATACATATTAACTATTTAGAGGTCCGACATACAGGTAAAATCCTTGACTTGGCCTCTTTTTGGTCTCTGTTTCTGAAACTGGAGTATAAGGAGGTGCTTCTATTGTAGTAGGAGTTTATGCTCATATTTCATCACACGGTGAGGATGCTTCTCTGGAATTACCATTTTGCACACTGGAAGGCTACACTGCTGAAAGTATTCAGTCTCACTTTCTCTACAGTACTTATGCTTGGAAAAAAAATAATTTTGTGTCTTTCCATGCAACCTTGCTCATAAATGCACAGTAGTATCTCATCAGGTCACTCTTTTGGCCGTAAGACCTTTGGTGCTTTGCTGGATTTTATTAACGAGTGACGTAAAAATAATTGAAAAAAGGGTTTGTGATGATACATGGAGATATAACTACATAAAAGGGATGATGTATATATATATAAAGGAAATTTAGACTGAAAAGCTGCCTTAATGGTGTGATTTATTGGACTACATTATAGTCTCCCAAGGGAGGTGGTAGAAGCCCCATTAAATAATGGAGAAACTCACATATCCTGAGGACCAGAACATATGGGAACTAAATATAAGAAAACTGAACAGATTTTATCTAAGCTAGAACTGGCCAGTTTCTCCTGCCATTACAATATTCCCAAAGGAGCAGCAGAACAGATATACAGCATTTTCATATCATTTGTATTTGTATGGCATAAACAGTATGAAGTATGTTCCAAAATAATTTCCCTTGATGATGATTATTTGTTACTATGAAAAGTAACCAGTTTAACAGTAGGAATATTGTCCTTAAATTAATAATTTCATATTATGGCCATTCAAGGAAGCAAAGAATGAGCCATTCTTTTGTATAATTAGCCTGGAAAACACTCGCTTAAGAATCATGTATTTAGGACTTGCTTTTGCACAAGTAAAAGGGAGTTTTGCTATTGACTTCAATGGGAACAGTCAAAGAGCCAGTTTCTCAGGAGATGCTGAGGCCTTTTTGAAATTGGTTGTATTTGATTTTACTCAATATGCGGAAGAAAATAGTATCTTATTGACAAAACCTATTTGGTCTGGGCCTACCCGCTGCTGAAGTCATTAAACTCCTACTAATATTTTGGAAACAGAATTTCATTTTTAACCCATGGAAGACMCAAATATCCCTTGCTTTGTACTTTGTTTAGTCCTCTGCACTTTTGAAAATGAATATAAAATCCTACTCTGTCACTGCTTTTAGGGTTTATAATGCAATTGCGCTTCCTTTGCTTTGATAAAAGGGGAGTCTCATCAACATTCTACATTTCAGCAATTGGAGAAGTAAAGACCTGCTTATGCAAGGTTACTTACACRAATTCTTTTTTCATACACTAGAATTATGCATCAAAACATTTGGACTATAATGCAAAAAGCTGCCTATCTATTATATTACCACCTGAATGTGTTATTAAAATGTTACTGGCGTGCTGCACTTTGATGGTTTCATGCAGTCGGAATCCAACCAACAGCATTTTAGAATCCCATCTTTACATTACTATTTTTAAGGGTATTGATTTTTTTTCTAATAGCCTTTCTGAACTGTTTCTTAGGTTCAATGAGATTTCTTTATTCCCTAATTATAGAAAGCTTACTGAAGATAATACTGCTTTGAAAGACTTTTTTTTTCAGTTTAGGTTTGTTTTGATATGCTGACGTTTATGTAAATAAAGACCTGTTTACTCAGTTTCAATATATAGTAGTCTTAAATCAGAGAAAACTCATAATAAATATGAAACTAGAACATTCCTTTTTGTGAACACATCTGCAAGCCTGACTGCATCTCACTAAGCATTTTATAGGTTCATTACACTACTTGGCTCACATTGAAGTCACCTCAAATTTTATTTTTATTTTTTCTAACCGTCATATGAATAAACTTTGGCTTCTGTTTAGACTGGAAAATATCCAGTATCTGCTTATAATCTACAGATTCAGGAAAACTTAATGGTCATTACTGGTAGTAAGACATTTCTCTACACCTGTATGTCACATACTAAACTTTAGGAAGGGTCAGCAGAGGTTTCACTTACTAGAACTGCATGGTCTCTTTTATGTAGAGACCTGAAGCTAAAATGAATTGCCTTTCACTTGTGTAAATGTGGAATATTTGCAGCAAAGTTAACTGACATGCATAAGTATATAACCAATGGTAATGAGGGGTGGTTTCTAAACATCCTGTTGTTATAGTTTGACAAAGAGCCCTGATAATAATTATAACAATTGTTTGTTTACTTTTTTGGTTTTTTTCCCCTTTACAGCTCAGATGCCTTTGGATAGCTTCATCATTAGCTGCCTAAAACCGGGTTAAGAAGCAGTTTAGAACAACCTCAGCTATGAGYTCCCCTACTTGCAATGATACAGTGCTCTAACAGGCTACACTAGACCAGCTTCCCATCTGGTGCTCTTGCCATTAGGATTCTTACCATTCTACAGCATATGCCTACAGTGTACTCAAAGAGTGTAAGATCAGGTCTTTGTTAAGAAGTTATCAGGAGCAAGTTCAGTGTTCCCGGGAAGCTCAACATAGTGTTGTTATCAATTATATAATCCTATAAACAGTAGGAAGACAAAGATACATGCACATGCAGTCATGGCTTCAGCATGTACAGTATTTAAGACTACCTTAAGGCATTCTTAGGAATTCAAGAGCAAGTAATATAAGGAGGGATATATACTATCAGACTTAAAAAAATGCATTCTTCTTCTAACAGGATGCTATACTTTGCAAACCCATTGACTTCTRCATAAGCTCACCACTTGTAACAATGGCAATGTCAAGTCAATCAATGACAGTACTGGTATTGCAGCTCACAAGATTCTTTCATGCATAACAAATGATTAACTCCTTATGAGCATGAACAAAATGTTACTTGTGCTGTTTAAATGTTATTATTGATAGTTATTATAAGTTGTTATCTGCAGCTAGCTAAAATATCAGCAATTTCTGGAGGACAGTGTTATAAGAATTGCATTTTCCAAGACTAATATTGAAACTTAGTTACTTGGTCAGCTGGATTGGAAAAATTTAATTCATCAGTGTGAATAATGTTGCAAAAAGTCAATATGGTTAAGATCAATCATGTCCTACTTATTGTTTGGGTGGATGTAGAACTGTCTGAAAGCTTGAAAAAAGATACACAAATAATTTACTTAATCTTGGCACTGCTTGTAAATCTTCAGGTAATAATCATTTATTAAATGTTTACTTGAGATGAAAATCAGACTTCAACAATTGAAAATAGACTCAAAGATGTTTGGATCTGTAAGGATTTTCTTCTTTAAACTTAAACTTTAAACCGGTCTCTTGAGATTCATCTTGTTTCTGAGAGCCTTAGGGAATAGCAGGAAATTCATACATATTTAATATTAGTCAAATCAACCAATGCTAAAAGAACAATTATGCAGACTATTTATGTAAATATGGAATAGGAATTACGTGTTTTTATTTAGAACATTGGAAGAACTTGTAAATTATTTAATTTTAGAAGACATGCTTTGGAGTGATTTTGAGCAATTTATTTGCAATATAAAGATCATAGCAAAATTTTTTAATACATTTGTATTTTCATATTCATTTCAACCATTAGCGTTATGAGCCATGCAACTAATATGCCTGCCTTTACTGCTGTTTTCTGCCTCTGTTGTGTTTCACATTCTAGGAAAGCCTACAGTGCTAAAGTTAAATTAGAGAGCAGTACTAATTGAAGATCAGCTGGAAGAAATCGATAAAGACATTAATATATATCAACTGTTACTGTTATCCTAAACGAAGCATTGGTTCATCGGTTCATTTCAGAAAGAAAAAAAAACACTTATGTGACAGAGTCCTGAATAAAACAATGTAGAATAGGAAGCTTCGGTAACCGCAAAGAATTGCAAGAACAATTTTACCTGCTGTGGACAAATTCTTTCTATGGTAATCCTGAGAAAGTCATGCAGCAAACTAGGTTGGCAATTACAGTGCTTTGGATTTTCAAGCCTAATTTAATTATTTCACAGCCAGTAAATCGACGTTCGTTTTTACGTGAACACCCATGGGGTGAAGACTTTTAAAACCACTATGTCATTCTTTACTTCCCAATATTCTAATTTGTTAATTATTAACTGAGTTGCAGTTCATACTACAGGATGTTTTGATTTATAATGCATCTTTGACTTAAATCATATTATTCCATTGTACCTGACCTGACAATAAAGTTTTTTGTTGTTGTTCCATTAGTAGGGTAATATTTAGTTCTGAAATTTTTATCCTTTCTGTGCTTTAATTTCTAACTAAGTGAAGTTTATAAATTTAAACTAGAARAAGATACTTTGTGTCAGACCCCATCTAGAACAAGTGAGTTCTGATCTACTGAAGTTTAGAGAGTTATAATGATTTACTTGGGAATCTGGCCCAAATAGCTCTTTTTAACTCTAATTTAGCAGATACATTTAATTACGTTTTAAATTGATGTAGGGAAAACAATCCTCAAATATTTCTTTTCCGACTGGAAGACACCATTCATTAAAAAACTAAGAAACTGTAGGATCTTCAGGATATTTCTGCAGAATTTTAGTTTAGTAATAATTCAGTTCGGTCTTGCAACAAAACAAAACAAAAAATAACATGACTACAGTGAGCTTTTGACATTAAGTAAAATGATATTATCTTGGCAACTTCATTGCAGAAAACAATGATTTTGTTTGTTTGTTTGTTTTAAATGTAAATTATTAATAGTGTACCTAAAGTAGCGTGTGTATATACAGACATACATTGTGGCGGGTTGACCTTGGCCAGCTGTCAGATGCTCACCCATCTGCTCTCTTACTCCCCCTCCTCAACAGGATAGGGGGACAAAATAATATGGAAAACTCATGGGTCAAGACAAAGACTGAGGATCACTTACCAATTGCCGTCACAGGCAAAACAGACTTGACTTGGGGAAATTACTGCCCATTTATTAAAAATAGGGTTGGATGGTGAAAAACAAAGAGAAAAATTAAAAATACCCTTGGCTCTGCCCGCTTTTTCCCAGGCTCAACTTCACTCCTTCATTCCTGATTCCTCCACCTCTTTCTCCTCTGGAGTGGCGCAGGTGGATGGGGATGGGGATGGGGGTTGTGGTCAGTCCATAACAATTCCTGTCTACCGCTCCTTCCTCCTCATGTTTTTCCCCTGCCCCAGCATGGGCCCTTCCATGAGCTGCAGTCCTTCAGGCTGAACCAGCTCCACCATGGTCTCTCCCATGGGCTGCAAGGGAATTTCTGCTCCAGCCCGTGGAACACAGCCCCCTCCCCTCCCTCTCCTTTGACCTTGGTGTTTGCAGGGTTGTTTCTCACACTTTTTTTCCTCACTTCTCACTGCCTGTGTGACATTTTGCCCTTTCTTAAGGATGCTTTCCCTGAGGCGCCAGCACCGCGACTGCGGGGCTGAGCCGTGCCCTGCAGTGGGCGGGCTGGAGCCGGCTGGAACCGGCTGTGTCCGGCTCGGGGCAGCCCCGGCCTCTCCTCACAGAGGCCGCCCTGCAGCACCCCCTGACAGCRCCTGGGCGCCTGCACACAGTGCAATACATAAATATAAATATACCTCAAGATATATAGAATTTTTCTATTTTTTCCATTTGTAAACCAATAGCAGGCTCCACAACAGGGCATCAGCAGGAATTAAACTTATGACCAATCAAACCAATCTCCTTTGGCCATACCTATAACTGTAGTACTCATTCGTTCAGTCAGTGTTGAAAGACCGATGTCCAAAGTGATTAAAAACTAATGATCTATATTGTATCCCCACTTGAATGACTAGACCACAAGAATATGATCTACAAGTGTTATTGGCAGACTGAGTTCTTCTATTTCAAATGGAAGAAACCTCATACCAAAGGTTTCAGGTTCAATCTCTACAGGTGATCTCCGTTTAGGTATATTACATGTGAGAGTAATAGAATGGAATGAAAGGTGATATAAAGAATTTTATTAAAAATGCTCTTGCATATTTATGCAATGTGAATACAGGAGTTTTTAATATACACGTTCATCTTAGATTCTAACAGAATGAGAAGCTAATTCTGCAAACACAATAGGGCTATTGAATCATAAATGTTACACTGTTGACTAAAGTTTGTGACATCAAACTTCTAATCATGTGTCTTAAATCAGTATGTTTATATTTTTAAATTAGGTTGTTATATTAGCTTTATTAGCCTCTGTGACAAAATACGTAGTGATTTTCTGCTTTAAAGGCAAACTGCAAAAAGGGTAGCAGAATTTATTGCATATAGAGGTTATCAAAAGATAGTTTCAAAGGTTCTTTTTAACTTTGGGGACTATGCTTGTTTGTATATCTAGCTTTTGCAGTAAAAATACAAGGGAAAATTAGGATGCAGAAAACTGAAGTAGGTTAGCAATGGCACAAGACTCATACCTGCAGATTTTCCAATAACATCTAAATGAGGATTGAATTAATCTAAAAATCTGAAAGGGGTTGCTAAGCTATGAACAGAAAACAGCAGGGATGGAACATAACTTTGCACTGATGGCCATAACAGATTTATGACAAAATTTCCCATGGTCATCAAACTGTATGTAATTGGTAGCCAATACCCCCTGCCATATGACTACTGAAGCTTTCTGAACTGTTTAGTTTTCTGTTAATTACTGAGGAGTTTTATATGTGCATTTGTCCTTAGAAAGAATATATAGCTCTCTTTTTGCAATAAAATGGACTCCATTGATCTTGGAAAAATCAAAAGGTATTTTAATGATATAGCTACACTAGCAATTTCTTATGGAACTTGTTTCACTGTAGGTCCCTGTCGGAATGGGTTTTAGTTACGTGGAAATGTATAGTAGTTTGGGGGAGCAATGCACATTTTGGTTATCAAATGGTCAAATGTCTTCATAGCCAGTGTTAATCTTGCAAATGATGTAAGATGGGTTTTAAGACAAAGTTGAAGTGTTAGATTTTGGATTAAGTTTTTTTGTTTGCTTGTTTGTTTTTTTTTTGTTTGGTTGGTTTTGTTTAAAGCAAGCTTATTATAGACAGATAACTATTAATACATAGATATCTAAGGTCAAACTGAATTTCTTTTAGAGATCTGCTTTGAAGGACAAATATACAAAATGAAACTAGAGAGAAATTACTTAGACCAGAAATCTATATCATCAAATTCCAGCATTTTAATGCATTTACATTTGTGGACTGATTTTCTCAAATTCCAAAGCATGTATATACTGGTTTGTAGTGTCCCGCAAGATGCAGATACACAGGCACATCCCAGCAAACAGAAGAACTGTGAAATTTTTATACAGTACACATACAGTCTAATGGTGAGAATGAGGACGTAACAGCTAGGGTAGGTGGATGTTAGAAGTATAAAAAATGCATGGCAAAAGGGGATCCATTCTCAGATCTCAGAAGTTATAATAGCTCWCATCATTTGTTTAACTAAGACTTCAAATTAACAACTAATTAGGTAATAAATGAATTAGAGGTGTATCTATATGTTTCCAAAATCTTCCAGCCTCCACAGCTAGCCATCTACATAAAAAATCATCAGAAATTCCACATGAAAAAACAAAATGAAGATTTGGATGAGACCACTCTCCTTCTTAGTTCTGTGGTTCCTCAAAGAACTTAAAATTCATTATCCTGTACTTCAAAAATAGAGTCAGATAATGTTGATTTCCTCTCCCTTTTTGCTAAAAAACGTCTAAGACTGGCATGCAGTTAGAAGCTCAGTTTTCCTTGTCTTTTTTTTTCATGAACCAATGTCATCAAGGGAAAGATAAAATTCTTATTTAAATTTTTGATCATTACTGAAAGTTGATGATGAGAAAATACAATATAAAATATGGATTTAAGCAGTCAGTATACTATGCAAATTATGAATGGTAAATTGGACAGATTGATTAGATCCTAGTAGGTGGAATAGTTTGAGAAATGATGCCTGTCATCTGAGCTTTTTGACAGGTGTCAAGTAAACTGAACAATTTTTTTTAAGGGATACCTTTTAATTGAAATAAAATTCTATAGGAATGCTTTTTTTCTGTGCTCAAGGTCCAGTTATCAGCTTGTTGAATTTTGGAATAAACTGCATCTACTTCCTTCATTTCCAGGCATCATTCCTGAGTTAGGATCACTTGGTATTCTGTATTTTTTATATATATATATATATATGTATTTTTTAGTAAATTAATCTTCTGAGAACCAATTAAAAAGAAGTATCTTAAATAAAAAATTTTGGAGAAACATTAATTCTAAGTTAAGATTTAAATTTATCCCTAGGAGGAAAACCCAACCTAAAAAAATGGATATGGTAACTTTAAACTACTTCATGAAGTTTCAGCCACACAGCTGCTGCAATATCAAAGTGAATGGCATTGATAAAATTCCGAAATTCTTGGAAAATGGATCCACAAACACATAGTTAATCATTGCTATTACGTTAAGTATAGTGAAGCAGTGATAATTTACCTGGTAAATTACAGTATATTATGGGAGTATACTGTAAATACACATATTCGTAAGAAATAATTATATATTTTAAAAGATAAAGTAAAACTCTCACTTGTAAATGACAATTCCTTTCACATAGATATGATGCAAAGACTTATTTAGCAAGTACATGTATGACTTTCAAATCAGTTTCCACAGATTTTAGTGGCTTGATGTAGATATATTTGGCCAAATATGTAGGTGTTAAGAAATAACTCTGAGTGGAAGCTTTGATCAATGGAAATGTTCACACTCAAAAAAACCMMAAAAAATCCCAAATGAACCTGTTTTTAAAAAAAAGTATTTCGCCCTAGTGAATACAATACTGTCTATAGTTCTAAGTTTATCTATATGCTACAGGGTGAACATATTAAGAAACAATAACAAGGTCTATGTATCTATCTGTTTATATTTGTTCTCATGCTTGTAATGTCTAAGTGTCTGAAATAAAAACTGGTTTAGAAACTGGCAAGTCAGAAAAGTGAATCTGACCAGCCTCCTTTATTATCCAAGCCTAAAGCAATGCAAGATTTAAACATGAGGCAAAATTAAGCGAACTTGCATTTAAATAAGACATGGCAGTCTCAAATTCTGTTCTAACTCCTTTCTCTTCACCGGTTTTATTCTATGAATGCAATAGTATAAGTTTTAATAAGCTTTCGGTTGCGGTATTTTTAGACTGGTTCCAAATTTAGCAAAACAGTGTACAAGGGGAATGGGAGTCTTAGGCCTGCAGAATCAATATGTTGATAATTGAGGATACCAGTTACAGTCCATTTTCCACAAATACTTATGCAGCTGCATGCATATGACGTGAACTCCCGTGTGTATGGTTTGTTGAATCAGAGTATATGAAGAAGAAGAAAAAAAAAAAGGATAAGTTGTGTCTGCTATTAGACAAGGACTGCTAAATTCTAAAGAATAGGGGCCTAGTGAAGTCTCTGGCAAGGTCTCCCCTGGCTCCTCCTAAATATATATATTCCCCTTCTCTTTCCCTCCTGTCCATGGCGTTGTCTCTACTCTCAAGTCACCACTAATCATCTTTCCTTTACTGAAACACGCTATCTTTCTCCTGTCACAATCCTGTAATGTTGGAGGGTGCCAGGTTGGTGGTTGAAAAATACTAATTAGCTAGATGATTTATATCACATATTCCTTGTATCTTCACAAGGTACAAAAGAGCATATAGTGATGCTACTGTATCAAAGAGGACAAACATACTGTATGGTTGGATGTGTGTCTAGATGAGCAGTTACTTGAAAGGTAGGAAGACTATTGTTGGTTTATAAAGTGGGCAAGAAACATTTGCAGTAGTGATTTTAGCAAGGCAATTTCAAATCTAATATCACATTTGCAGTTCTTTGGCTAGCAAACTGAAAAGTCTTACTTTATAGATATTTACATGTTGCCCAGGGAGATTGTGGAGTCTCCATCCTTGGCGATACTCAAAAGCCATCTGGACAGAGTCCTGGGCAACTGGGTCTAGAAGGCCCTGCTTGAGCAGTGGAGTTGGACAGGATGACCTCCAGAGGTCCCTTCCAAGCTCAGCCATCCTGTGATTCTGTGATATATTTTATATTTTTATAGTTTATAAATATACCAACCGTAATTGTCAGGTCATTTTATCATTCTGTAAAAATCTTAACTTGCAGGAATTTGTAAATCATCAACATAAATTCCTTTTTTAATCTGGTAATTTACTTCAAGTATGCAGTGTACATGGCAACAACATAGAATGAAGCTATTGACATCCACTACTCCAATTTAATAACATTACAAACCATTGTATCTTTCCTTTTGTGCTTTCYATGATGTGGGATGACCTCCTTGAAAAGAGAGTCTCTCTCTTAAAAGGGAAGCTGTTTTTACCTTCCAATTCCAGTTATTAATCAATGTAAAACTCTTAGTTACGGCTGAAACTTCTTATCATGATATCATAATTTTGCTCTTGAAATGTAGTTTTCATTTTAAGATATTGATAACAGAAACTAGATAAGAAACTTTACTTGCCTTCCAGCGTTAGTTTTGCACTGCTAATCAATTATCTCTTTGCTTTTAAAATAACTCTACTTTGGGAATAATAGGATTCTGTATATGAATATATTGTGTGCACATGTGTATATGCGTAGATGAGTATGCACTCTGTCCTTTTTGTGAATGTAAGGCAGAGTTTTAAAAAGCTCTGTTCTGAAGGAAAAGACATACCTTTCCTCTCTTATGGAAACCAAGATGAAATCTTTTAAACACTGATGTCAAAATAAGTTTCACAGCTGAACTTTCAGTCTTACAGTTAGCATATTTTGTTTTAGTACTTATTTTTTCATGCTACATTAAAATTAATATGTAATTAACCAATATGCAGTCTGTTCACATATTCAAATGTCTTTTTAATATGATACATAATATTTGGAAAGTTTATTTTTTCATTATGGTAAGAAGAACAAAATAAAAGCTCTATATTGGGCATTTTTTGTATCAAGAATTGTAATTATGTCGACAAATAGTTCCAACAATAGATAATTTTCATAGAAATGTTTAAAAACTTGAATTGTTTTCTCAGATCAGCAGTAATGTGGCCAAATCATAAAAGGTAATTTTCTTTGAAAATGAGACCTTTTCCTAATTAAAAAAAAAAAAAATCAATTAAAAGCTATACCAGCCATGGGATTAAAATCAAATTTCTCAATAATATTGGAAAATGCAAACTCCTGTACCAAAGTCATTAAATCCATGATTTGTGCAGCTCTGGTGTAAATTTATTGKCTCTCCTATAGCACTGCAAAAAAATGGTCTACAAACTGATCAACATTTCCCGCTCTTCATAAGGAATTCAAGTTTTTTAAAAGTTACATAAGTTTTTAAAAAATGCTTATGAAAACAGTTTTTCCATGATACGAGTAGGGGTTAAAGGAAATCAGAAAGGGGAAAAGCGCCACCTATTGATGATAGCTTGCAATCTGATTCGTTGCTACTTGGTACCTGTTGTAGTTGTGTTTAATGAGCACAGCCGGCATTTTAGATGCATACATCTGTTACAAGTTTCAATATTCTCAGGCTTCAAGCTAAAGATAACTAAAGCCAAATGAATATTTTACACCGTAGTAATCCTGTAACATAGGAACAAAAAATCTTTTTTTCTTTCCCTTCCTTCTTTTCTCTCTTTCTTCTTTCTTACATTTTTACTTTCTCTCTTTCATTCTTTCTTTCTTTTTTGTTTCTTTCTTATTTCTTTTTYGTTTCTTTCTTCCTCTCTTTATCTTCTTTCTCTCTCTCTCTTCACTTTATTGTATCTCTTTCTTTTTACTGTTCTCTTTGTGTCTCCCTCCCTCCCTCTCTCCCTTCCTTCCRTCCTTCCTTCCTTCCATCCTTTCTCCCTTCCTCCCTTCCTTCCTTTTTTCTTTCCTTCCTTCCTTCCTCCTTTCACTTCCTGTTTTCTCTCCCCTCTCCTCCCTCTCGCCTCTCTCCTCTCTCTTTTTCTCTCTTTAATCTCTTTTCTCTCTTTAAAAAGAGCTTTCTTTTGTGAGGTACAGTACAGAGGACTTGGGGAAGAGCTTTAACAGAAATTGTTGCAATTAGTAGAATATGAGGCTATACAAACTGCAATACCTTCAGACTTGGTGGAGAACTTTGCATGCTGAATAGACAAGCTCATATATCTTCCAGTAGTTAAGGGGATAAACAATTCATTTCCCCTTTGAGGAGGGTGGGGTTTGCTAAAGGTATCAAAAAGTTGGCAACAAAGCTCTTGTGATTTTATATTTTAAATATATTTCAAATCCTACCAAGATTTCTGGAATTTGATTTTTTTTTCCAAATGGACATTAATGATGTACATGTTGTGACTTTCAAATCACTGGGTTCAATAATGTATAGTTCATTGACTGCTGGTTCAATGAATTGTGTGGAAATTCATGGACCATGCAGGCAGAAAGAAAAGGTAACTGTTATTATTTCAAATGAAGATTTTATGTCTTAGTGGCATTGTGAAAGATTGACCTTCACATGAGATATTGCTGTTCTTGCATTACCACCCTGATATCAATAGAAAACTGCTTTTAATCTACACAAAGGGTCCTGTTATCCTTTCAATGCATGGGGGATTATCATGCTTAACTCTCCAGAACATCGGCAGGCAAATAGACCCCACAGTCTCTACTGCTGTAAAGCAATTTCTTGAACATATTTCACATGCTTTTAAATGATGGTTTTGAAAAGTTCTGGGTGGGTTTTGTGTTTTGTTTTGCTTTGTTTTAAACTAGGAAGTAAACATTTTGTTGTAGACTTGTACAAGAACACTATTTGATATGTGGTAAGTAAGGATTTACTGAGTTCCTACTATTAGTAATTAGATTAAAATATTCATGATCATCTCAGTTAACCATATGATCTCTTCTTAGTAATGCTCATTGTAGAAGTTAAGTACTTTGTGTTGTAATGGGACTGTAAATGTGTTATTTGTATAGGCATCTGGCAGTGGGTATATCTCATTTATGAAGAAAAACAGATAATGATAATATATTTGTTTATCARTATTTATTTTCATAATCTGCAATTGTGATGGTACTCTTCCTTACTGAAATTACATTGCACATCTGTATTTTACATTTCCAGATCAATAAGGTAACCATGGGCTACTGTGTTCTTATAAAAATATATATATATAAACACATATATATATCTGTGTGGGTATGTGTGTACTGCATCCGCACAGTGAAAACTTTTAAATATTAAAAAGAAGTATTGCATCCCATATTTCATCTATTCTTACAAGACAAGAATGACAGTATTAAGATGCACATTCAGGATAGCACTCTTTCTACTTTGAACGCTGTCAAGAACAAAGTGCTTTACAGACTTAAAATAAATCTAGGTACTAATCCATTGAATTTCTGACAACAGGAGCCCAAGGTTTCCATGCACTTAGCTGAGTACTGCATAAGAGCTTGTGCATTATTTATGTCCACTAATGGTGTTGCAATGCTCTTTGTGTGAAGCAGTGACAGTGCAATCTACTAAGATAGCTGCTGCTGTGGACAAAGCCATACATTTTCCTGGGCTTGAATTTTTGACAGAATACTCTATTAATGCCAATTCTGCTTAAGTAAATGCTGAGCAGGGGTCAGTTCCTCCCCCCCATTCCCCTTATTATTTAAGAAAACAGTGCCATAAAACTGAAAATGATGTTCTGGGCTTTGCTGAATTTTGCAACACAATAGTARCTGATAAAGGTCAGTCTGCTTTTTTGTCTACTTTTATGACTTTGTGTGATGGTCCACAGACTAAATAGGAAAGCTCTTAGCATTGGAGAAGGGAGGTGCTATTAATTCCAGTTTCATTGCCATTATACTCTTCAGTGGATCAATAGAATTAAATGAGCTGAGATATTAGGAAAATATTGTGAAGAGAAGTAGGGTGGTATTATTTGACCAAGGTTAGGATGAATAGAAAATAAGGAACCATTTATACTGGGTTGTCAATAAATCATAGAACCCATATATAAAATGGAATAGGGCATAACAATCATAAGCTTTCAAATGACCATAATATCTTTCTTTTTTTTTAAATATGTGAATGTTTGGCTGGCAATTTAAAGGGCCACTGCAAACATATATATTTTTTTTAACTGGATGAATTTAATTAATAATAATAATTCTGTTTATGTAGTAGGTCCTGTTTAAATTGAGTAATCATAATAAGTTTATAATAATTCTTTTCAAATATCTGTCTTTTTTACTTGCTTCTCTAACCATTTAAGACCTGGAAGTTCTAATGGGGACATGGCCGAGCCCTGGGTATGTTTTCCCCTGTGCTTTCCTGTTTGTACTGCCTGCTGCCTCTGCAATTTCCATTTCAGCCTCACAGTTGCTGCTCCTAACAAATGCTTTTCTGGAGAGCTTGTAAAACACTGCGTACATCAAATAAATCTGCAGAAATGACTAACCCAAAGGACATGAAGTAGCTCCTTTTGGAGTCAACTTACACAGATGTCTGTGGGAGATAGACAAAGGACTTTCAGGTATTTGAGGAGGGGGAAAAGAAAAAAAGGCAACAATGGAGATTAGCACATTTGTCTTTATTCTCTCTCAGAATCCATAGTATTAACAGCAACAGTTCTCACCGTCTGAAGAGTTCAGTGACTATAAAGCAAGCTTTTTAAATTTTTTCCCTTCTGCAGATAGGAAAACTGAGAATATATACAGATGAAGTTTTCCCAGAGTAATAGACCTAAAGGCAGAGGTATTGTCTTGTCACAAGCTTAATGTTACTTGTAAGTAATGTGTTTCAGCTGGAAGTGAATTCTTATGTATTTATTTAATTAAAAACAAATCAACAACAAACCGGGTTAACTATGTAATMATTTGGGATAAAACTGACAAATTGTACATCTAAATTTTTAGTTTAGCACTAGAATGATTTTATTTACTTTTCATGAGTCTGGTAAGATAAAATTAATCACCTTTCAAACTGATGAAACTGAAGAAAATCTCATCTTCTTCATGATTATGCTTTTTCTTTGCCCATACTCTTCAGTTAATCTCTCACTCTTTCTGCCTGTCCTGTCTCTGTCTCATAATATAAGCAGCCTTCAAGTTTTTTGATATTAAAAAAAACATATCTCTTGACCTTTCTTAGAATCACAAGGACCTCTGGAAGTCTTTTGTCCAATGCCTTGCTTAAAACATGTCCAGGTGTAGCAGGTTGCTCAGGGCTGTGTCCAGCTGAGTTCTGAATGTCTCCAAGRATGGAGGTCCCACAGCCTCCCTGGGCAGGCTGTTCTGCTGTGTGCCCACATGCAGTATTTATTTGTTTTTCTTTCTGGGGCAGAATGTCCTGTGTTCCTACTTGCTTCATGACTTTGTTCTGTGCACTGTTGAATCTGGCTGTATCTTCTTTATACCTTCTCACTAGGCAGTTGTTGATGGCTGTAGGATACTCTGCCAACCCTCTTTCATTAAGGATGAACAAATCCACATCTCAGTCTCTCTTCTTGGCTTACTCTGCAAACTACAGAATTGGTGCTGTAAGGCAGTTGTGTCTGATTCATCAGCAACCTCCTCCATCAGTGGTGCTCTTCTTCCAGGAAGAAATTCCAAGAAGAAATCTTAGTTTCGCTCAGTTTACATATTCTGTTCTCCACCAGCTTTCCTCCTGCCTACCTAGTCATTACTTCAGAACTTTTTTTGGGGAAACACAGATATCACTGTTATAACTTTTTGTGGGGGGTTCTACAGAGCTATGTTTCAGCCCTGTTCCTCTCTTCACTTTTAATACTTAGTAAAGTTATATACTCTACCTTTAGACCTCTACAGTGTGGAGATTTGCACCTGAGATTATTGTCTAGGCTACCTTTATTGGCATTTATAATGTGTGATTCATCTACTTTTAATGACTTATGCAGTAGCTTGGATGATTATTTCTTTTTCTGTCCCCACTGGCTGTCATAGGGGAGCACTGCTACTAAGCCTTAGGTTTTACGCGAGATAAACACTGTCTGCAGAGAACATTTTAGGATATTGACTATACTTCCTTCCCCTGTACTGATTATATATTTGTCCCTCTCTCCCTCTCCCCCTTCTTATCTCTCTATTTCTTATCTCCAAACTATAGTCCCTCTGAGCAAATATTGTGAGTTTACCTCTTTAATACCTTACTTTTCCCTCACAGTCTTCTTCCACCTCTGCCATGATGGGTAACAACTTCACTATCCTGCTTGTGAATTCGGTAATATCTTTAATTAATTTCCAGGATGTATCTAAATTTGCACATTCTTCTTGCACATTGACTCTGATTCATGGTCTGTGGTATCTCTCCACAAAAACAGGCTCTCATAACTTTGTGTTACCAGAAGTTTTTAGATCATCTTTGTGAGTCTTACCCTTTCTATCACATTAAATACAATCTCTTAACCTTCCTTTTCAAGACCATTCTTAAGGTACCTCTGACCTATATTCACTTCACATTAAGCAATGTCTTAAACACTAACCTTTGAGCAGTGTGTGACACGTGCCACCACTGTCTGTTTGTAATTTTTTTGAATCATAAGTCGTTGTAAGGCATGCATTGTATGGCATATGCCTGCCACATTTCCCATGCACCTCTGTGGATTCCTTAGAAACAGGTGTAAGCCTACCTGCAGTCTTCCGTTAACTTCTCTCCCTTAAAACTCTGATGTGACTTCTTTGGGAGGGGGGAGGGAAGACAAAACAAATACCCTTCATAAWGCCTATGTCAAATATATATTCGGTGCCTTTAGCTAATATCTCATTGCTTCCCTGTTCTCATTTTTTTTGTTTCTAACTCTTATGACAGCCTTATGCTGAGATCAGGCATTGTATATGTGTTTCACCTTTGTGTGAAATCTAGTTGTTCCTTGACTACCAATTCTGAATGCTTATAGTGGAATTCATCTTACCTGAGACTGGCAATGGACATAACTCGATCCAAACTAATCAGTTTACAATACCTGCAACCAATGGAGAAAAATAAACATGATTCATCTGATCTGTTTTTGATATCTTCATTTTGATGGAATGCATCACACTAAAATTACTTATTTAAGTGGTCTATGCTTGGTAYAATTCTCTGTCTATATATCTGAGCCAATGGAGAAAATATTGTTGAGTCAGAGTCCTGAAACAGACAATTACAATGACAACGAGTAGTGGGAAAAAGTGTAGAAGTCCCACAAAATGCTCAAATAGATTAGAAGCCGGTCATAATTCCCGTAAAAGATTAAGTTCAAAGGTCACTCTTCAGAGACAAAGATTAAATCATTTCTCTATTTAAGCTCTTATATAATTTAGTTTGCAGTCTATATTCTGAACTGTGGCATTGAAAATCTGAAATAGTTCAACAGCCTTTTGCAAGGAATTTAAGTAGGAGCTGTGTCTGGTTTACATGTCTGGCCTTATACAGATAGATATATTCCTGTCAGATATGTTGTAAATTTCTACAGCTTTTCTTGATTTCAGTGACCAGTTTGAATGTGTTGAGAAGCTGATGCCTTATATCTAGAATAGAAGGAAATAAAAGCAAGCTTATTCAGTGTTACTATATAACAGCTTCTCTATTTGTGCCAGCAAATCTGACATAAACCCTGATTTTCAGTGGTTTATCTCAGACATAAAAAAAATCACTTCAGTTTAAAGCTGGGTGCACCAAGTCTCTGCCTGAAGCAATTTCATTTTTGTAAAATTTGAAAAGCTAGTTGAGATGATTTTAGTTATAAACATGTCAAGGGAAGTTGCTAGTGGTTTCAGACAGTTGTACTCTCACAGCTAAAATACTTCAAATCTTTAAGAGCTCCATTCGATTACAGATATTTTCTAGCTTCTGCAGAAAATAATCTATGGAAATTTGCTCTGTAACCAGACAGCTGATTCAGCAAGAAAGAAGCAATAAACAGTAGAAGTGTAAGTTACCATTTATTGCATTTGTTTATTTCTATTAGGAATCTTGTATAGCTGTAACTTCTATCAGTATCCATCTCTGCTATGGCTGAGAAATGGTACGGGAGCTACCGAATCTGTTTGGAGGGACATTGCTACTTCTGTCACTACCAAAGAACAAGATTCCTTCCCACACCACTTATGCAGCACGACTTTGTATGACACCACAGCACACCTGAATTCATTGATCATCTGTGCCCATAGCAACAGGTCCATCAGGTCAGGAGGAAGGAGAAAGATGGCAGTACTTTCTACAACCTGATGCACACTACTTAACATGTCTTTCTCTCCTCTTTCATAGTTGAACAACATGCCCCTTCTTGTTATGAGACCTGTAGAGTTAGATGCACCTCATGGCATGCGACCGATTGTATTCCTGAGAGAACTGTGTGACTAAGTCTATGCAGTATACTAGTAAATAAAACGGGGCCTGTGCTAAGGTTTAGAGTACCGGGATTTTCTAGTGGTTAAYTGTGATTATGTTTCCTGGCAGCTTTTTAGGTCTGTACCAATGACCCCCTTATAGACAATGTTCCTGTCACTTTTATTTAGTAATGTAGATGTAGTCTGAGTGCCACTCTAATGAACACTAATTCCTATTCTACATAACATAAGAAATAATATAAAGACACTTAAAGCTTTGGATAAGGGAACATCATTTAAGCCACTTGGGAGAGGAGTAACAACCATATACAATGTTTTCCATCCTTTTAAAATTTATCTACAGTAAAAGTTAGGCAGAAAATTTCAGCCCAAAAGCAATCATTTTAAGCAGTTTCTTGGAAAATATCTTTATTTAAGTATTGAATTGCAGTGCCAAAGATCAGCCATTTATCCTGTTTCATAATCCAGGTGCTATTATAATTTGACAGTGATTTTAAACAGCTAAGAGCTAAATTTGTCGAGAAAATTACCTGTGATACGTTCTGAATTATTTTAAAAATTTTCAGGGGAAAACAAATAAAGTTGTATAAATAATATAGCATATAACAATTGGTCAGTGTGTTTGGTTCACAAATATTTTGTTCTGTCTATATGGCCACATTTCTAGAAGTTAAACAAAGATGCCTAGGACTGTTTTCTGGCACTGAGATCAGCTAGCACTAAATAACTTACACCCATACATGCCTTTGTCTCTAAGTAGGGTAGCCACAACCACCTGACGGGAATAGTTCCTGTCCCAGGCTTATTCCTGAAATGTGTTCAGAATTATACTAGCTGCACGTAATTTTTAAAATTTACTTATAGACACATGAAAATATATAATCCTGAAAACATTTCCTACACTGACATTGTACATTTGGTATAGCTGAGTGGATCACTGAAGGAGGAGGTTGCCAAGGCCACAGTAGCTATGACTTCCTACTTAATGATTTAATGATGAGAATGATTGCAAAGGAATTGAGGAGTATAGTATGGGATATAAGTCTGTATTTAAGGAGTATAGTATGGGATTTAAGTTCTTCCCAGAACTGTGCCCCAGTCATCAATCATCTATTGGGTGAATACCTGGCATTTCTAATTCATCTTGCTGAAGTAAACGAACAACCAGAAAAGTGAGAGTTCTGGAGCCAGGAGAGTAGAGGGAAGAAAACCCAGCTTTGCTGTCTCTGGAAATGTTAAGAGAATGAGGTGAGAGTAGGAACAGCAAGGGCAGAGCACATGTGGTTAATTTTAGATACGGTGTAATTGCTAGAGTCAAGAAACAGTTATGAAACTAGAGCTTTGTTTTGAAATTTTGTTTAGGAACTTTTAGTTTAATTTCTTAGATGTAAGAGTTAATAGTGCTCAGAGTAAAGATGAGAATATAAGAAATACCTTACAGGATCTGGCCTTGTCCAGATCTAGTCCAGATCTATTCTGGCCTAGTCCAGCTCCAGATCTTGTCCAGACTAGTCTATCTAGCACACTACTGTGTGTCTGGTCAAAGAGGCTGTTTAGAAACAACACACTAATTTCAGGCCTTTCAGCTATTAATTCTGCTCTTACAGCATCCACATTTTTTATATTAAAGGTTTTAGTAGATATCTCCCTGCCTGGATCAATATACTGGTTCAACTCTTGCCCACTTCTAAATACCTACCTTTTCATAACATAGTTGTTCATAAAATGGTCAGTATTGACTGGTTTGGATAAGCCTCTCTGYTGGTTCAGTAGCAGGTTAGCAATCTGATAAGAAGGAACAATGCTGGGAACAACCACATAGAAAGTAAAAGAACTGTGAAGAAATGCCTGTATATAATGTGATATTTTTTGTATTGAAATCCTGGCATGTCTTCCTAACTCTTCTCTCACTATGTTACTGTTGCTGAATAATGAGCCTATCAGCAGGTGACTTGCTTGTATTACTAAACGTTAGCTGTACTATTAGATTAATTGGTTTAAGACTCCAGACACGAAAACCGGAAACAAGAAAGCTGTTGAATATATCTTTAAGTTGTATAAATTCAAAGATCTACATTCTTTTAAAATTTCTGGCAGAAATCAACACTGCTGGTAAATATATAACAGATGCACCAATGTGCCTTGAGATGAATACATTATGGACAAAAAATCATATTTATTCCCATCACAATAACAGTTTGTTTTGATCACCTGCTCTTTCTGGTTGCACCTGTGGCTTGTTCATTTGGTTGGAACATGGGAAAATGCCAGGATCAATACAAGCTGTGGATTCTTGCTCCCTTGTGTGGGTGTTTCTTTTAGTTATTCCCCAAATGTTCTTCCTGTACAGTCTTTAGGTATAATGAAGAAAAAAAATAAAAAGAAAAAAAAAATAGAAAGGCATTAGTGCAATGTTAAGGCTTGAGAAAATGAAGCAGTCAAAACCCAGGGAATTCCAAACTCCAGAGTCGTTTCTAAACTTTATCTCAATTGCACCTTTAAAACATGGTGATGAACAATTTAATTTTCTTTGAAATGAAAAGCAACTGAACAGTATTTACAATATTCTTGGTAGTAGGGGAAACATAATACATTGATATTTTGTAGCTGCAAAAGCAGTACCTTTAAATTTCTTAATCTGGGTGTGCCTCCTCTATGACTTTTACCTGTATGTCATTTCAAATTTTTTGCTACATATAGATGTAGCTTATATTGTACAGCCATCATTCATAGATTCATAGAGCTACTCTCTCCTCTGCACAAAGCAAGGACAGTCTTGSCTGCAGTGACCATGAAATGGTGGAGTTCAAGATCCTTAGGGCACTAAGGAGAGCGCACTGTAAGCTCACTACCCTGCCCTCAGGAAGACAGACTTTGGCCTCTTCAGGGATTTGCTTGGTAGAGTGCCATGGAGCAAAGTGGTGGAGGGAAGAGGGGCCCAGGAAAGCTGGTTAATATTCAAGGATCACCCCCTCCAAGCTCAGGAGCGATGCATCCCAAGAAAGAGGAAATTGGACAAAAATGCCAGGAGGCCAGCATGGATGAACAAGGAGCTCCTGGACACACTCAATTGCAAAAAGTAAGCCTAGAGGGTGGAAGCAAGGACAGGTAGCCTGGGAGGAATAAAGAGAAATTGTCCGAGCGGCCAGAGATCAGGTTAGGAAAGCTAAAGCCCTGATAGAATTAAATCTGGCCAGGGACATCAAGGGCAACAAGAAAATCTTCTATAGGTATGTCGGGGATAAAAGGAAGACTAGGGAAAATGTCGGCCCTCTCTGGAATGAAATGGGAGACCTGGTTACCCAGGATATAGAGAAGGCAGAGGTACTCAATGTCTTTTTTGCCTTGGTCTTCACCGGCAAGTGCTCAAGCCTCACATCCCAAGCCGCAGAAGGCAAAGGCAGGGACTGGGAGAATGAAGAGCCACCCACTGTAGGAGAAGATCAGGATTGAGACCATCTAAGGAACCTGAAGGTGCACAAGTCCATGGGACCCGATGAGATCCATCCACGGGTTCTGAAGGAACTGGCGGATGAAGTTGCTAAGCTACTATCCATCATATTTGAGAAGTCGTGGCAGTCCGGCGAAGTTCCCACTGACTGGAAAAGGGGAAACATAACCGCCATCTTTAAAAAGGGAAAAAAGGAAGACCTGGGGAACTACAGGCCAGTCAGCCTCACCTCTGTGCCTGGCAAGATCATGGAACAGATCCTCCTGGAAACTATGCTAAGGCACATGGAGGACAGGGAGCTGATTCAAGACAGCCAGAATGGCTTCACCGAAGGCAAGTCCTGCCTGACCAACCTAGTGGCCTTCTAGGATGGAGTGACTACATCAGTGGACATGGGAAGGGCTACCGATGTCATCTATCTGGACCTCTGTAAGGCCTTTGTCATGATCCCCCACAACATCCTTCTCTCCAAACTGGAGAGGTATGGATTTGATGGGTGGACTGTCCAGTGGGTGAGGAATTGGTTGGGTTGGATGGTCGCATCCAGAGAGTAGTGGTCAAGGGTTCAATGTTCAGATGGAGATCGGTGACAAGTGGTGTCCTGCAGGGGTCCATATTGGGACCAGTACTGTTTAATATCTTCATCAGTGACATAGACAGTGGAAGCAAGTGCACCCTCAGCAAGTTTGCAGAAGACACTGAGCTGAGTGGTGCAGCTGACATGCCTGAGGGATGGGATGCCATCCAGAGGGACCTGGACAAGCTCAAGAAGTGGGCCCATGTGAACCTCATGAGGTTCAACAAGGCCAAGTGCAAGGTCAGGGCAACCCCGGGTACCAATACAGGCTGGGGGATGAAGGGATTGAGAGCAGCCCTGCCAAGAAGGACATGAGAGTACTGGTGGATGAAAAGCTGGACATGAGCTGACAATGTGCGCTTGCAGCCCAGAACGCCAACCGTATGCTGGGCTGCATGAAAAGAAGCGTGGCCAGCAGGTCGAGGGAGGTGATTCTGTCCCTCTGCTCCGCACTTGTGAGACCCCAGCTGGAGTACTGCATCCAGCTCTAGAGCCCTCAGCACAGGAAAGACATGGACCTCTTGGAGCAGGTCCAGAAGAGGGCCACAGAAATGATTAGAGGGATGGAACACCTCTCCTATGAGGAACGGCTGAGAGAGTTGGGATTGTTCAGCCTGGAGAAGAGAAGGCTTCGTGGACACCTTATTGAAGCCTTTCAGTACTTAAAGGGAGCGTATAAGAAAGATGGGAACAACTTTTTAGCAGGGCCTGTTGTGACAGGACAAGGGAGAATGGTTTTAAACTATAAGATGGTAGATTTAGACTAGATATAAGGAAGAAATTTTTTACAATGAGGGTGGTGAAACACTGGAAGCCCTGTCCTTGGAAACATTCAAGGTCAGGTTGGACGGGGCTCTGAGCAACCTGACCTAGTTGAAGATGTCCCTGCCCATGACAGAGGGGTTGGACTAGATGTCCTTTAAAGGTCCCTTCCAATCCAAACTATTCTATGATTCTAAGGTCTACTGACTTCAGTATAGTATGTTGAAAATGAAAGATACGTCAATAAAACCTATATTGTCAGATGGACTGCCATGATAGGGAGAATAACTTTGTGTTTKTCCTTTGAGAGAATCATCATGCAAAGTTTAAGCTATGTTCTCTGAAAAAGCTGTATTTTTACTCCTGAATTCTGGAGTAATGACTAYTCTTTGTATTCAAGAAAGATCCATCCTACCCAAAACAGCACACCTGCATGAGGCATTTAATGTAGGAGCATCATCATCTGAGACTTTAGGTAAGGACAGTATAAAGTAGTAGGCATTTCCTCAGGGTGAAGTGTATTTGAACGGACATATCTCTAATTATTCAATATAGCAGGAGCCTACAGTGSCTGTTTCTGATACACTTCAGTCATGTTCCTGAAGTTAGTGAAGATTAAACCTAGCCTAAGGTTTCCAGACATCCTGAGACATCTGTACAGATTCAGATGCAATATAATTCCTTGAGTTATAACTTCTTTTGAGTTTTTTTTTACTGAATACAYGATAAGTGTTGTTATGTTTTTCTAGCGAACCCCAATGTACCTGTAAAATATCCAAAACCAGTTAGCAAAAAAAAATAATTAAAAATTATATGCAAATAGTCATGCACAACACACTTTGAAAAGATAAATCATTTGAACAGATTTATTATAACATGTTTATATAGTGCACTTCAACGTATTTGTCTCTGGGAGTTTTTCTTCTCCAGGTATGTTGGGAGAGGAGAATTCATAGCTGTGCGTAGCAAGCAACGATTTCTGATGTTGTTTTCATATTTCAGGTTGGAATTGCTTAGTAATAAAATTACACCTGAAAAGTGATTTTCAGATGTTTTAATGTTTTAATTTATCAGTGTTTGAAATGCCCAGTGCATTGAGGAACTCAGGAACTTGGCTGTTGTGTAATGTCTGGGTTCATAACAAGATTAAATGTAAATCAAGATGTTTTTGAAAATATTACCAGTTCAGGTGAAGTACCATGATAATGGGTATTTTATGCCAGTGTTATGCCATAGCTTTATTCCCAACTTTATTTCCAACTTTATGCTAGAGATAAGTCTGATCTCTGAAAATGAGGGTTCAGCCAGAGCATAAAGATTCTACCCTTCTATGTAACAAACACTAATGGTGTTGCACTAACATTTTCAAACTGTGGACTCTGTCCAAACATGTCACTCTGAGCCAATTTCTTATTTATAAGACATAAGTCTTCTAAAAGAGAAGAACACAATTCTTATTGATTAGAATGGACAGAATGCCTGAAATGGAATCTGAATCACTGGACCTGTTTGCACCTGGTATTACTAAATAAAAGAACATATCCTCTATTTAGTAAAATTCATGGATTTGTGCCCAGTAAAGGTATCTGCTATCAGAAAGCTCTTCAAGAGATAAGCTTAGTTTCCCATGCCAATATACTTCGCTGTCTGAATAAATAATGAAAGAGGATAGCAGTCCTTGTGATTTCCTTTTTGCATCCTACGGAACTTTAATGTTCACAGAAAGAGTTAAAAGACTGCACTGATGATACAGCACCATTCGTTCACCAGGACTGCTATTATGATAGTGTAAACTCATAGCAAATCTTCCAACCAGAACAACTACTTACAGCTATTTACACCAGTGATGTGATATAGTCTGGATATGGACATACAGCATATCCCTCTTTTGTAAGAGCCTCTTAGAGATGTACTAGTTGCTTGAACTTTTCCCCAGATGTGCTACTCCTTTAATCTGTTACTGTTTTCTCAAAAACTGTGGCTCATTAGTTAAAAGTAATGTTTTCCAATGTAAGATTTTCAGTTGTGTTCAAAGGTGAAGGCATTCCATCCCAAAAAGAAACGTGCTTTTACACATCTCCTGTATTACAGCCTTCAATTAATTTCYAAATTTATTGACCTCAATCAAAAACAACTACACTAACCCCAAAAAAGTGTAGATAAAACTTAAGACTGGAAGATGGAATAGATAAATACACAGACAAACTTAAGCTGAACAAACAGATAGCTAAAATTTAAGATTAACCAGAATATGAGTTTCCAAGTCCTTTAAAATTCCTGGCAAGTTGAATTATAAGTAAAACACCACAGTCATCCTCTTCAGCTTCTTTTTCTTTTTCTTTTCCTTTTTTTTTTTTTTTTAAGTTTAAAAGAAGAAATACTTTTTGGCCCTCACAAGATATCAGTTVAAGCTTTCTAATTTTGCTGTTCAAATTCACATGACACTATATGAAACCCAAAAGTTGAGAAAGATTTTGAAGAGTCTAAAATAAGGATTAATTATTTTCTAACAGTTTTCTCTCTGATATTATTGCATTTGTTCAGAAATGATATTCCAGAAGAGTGTACATGATTTGTTAATCATTCACCATAATCCAAAATGTTGTTGTTTTTTACTGGCAGAAAAGCTTATGTTTGACTGGATTTTTTTGTCAGGTAGAGTTCTCCTAGTACATGGAGTGTAGAGTCAGCTCCACACCTACTAAGCCTTGCTTTAAATGGCAGRTTACAAATTACTGAATAACAATTCTCTGGATTGCATTTTTCCCATTTATTATCTTTCTTTTATTGCCATGCATCATTTTCTGTTGGCTAAACAGAATCTAAGAATAAAATTCTGTTTTCTGTGGATAAATAAATAAATAAATAAATTATTCTTACCAAGTTTACAGTGGGGGAGAAGATACTGCTACGGAAAGTCCTCTGCTGCAGATTGTTCGCTGATAATACAACAAAGGTGGAATGCATTTAAATAATTTGCTCATATCATTAGAAAGATTACATTCTAAGGGTAGCATATCTACTGGGTCATCTGGGATAATTGTTTTTAGTTACTTCGGGTAAATATCATGACTTGTAGTCAAATTCATTTTTAACAGAATACTCTGACTTATGTAGTAAATGGCCTAATAATTCCCAGAAGTATAGTATTTAATGCTGCTTACGACGTCCTGCATATAACTTTACATAATCCRTCTTGATAGAGTTATTTTGGCAGGCAACTTTGTTAAAAGTGGTTTCGTGTTTACTACATTGCTGTTTCATGAGGTTTCCAAGAAAGAGTTATAAGCTTGACTGAGTCACAACCGCTAGAGTTTTATTGCCATTCTTTTCAGTAGTTTTAACTGATACTTATCCCACAGGGGTAGATAGTAAAAGGCAGATGCTTGTTTATTCTTTTTCTTACTTTCCTTGGGTTGGAAACTTTTATAAGATAATAGTGGAAAAGCAATTCATACAGAATAATGTGACAAATGTAATTTTGAAGTTGTGATTTCTATTCCTTCTCTTCAGTCCATTACTGAATGTTGTCTTTGAGTTATATAGATGGGTTATTGGACTCCAAAATGAACTGTTAATTTAATAATGAGGATAGCAATAGGTACAATAGGTAGTCCCTTACAGAATTCCCAGTTTTACAAAGTAAATAAAATTAATGGGAAATGACTGCCYATCTTTCAGCTGTTAATTTGCAGTTATTGCTCATCTCAGGCAAGCATAAAAAATATATAGAAGGGGKTTTTATGTCTTTTTAAAAAAATAATTATAGATTTTTAATTTTTTAAAGCTTTTTCCATAATGGTCCATACACTGTTCACAGGGAAAAAATCTATTTTTTTTTTTTTTTTTTCCATAGGTATGTTTTAAGACTGCTAATTACTTTCAGGCATAGCAGAGATCATTGAAAATATTTATCAGCTGAATACTTTTTACAACTTGTGATGCCAAATTTAATGGAAACATTATAATGTAGAAAGAGATAGCACTGATTTATCCTGAATATTTTAAAACAGCAACAGTATCTCCACTATTTGACCACAGCATTGTATCATATTACAGTATTGAGCAATTGACATATTTGATATTTTCCACTTTTTTAAGTGAATGGAATGATGAGTAGTCTTCTAGCCACCAGTGGGACTGCAACAGCTATTAGAGACCTGACAAGTAGAAGTTAGGTGATATGCATTCGCTAATTGCTTACTTGTTAACCATTTTAAACTAGATTTTGGATGTTTACTGTTCAACAATAAAATTCTGACAGGGGAAGTCTAAAGTTAACTTCAGTACTAAGCCTGATTAAAATTAAAGTGATCTACAGTATCTTCTCCTCTTTAGGAACTTTACGTTGGTTTTCATCACTTTTTCACAATTGCATTCAGAAACACACATCTAGAGCTCTGGATGTTAACCTTGCCTTGTTTGAACAGACAGCAAGATATTGTTTTATGTGTCTCTTTACATTCAGATGTTTAAGAAGTTTAATTAATTTATAAATGGTGCTTGGAATAAAAAATAACTGCAGACTCCAAAGAGAAGTGCTTAAACCTCATGAGACAGTAAATAATGCCTTCCATTGTAATTTTCTTTGGGGCAAGCTTAAGTAGAACTTACATGGTAACGTATCTGAATACAGTTAGTGGGTATCCCTCCAGATTCCACTGCCTATGTTGAGTAGATGCTTGATGCAGTTCACCACACAGAGCACCTAGTGTTGTCTAAAGATGCCTGGTGCTTTGCATCGCCAAGTGTTGTAAGGAAACCTTAGTATGAATGAGAATCAGGTGTTTACTTTCCTGTTGATACAGATGCAGAAAATAGGGAGTATTTTATTTCCTAAAGGTACATTCTTCCTATCCTTTTCAAGCTTTAGCATGAGCTGATTCTMGCATATTTGGCAACACTATAGAATATAGGAGGAATCCATCAAATCCAGGCATGTTGAGATCAGCAGAAATCTGTGCCCATTTTATTTACCATAAATGAGTAATACACTATTTCTTCTGCCTAATAAAACCAAACTATTTGCCAGTTGTTAGCCTGTTGGAATAAGATGCTTAAGTTAAGCCACATGAAGGATGAAAGAGGAACTAGAGTTTAAATTCCCTAGGAAAGTCTCTTTACAAGTTTTATCTGCTGTACATCATACTATTCATACATAGTCAAAAATCAGTGAACAAGGTTGCAAGTGTTATCTTGTAAATATATAATACAAACCCCAAAGTTATAAAAGGGAAAGTGTTTCAATCCAAATGTTCATGTTTGCTGCTTTTAGTTTTAACTCAGGAATCATTCCAACACACAGTAGCAGCCAGGAGGAAAAAAAAAAATCAACAAAACTTCTTACAAGAAAATGTAATATAAAATAGAATAAATGAAAGAGCTTCTGATCACCCTAAGCAGCACCGGGGTTAATACCTCTAACATCTGTCCTGATCTCTGTGGTTTAAGCTTTTAACTAACTTTAATTAAATAGACTCTTTGGTGTACCAGGATGCATATGACTGGGATATGAATAAAAGAAATAAACAGCACAGACTGGCATATGGTTGAAGGCACATGCATCATATGATTTTTGTAATACCATTTTTTTTAATCTATTTTAACATTCATGACCAGTAAAAGAGCTTAAAACAGAAATAGAATTGTCTCCCTGGATTTGGAACTTTGACTGTTAGTGAAGGTTCTCTTTTTCTATTATTTTTTCCATTGCAGAAAGTATATTAAAAAAAACCCCACCACTATAGGTCTTAATTGTCATATGCACAATCTGCAATGTTTAAATGGACCCTGTGGATTTTGGTCCAAAACCAAACCAATCAGTTACAAGCTATTTTTCTTTTCTGTTAGATGTTCTCCTGCAATATTTGCATAAATGTAACCATGCTGTCCGTCTTTTAACTTTCACTCAATTAATTATGCTCCCAGCCCCCTGCTGATGGACAAAAATGAGACTTCATCTGCAAATAGCTTCAGCAGTTTACAGCTTATTAAATGCCAAAATCTAGTTAAGACAGTTTGAGAATTCTCATGTCAGGCATTTCAACATGCCAGTTTTAACACAAAACTGTTATTTTAATAAGGGAAAAAGGTGAACCCACTACCCCAAGACAGGGGAAAGAAAATGCAATAAAATAAAGGTAATGGACAGATAAGAATTTTCTACAAATTATGTACTTAGCATATGTGGCACAGTATCAGTATGTTTTAATTGGTTTCCCTAATAATGAAAAACATTGGAAAAGACTACCAGTTGACAACAAAATGGTCCCTGTAAATTGCAAACAGCTTTAGTCTACAATATCACCTTTTATAATTTTTATAAAAGTCTGAACAAACCTTGGAATAAGCAGATTACATACTAAAACATTCTAAAAAAATTGCTTCTCTATGACTCTTTTTGACAGCTTTTACATTTTGCACCAAGCATCTGGTGCTTTCATTTTTCAGTACATAGCGTTCTGGTATACTTTATACCAAGCTGGGCTGATTCTTGATTTAAAACAGAAATGGAGACGCAGTATGGTATACAGGGAAACTGAAGTGTGCCATGCTCCAAAATAAATTCAATACATAGTTTCACACTATAACCTTGACCAGATCACTTAACCTGCTTGAACTTTAAGCAGTCTCTATTTAAAACTGGATATAATCAAGATCTCATTGAAGAATAAATTTTATGCCTGAATGTCAGCTTCTCATTTTGAATGAATTATGAAAAAAGGGCTAACAAAATTTCTTTTCAATATTACAAGCTACATTTAATTGTTTCAATTTATTTTTGTTGTTAGCTTATAAACATTCCTTTAGCTGTCTGTTGTTAGTGAAGTACATATAAAAATGCCAGTCAAAAAAAGAAAGAGACAAATACAAACTTTAAAATATATTATTTCAGTTGCAGTTGTGAAGAATATAATTTCAATTATTTTCTTTTTTTGGGGTGGAAGAATAATGTCTAAGCTGAAAGAGAAAGATTATTTTTTTCCTAAAAATTTCTGACATATTATCTGGGTTATTGTGACATATTTTGTCATGTTTGTTGTCTCATGTTATAAACTATAAGTGACCGAGCTGAACATGACATGATAATTCATGACAGAAATGTCAGGAATTAAGATAAAGAAATATAACGTATGTCCAGTCATATAGCAATTACCAGTTCTCTTATAAAGTGCTTAGATTTTTCATGTTTAATGTAATGGAAAAAATTACAGTGTATAATATTGTATCAATTTCCAACCTTAATATTATCTTTAATTTCTGAAAATTTATTTCAAAGTAGTATACACTAATGACCTCATCATGTAGAAGTATAGTGAAATTTGTTGATCTATATTAAAAGATACATTTCTCAACAAGCAGACCCAACACTCAGGCTGTTCCATGTGAAATGCCCCTTCAGCATCTGCTTCCTAGAGTCTAAATTCCCACTGTGTTGGTGAGAAASTATCAGCCTTCTCCTTTGCATAAATAAATGTGCCTGCAAGCAGACTCCTCTCACAGCCAGAATAGAGGGCACACGTGAGATATATTCCTGTTTTGCATGATTCTGTTGTTGTTAAACTTCTATTTTTCTTAGTCATTGTTTGTGCTTACAAAGATTTTCCATCATCTGCCCAGCCCAAAAGAGTGTAAAATCTCAGAAAAGAAGACACAGATAAAAAGTGTAGTGGAGTGTCAATCTTCCTTTATAATATATCTCCTTTATTATGTCTGTCAAAGCTGGTTTTTTGTTAGCTAACTTCTTTTAGGTATAGTGGTAGAAGCAGGTGCTGAGGACATTTTTTAGAGATAGTAATGCCTTATCGCCAACATGTAGGAGGGTGGCTGATCACCACTACTTCTAGACACTGTAGAAGAAAGTACAGAAATAATTGTGGGAGAAGTAGGTAAAAGAGAGATTGAGTCTAGCATGACTGGTAACAGCCTTCAGGCAATCCAATAAAAGATCAGACTCGCAATGTAATCAAGAGTGTCAGAAAAAGAGTGGGGGTGGTGGTAGTGGTGCAGAGGACTCAGGAGGAAAGATAAAGTGGTCATTTTCCTGACATCTGTATTAACTCACAACTGGCATATAGAGGAAAAGTGTATTTTTACATTTTTAAATTTCAGTGTTTTAACATCATGATGGACAATCTGCCCTGGAGACCAAAGTCTTGTCCTCCATCCTGGGTAGTGACATTAACTTCTGCTTCATGCATTCCGCCTCTTCTCCTTCCGTATTGACATAGATGGACCACTTCTAGGCATGACATAGTAGGTTATGCTCTGCCAATCGGTGTGCCAATTAATGCTAATTATAGAGATATGTTTTGTGAGATGAGTATTCCTATGCCTATGAACGGCAGAAAGTACTGGAGGGCAGCACTGGAAATATTAGTGCGTTTGGCAAAGTGTAAAAATTAGGATTATCAACCTGAATGCTTGTTAACCTGTTTTAAAAAGATTTTCAAGGAGAAGGTGATATCTGATTAAGCTGCTTTGGGTTTTGACCAAATTTTCAATCAGAATAATGATTGTGAATTAGATTCATTGAGGTCCATGGAGAGAAATGAATATTGAAATATTAAAAATACTTTTATGTTGCCAGGTATTGATGCCCAGTAGTAATTTCTGTCAGATAAAGTGGAGTAGATTTATTCTATCAAGACTAAAATTTAATACATTTAAGGCAGGATGGAGGCAATTCTCAAGTTGGGAAAGTAGGAAGGACATTATGCAAAATATAAAAAAGGGAGTTTTTCCAAAAAAATTCCAAAGGAAAATTGGGAGCACATTAAAATTTTCCTTTTGTATCATCAAACTTCATGTATGAGATAATTTGATGCATGTACAAGCCTTGTCTCAAACTAGTAAGAGATTTTCTCTACCTCATTCTACCTACTTACTGTGTGGAATATGACATATCATGTTTCATACCATAAATGATCATTTCCTTTTTCCTACTCATTCCTGTTTATATTTATGAGAGAAATTATTTAGGCTTTTTCTGGCAATCCAAGTTCAAATTCTCCATTTTCCCCATAATGTTTTTGTTCACTTCACACAAAGAGTCAGCTATTACAAGTATTTTTGGTAGGTACGTTTGAATTCTTTTTTGCATAGTTTGCTACTACAGGAACAAAACATGTACATTTCATTTTAGCCTTGATAATTTTTCTTCTTCTATAGTGAAAAATTTGTCTTACATATATCAATAGACGGAATCAGATAAAGTGAAGTCTTTCATTTAATTGGAGAGAAAGGACAATAGGATTTAGTCCATAATGACTTTTTTTTTTAAAGAMTTTTTCATTATTTTGAGGACCACATAAGCCCTAGAATACGGAAACTGCATTTAAAAAAAAAAATCTATTAATCTAAAAGAGATTTTTCTCCCTTGTATTTCAACAAGGTACAGTACTGCAGAATTATGTAAACCAGGAAAACGTTTCCACCTGTAGCATGAATGTAGCAAACTTGATTGTTATTACAGAAGCAGCAAAGTTAATACATATTAGAAGAGCAACACATGCTGTATTGCTATTAAAAGTTCCCCAGATGCTCTTTCTGTAGTGCTATGACTATAATGTATTCAAAGCAGAGATATATGCTTCATTAGTTGTAGAGGTGTTGGCACTTGCTGCTTTATAGCCAGAAAGAAATAATAGATCATAAAGAACAAGAATGTGTAAAGGAATGAAAAACAGTAATCAAATATATATGTTTATACACAAACAGAAACCACAATAAGGATACACATACACCTGTTTTTAAACATATGTGTGTACACCCTTTATGTAGAAAGCCTCCAGAATGTGGATATGCTTATTTTTAAATGTTCCGGTTTCGTGAGAATGTTGGACATCATAGGGATGTAAGATGTAAACAGATGTCAATTTTATACTTTGAACAACAGAACTGATTAACTATTCTGCGAATACTATAGTCTGGGGCCAACAATAAAGAACTGAAATTGTTTAGACATTTATTATGCAGCATGCTTTCAAAAAGGGCAGCTTCCTTTTATACATCATTATAAACTCACTACCTAACTGTAGTTAGAATAAAATATTTTGATTCTGCCTTTCTTAGTGCAGAAGTGGAAAGAACATATTCTTAGGCACTGAACGACAGAATTTTCAGCAACCTACTCTGTTAGCATACAGAACGGCTAACTGAACCCTGTAGAAATCTGGTCAGCTAGCATTATTCCTCACATTCCAACCCCCTATGAGTATTGCTTTTTACTTATATTTATAACTAATGGAAGACTAATCAAGAAGGGGCACCATTTGCAAAGGAATGTACAAATACAAATATATTGTTGGTCCCACTCTGAGGAGCATGCAGTGGAGAGGTAACACTGAAGAAAAAAAGGAGGAAGAAGGGGAAAAGGAAGGGGAAGGGGAAAGGGCAAAGAAAGGGGAAAGGGAAAGGGAAGGGGAAATAAAGGCAAACATAAAGGTGAAGGTGAAGGCAAAAGAAGGAAAAGAAGGGTCATAGAGAGGTAGTTGGTAGAATTCAGGGAAGAGAAGGTATGAGGGCCAAGTAAGGAGAAACATGAACAAATTATGAAGAAGAGAGTGGGAAAAGTTTTTGGCAAAAAGCTACTTAGCAAAGGGTATAAAAGATACGATCAAAATGCTGAAATGCTCTGAAGCAAGGATTCATCTGCCTGAGCTTTAGGCAATGTAGTGAAGTAGGTCCATCTTATGTGTAATTAATCTGACCTATGTTAGATTAGGTTCCTTTATAAAAATGTATACAAGAATATACTGGTTGCCCTATCAGTTGCCCTTCTGAATCAACAGTTTTTCTGAATAACAGAGATTTTTCAACTCTACCTCATAAACAAGCTTTTTTAATTCAGACCTGTTAAATTGCTCAGCAGAGCCCTGGACTGAAGCTCTCAACATGCTCTTCATATGTTTAACCTAGATATCCCCAGAAATGAGTTTGCAGATTTAATGCTTTCAGTCATTTGCAAATAAACTTGCAGGAAAATACAGTTAATGATTCTGCATGTCTAGAATGTCTTCATTGAGTGGTCCTGTATTAGAGTTGTGGATGTGTAATACCTGTCTGCAGACATTGCTTTCCCAGAAAACCAGGAACAAGTTGAAAATTACATCATTTTTTAGTTCCAACTAACTCCTTCCCACTCTACTACTGTTAATATATCATCAGTGATATAGCAGAAACTCCTGACTTTGGACATTAGGCTATGTCTGAGATTTTTCACATAATCAAATCCTCTTTGGATTTTTGTATCAGCCACCAATTTTGACCACTTTAAAATCTCTAGGACCAAATCTCTCAGAAATAGACTTTGCTGGTGAATTTTGTACTTTTTCTTATTCTGCTGAAATGCAACTGGTTGAAAACATGTATTCCGAAGCCAGCAGGTGTTTTGGGAGTCATATTTTTACTCCCTCTTGCCTCGCTTCAAACCAACTAAAAATTAGAGGCATTGATATGAATTGTGATTCATATCATCCAACTTCAGCTATCTGAAAGTAAGTCATAAGTACAAACTAATCTGTTTGGATACTCAGTGGAATCTACAGCTGGCAATTCAGAACATCCTGAAATGCCTAAAATACTTGTCTCTGGTGACACCCATTTCTCTTCATTGTTGTCTAAAAGTCAAACTTAGACTATAGGAGGTTAAGTAGATTCAGACTGGATACTTAATTTTTAGAAAGGAATCTCATCCATAACTCTGTATCTACGAATACTGTTATTCTAATTTAGTATTATTTTAAACACATTTTGCACAGATAAAAAGATCATATGAACAAGGCAGCAGATAAGCAGGCCCAATGCAAAGCTGAAGGGAGTATAATTTAGTTTTAGGTTAACATTAACATTTTTTCTCTCTTTATTCTTTCCAAACAGTCTTTTCTGTTTTCTCTGATCTTCTTACTTGCCTGTTAGATACTAAGATGGTTTCAGTGGTATATGACAATTGCAGTTGTAAAAAAGCCTAATGAAGCATATGTGAATGCAAATACTCATCTTAGTGACACTAATAATGGAATATAATGCTAGTGAAGCCAAAAATGTATAGCGCAATTTTATAATACACTTTGATTTTACATATTTATGTATTTAAGAACAGGGTGTATAATGAATGTACTGAACACTGTAAAAGTTTTCCTTTTTGTACTCGTAGTGTTTCAAGTGCTGAAATCTGAAATAGTGCTGTGTGCACAGTGTTCTACTAAGCTTTCAATGAAATATTTCAACATAACATTAAAGAAAGAATGGTACTAGAATCAAAAGTGGATTTTTTTGGTTTTGTTTTATTTAGGTTATTTTAAATCTTATTTCTGAGCCACTCTGTGACATCTGTGGGTAATGACACAGAGTATTTACATTTATTTTCTCTTTCAGAAGTACAATGGTTTGAATATTGTTATTTAATATTTCATTATAGTGATTTCAGTGTAGAAAAATATGTCAACAGGGTACCCTGAAAGAGGAATGTTCCTGACTAGTTCAGATGATGATAACTCACAGAACACTAGCCGTGTTTAATGACTCTTTTCATCCTTCCTGGGACTGTTGTTAGTGTCTATGCAATGGCAGAGGAGTGAATCTCTTGCATTCTCTCTAGAATCTGCCCCTAGGGTAAAGTCCTCTAGGTTTCATCAAACATGTTTGAACAGCATGAGCAAGTACTTTCCATGTTATGAACCAGCATCAGGATCCCCTAAAACACAAACGRCTTTATATGATACTTCTTTTTAGGTAGTTACCCAACTAATTGAAATGTTAAACTTGAACAAGTTCACTGAACTGGATAATAACAAACTAAAATTAGTATAAGCGTGCCTAGGGCAAAATGTAGTTTCTTACATCAGTCTTAACTTTCAGCTCAGCTCTTTCTCTGAAAAGTATGTGACCAAGAAAAGTCCTAACAAAATCACATTTACAAGACTATGGTAGAATACCGACTCATAAGATTGGTTTTCCACAGTGAGAGTATTTGTTTTTCCACAGTGATGTTATTCTTTTTCAACACCCTTTCCTGACATTTATTATTGACTAGTTACTGAGAATCTGTCTGGGAATCTACAGCTGTCCTCTTCTATGTATGTAGAAAATCTCCCACTTTAAAACATACACACCTCCACCCAGTAAAGGAACTGTTGTGACAATAGGTTATAATGTACCTAGGTTAAGAAAGACAGAAAATAGCATATGTGGTAAGTAATTATCAGGCAATTATAGTTGTAAGTAGTTATTCTCAATTGCAGCTCCAAATACACTGATTTTATCTCTGTGTATTAAGAGCTACTATAGATAGCTGATGATCTGGAAAAAAATGAAGAAATGAAAAAAGAGRATCTTATAGCTAATAAACTAAAGGGAAAATAGTGTTCTAGAATTTACAGCTGAACCTAAACCAGTGCCTAGGAAATGACCAAAATGCAGTTGGATTTCAGCATCCAGYGTATGTGGATTTAGATATTTCAGTGAAAATAGAGTCCAAAGATTAACTTAGTCCTTACTTCCTAATTTATTTTTGTTTTTATCCAGTGACTTTCAAGTGCGGAATATATGCTAGAGGTGGTAGCTTTTAATCTCCCAGTCCCAGTCATGATTAGTTGGAGAGTGCCTGGAAAACAGACCTTAACAAGAATATTGTGGGCTTGAGATGTTAGGAAAAAGGTGAGTATGGGAGATGCTGAGTAGAATATTGAGTACGGTCAAAATAAATTAATCCGACAATATCGGAGGGAATTAAATAGGTCAAGGAAAACTGCCTAAGGTTTTGCATAGGCTCAACAGGAGACACCTGTGTGGCAAAGTGACAGGTTTAAATCATGCACCTCCATGACAGAATATCTGGAGGTGAAGAATCTAATTAAATCTAGTCTTTTAAATGGCATGCTATACCTCAAATTAAGATCGGGTGTTTGAAGTCAGAGTAACTATACACTTTGTTGCGTGTGCATTCAAGTGGTATTGACACCTGAATGTGTCCATTTTTCTTTTACCTTATATTGCTGGTGGGTTTGATTTTTGCCACAGTAGCAAAGGAAAAGAAGAAGGGAAATTTAGTTACTTTCAGATATTTTAATGAATTTTACTAACACTTTTAAATAAAGGTTATATACCTATTTCATTTTTAAAAGAGAAATCTGATTTTGTAATGACTTATTTTATTGCATCATGAGACCAAAATGAGCAGTAGATGCTGCTGACTTTCTACGTCATTTTGTGTTGATCATTTATAAATTGTTACAGCCATACTTCAGTATGGATAAACCTGCAGTGGAAGGCATCAGGGTTCTGCATATGTGGTGCTATGCAGGAATCACTTGAAGGAATAATAGATACTTCTTATGGAAAACATAAAGCAGTGGACAGCTTTTCCCCAGATTTTATTTGTGTGGTCGTTGTCCTTCTGCATAAATGTTGTTTGCTCATGTATGAAAATCCCTTGAATTTTGATGTTCCAGAAGCTTGATTCATTCTTCAATTTAATTCTCTGTTCACAGAAACATCAAAAGGTTTTATCCTGGGAGATTTTTAAGTTTTATTTTTCTAACTRTTTTTTTGCCTATTGGTTAAGAGATGGTAAATGTAAAATTACTATATTTTAATTAGTAAGAAGTAATATCTTTCTACTGGAGACACAGGATGCCCTTATTCTACTTACTTTCATCAAAAATTGTAGTTATTCAAGAACGCATAATTAGCTTGTTTTAATCTTATCATTTTCAGAGGCATACTACAGTAATTGGCTTTCTTTCCTCTCCTTTTTAGTTAGAAGATTGCTAAAGGATCAATGGAGAATACATTTTTCTATTCTGCAGCATCAATTACAGTGACCCTGGGTGTAAATTTATTGATTTTTCTTATTAGAACATTATCACCAGTTATTCACAGCATGGTGTTTATTAATTAGTAAGGAAAATAAAGATTCATTTGTGAAAAACCTTCCTTTTAAGTTCTCTACCTAGCACATTCATAGCTATATGAGATATCCTAATTGTATTCTGCCTTTATGAAGTACCATGCAGTATTACATTCTCTATTTGTTTGKTTTTTCTTATCAACCTGAAAAAAAGTTACAGAATTATGTCAACTACAGTTCTGAGGTGTAGAAAGTGTCCAGTTTGACTATTGACTTGCAGAAGCTGCACAAGCCTCTTGCATCCTATGCTCGTGATGGCTACTTTATTCTGAGAGGAAAATAATGGGATAGAATGGAATGCTAAAACCAAAAACATACAAAAAAAATAAAGAAGAAAAGAAAAAAAAAAGAAAATAAAAAGAAGAGGAGGAAACAGATACTTACTGAGTTATCTCCTAGGCACAGCTCAACTTTCCAGTTATCCCTGCAGAAGGCATACCAGGTAGATAGATAGATAGATAGATAGATAGAAGGAAACCAGCATTTAATTTAACAGTCCTGCTAATCAGAATTATACAGGGCTGAGGAAGGAGAGAGGAAAAAATCAGTAGATTATGATTTTTTTTCATTGGTCTTTTCCCATGAATCTGATACCTCCTTAGTATTTCAGTTTTTTGAACTGAAATAAGTAGTTAAGTACAGCTAAGACCTGTATTCTGGCTTTGGATGGGGGGACTTGGCACCTCGGTCCATGACATATTAGTTAGTGGGTGAATGGAAGCAGATTAAATATTTAAAAGAACATACAATATTTTTTTTTTCCTGTGGGGTACATGACTAATAACACATTTAAGATGTGTGAATAGCATTTGTATTAAAGTTTAATACCACAGTTGTAGGGCCTTGTTAAGTTAAAACTATTTTGTTTAACAAGACAAAATGTGTTCAGAGTATTTGTCAATTTATAGCAATTATAACAGAGAAATTATTGCTGGATTCAAGAGGTTGGATTAGAGATCACAGAAATCTATTCTCATTGGTCAGGCCCTGTGTTTCTATTTTCATGTATAGGAAGAGCAATAATTTGTAAAAGAAGAAATTAATAATATTTTGAATGGGATACAAATAAAATCTAGATATCCAAGAATTTATCAACAATTACAGATTTTTTTTTTTAGGGGGGGGGGGAATATATCACTATTAATATGAAAAGCCTTTAGCTAGGTCTTTTTTACAATGTGAATTTTGAAAACAATATAGGTCATGATCCTACCTCTATGTTTGAATAGGACCAACTAATTCCATTTAAAAAATCCTGTTGAGCTAGTACATATGTTCTTCATTATGACCTACCTGTAAGGATTGATTGCAACCAAAATACAATGCTGTTCATTTGCTATGAAAACCACACTAGTCTGTGTGGTTCCACTTTAACATCAGTTAGAAATAAGATCTTTAGATGGTAGGTGTCTTTCTGAAGGCTATAAGCAAGTATGTCTCTAAAAAGCTGGCAGAAAGAGTTACACTGAGTGCACCGAAGGCAACTGCCTTAATATCCAGAACATGAAATGACACAGCATTGAACTAGAAATATAGGATGTCCTATCTGCTTCAGATTAGGAAATGGGACTGGTTTAATTTGAAAAATTTGAAAATTAGTTGTTAAGAAAAACCTGAAACAAAACCAAAAAACCAGAAACAGAAAACATAAAAAATTTTTCTTACATAAAAAAGCTTCATTCATAATAATGTGAATAAAACAATTTCAGTTTCAATAGTACAGCCTTTCCAGCAAACATACAATGATATCTTAATGCAATTTTGCTTGAATAAAAGTCCAGCATACAGCACAGTATAAACAATATTTAATATATAAAAATAAATTGGTCTTCAGTCGAATAATTGTATGTGAAACCCAGTTAAAGATAATTTTTACAACTGAGATATAATAAAGCTAAAAATCAGTCTCAAAGTAGAAACATAGGATCTTACATTCAGGAGCAACAGGGTACACTGCTGTAATAAATTATCATTCCTTTTATCAAGTACTGAGATTGTAATTCAGTCCTGAAGGTAGTTTATGGTATCAGCAGAAGCTTCTGATGGAATCAAATTCCATATATTATTGGGCATGTTAACATTGAGGTTACCATTGTCTATATATTTCCTGCATTATGTTTTGCTCGGTTTACTAATCAGAATGAGTTGCTTGTGCAGAGCTCTGAGGGTCAAAGCTAGCCATATTCTATTACATACATCATTACCAACATTATTGATTCTTGAAGTGGATTTTTATTTTTCTTTTCTATTTAAATACATTATTATTATTGGYGATTATGTGGAAAGCAAAAGGTAGATGTTGGTTTCCCAACTAGCTTTATTCATGCAATATAGTCAGTAGAGTTAATATTAAAATTAATATAATGGTAGATGTTGATTCACAAAGTACAAATTTGTTTACAAAATATACATGGAAGCATTATTATATTAAAATCTCCATAACTTATAAGTAAGCATGTAGCCATATGTTCTTAAAGACTAATATCCTCAGATGTTAGGAGTAGTTAAGCACTGGAACAGGACAATTAGAAATAGTGAAATCTCTTTTATTGAAGGAATAGATTAAAAAAAATATCAGTGTACATGTATTCTTGCTTCAGTTAAGAAAGATGAATATGATGACTTTTTAAATCTTGAGGATCGTTCCAATCCTGCATTACTAGGAACTGACATATGTTTTAGAGTAATCAGTTGCTAAATCCTCATTAATTCAATAGTGCTAATGAAGCCTTTAATCCACTTCTCTGTCTCCATTTAGAAATAGCCTAGAGTTTTAAACTTCTTACTCTTAGTCTAGTAAATAACATATTCAAAATGAATTGCAAATTGTTCCTGGACAGTACTCTACCTGGAACTGTTACATCAGAATGAATAGATGACATATTTTACAAATCTATTTATTAGGAACAAAGATCTAGAAATACTCTTTTCTAAGCTGTGGATGAAAAACAGCATAAATGGTAACTGGAGTGTCACTTTAATATTTGCATGGACTACATCCTTAAAATTTGTAGTGTAAGAAATGCTTTTTTTCAAGTAAGCATAAAGAAATTGTGAAGTTACTGTAAATGTACCAGTCCTCTGAAGAATCTTCTCACTGATATCAAAGTCTGGATGTCCAGAGGGCATCTTCACAGTTCCTGGCTTCAAAGAAAATAAGAATGGAAGGGAAGGATTTTTTTTTTTTTTTTTTTTAACCAGAAAGTCCTATATTCTTACTCTTGTATAAAAGCAAAAGCATCACTAAAATTAAGAGGATATCCATTAAAAAAAATTAAAAAAAGTAGTCTTCTTCCTGTGCAAAGATGGATGCTGCAATACCTCAATATTTGGTAGAATATACTGTGGTATGCAAAACACTTTTATTCAGGATTATCGATTTTGTAGTAGTTTCGTAGCTTTACCAAACACACTGGCTTGTAGAAAATATCAAGTGCCTAAGAATACATGCAGATATTAAATATATTATGCTTTTTTCTTTACAAATGATATGAAGACCGTTTTGGAAGGTAGGAAAATATGCAAACAGAAGGAGAGATGAGAAAAGATGCTTCACTTGATCACTTCCCTTGGAAATATAGGTGTAATATTTTATTGTTTCATGTGCAGTAAGTGATCACAATTAATGCTTTCCTAAAGATGACTGCAGTGTAGATTACACTTACAAGCATACAGAACTTCTCAACAGCTTCATCTAGTTGGAAATTAGGAAGGTCATAAAATCAAGGACCATAAACTAAAATACAGATATTTGCAAAAAGAGATAAGAAGATCACTAAAAAAAAAAAGTCTATGAAATTGGGTGGTCTTGAAGAGAGTATTAATTGCATGAGGTTCAACAAGGCCAAGTGCAAGGTCCTGCACTTGGGTCACAACAACCCCAGGCAACGCTACAGGCTTGGGGAAGAGTGGCTGGAAAGCTGCCCGACCGAAAAGGACCTGGGGGTGCTGGTCAACAGYGGGCTGAACATGAGCCGGCAATGTGCCCAGGTGGCCAAGAAGGCCAACGGCATCCTGGCCTGTATCAGGAATAGTGTGGCCAGCAGGAGTAGGGAGGTGATCGTGCCCCTGTACTCGGCACTGGTGAGGCCGCACCTCGAATACTGTGTTCAGTTTTGGGCCCCTCACTACAAGAAAGACATTGAGGTGCTGGAGCGTGTGCAGAGAAGGGCGACGAGGCTGGTGAAGGGTCTGGAGAACAGGTCTTCTGAGGAGCGGCTGAGGGAGCTGGGGTTGTTTAGCCTAGAGAAGAGGAGGCTGAGGGGAGACCTTATYGCTCTCTACARCTACCTGAAAGGAGGCTGTAGAGAGATGGGTGTTGGTCTCTTCTCCCAAGTAACAAGCGATAGGACGAGAGGACATGGCCTCAAGTTGCACCAGGGGAGGTTTAGATTGGATATTAGGAAAAATTTCTTCACCGAAAGGGTAGTCAGGCATTGGAACAGGCTGCCCGGGGAAGTGGTGGAGTCACCATCACTGGAGGCGTTCAAAAAATGTGTGGATGTGGTGCTTCGGGACATGGTTTAGTGGGCATGGGTTGGACTTGATGATCTTAAAGGTCTTTTCCAACCTTAATGATTCTATGATTCTATGATTCTATGATTCTATTCTTTAAAAAAAAAAATCGGTTAAAATATTGAAATATAGTACTCTTTTCCACCTAAAAATTACAGTTCTTTAAGTCAAGTCCCATTGAATGTAAGGTCATATGTACTACGAAGCAAAATGAAAGACAAGTAAATCCGTGGTGAATCATTTTGTGGACAAACAGATTAAATATATATAATTATGATGGTTTTCACCTATTAAGCCTCCATCTGAGGATGGCAGATTACTACAGAACTAATTAAAAAAATTATCAAAGGTACATAGGCACTTAACTCATTATTGCCAGCTACAGTAAGGGGCATAAATACCTGTGAGAATCTGGGCTCAAGTGGTTAGTCCCTATCAGATCTAGAAAAAAAAATCTGAAATTTAATTCTTCTGATATTATTCACATTGGTTTGTGCTTAGGAAGAGCTAATGTGTTCCTCACCTGATGGCATTGTGCCCTTTCTTAAATACATTTTCCCCGAGGTGCCACCATCTAGTCCAGCCTCCAGCTTAAAGTAGGATTATTACCAATATCTGATCAGGTCAGCCTGTTAGCTGGCTGCAAAGGTGGAGATACCACAACTGCTGTAGGTAACCTGCTGCATTAAGTTGATTGAGAAACTCCTTTCCCAGCCAATTGGGCCTTCGGCCAAAATTCCCAGTATTCCTGCACAATGGGGGTAGTTTGTCCCTGAGCTCCCAACACATTTTCTTTTGAAATCAATTAGCTCCCCTCATTGACTTTCTTTTCCCTCCCAGCAGCTTCCCAAAGGATTTCCTAGCACTTGTTTAAAGAGTTTGAAGTCTGTTCTTATTAAGTTCAGAGACCTAGTCCTGGTGCTTATCTTCCCAGCATTACTCTCAGGAAGATAATCTAACAGCCAGTGCAGCCCAGGTTGCCGTCTCTGAGCGTATTTGTCGCAACATCTTCCCTGTTTGTGAGCAACAGGTCAGGACCAGCATTATCCCTGTTTGGCATCTCTCGTAATTGCACTGGGAAGTTGTTGCCCACAGTCTAGAGACTTCCCAGACTGCTGACACAAGTGTGTGCTGCTCTCTGAGAGCTAGCACAGGTTAGGAACACTTTAGAACAGCCGCTTTGGACATCTAGCTGCTGTGGTTTAGAACACAAGAGAATTTAATAGTGAGGATGTCAGCCATACCAAACAAGTGACATCATCGCCCAGGAAGCATCATAGCCATGAATGCTTCTGGGCACAGCTATTTATTAGAACAGACTACTAAGCTAGTATGGTTTTAGTGTAATTAGTTCTGATTTTAGAACAAAAGTAATGACATTCAAAACTTTAAAAATTTCTAAATTTTCTTTGTCTCCTGAAGAGCAGTCTAATGGAGGGTTGATACATGTACTGTCTCTGAAGGATTAAATTGGCACTTAGGTAAGAAAAGTATCTTCAGCTAAACTGAGTTCCTATAAAAGCAATTCAATATAAAACTAGATATTAATTTTACTGGTGCCATCAAATTTTGTAAAATGGTAAAGGCCAATGTTTTCACCATTGAACTTAGTGATAATTTTGCAGATTTGAGCATAAATCTAGGAAATGAACTACACTTGTATTTTTATAAAGTCTGTTATAATTTAAATAACTGGGAAAAAGAAGTCTATGAATACAACGTTAATGCCTAGCACTTTTGAAAAAAATATTCAAGAGCAGTTCCTCCCAGGGAAAATATCATCCCTAGACTGCTGCCAAGGTCAGTTCCAGTTTGGATTATCTACTGTACATGTGCCTGTGACTCAGTGTGACCTCGTGCAGGGGTTGYTCTAACATGCACATTAATCTGCTCAGAAAAGGATGATTGCTCTTGAATCAGTGGTCTTTGCTCTCGGAGTTCATTTATACATTGCTAAGTTGTGCTCCCAACAGGGGTACATTTTGTGGTTGAGGATTACTATTTGTTGAATTTTCCATTAGGTATTAAATAATAACTATTATTAAGTAGAAATAATTATTTTTCATGTACTTTCTGTATAGGTACCTGGAAAACTGGGAGCAGAGTAAGAAGGCTTGGGGAAGGAGAAATATTGCAAACCTTTTTTCAGACTTCACATTCAGGACAAAGGACAGCTGATTTCCAGTATTAGAGCAAGGGTTTGATTGCTGTTTAGGTTTTCCTGTTCACATTCAAATCCAAGTGGGGATGGAAGAAACAGAATAATAAAGGGCACCTTTCCCCATAGCTAGCAATCTTGGAGTCACAGTCCTACTTGAATCCCTACACTGACCCCAAGGAAAACCTTCCAGACACATTTGCCCCAATAAGTATATCACCGGCACACTGTCTTCACCACAAGGCAAGAAAGAAGATACCTGCTGCCAAATCCCCATCCTGGGTTCAAGAGTACTCAAGTGAAATGCTTCCTGAACAGTTATCAAGGGATGGCTCCAGGAGCCAGTCCAGACTTTTGATCTGCTAAGCTGGAAACCACCTACAGCCAGTCAGTAGGAAATGAGAGGCATAAAACAGTATTTCTGAAATCTTAACACACTTGAAAAGTAAAACTACCTTGAAATTATATGCTCCATCTATAATCCACATTGCTGAGATTTCTTCTAAAGATAAGCATATAATTATGCAGAGTACCTTTTTCAAAATATCCTCACATTTTAAGGCATTTTACTGGGAAGTAAGAGAAATATCTTCTGGATCCTACCTGCACATCCATAGAGTGCATTTAGTAAAGGAAGACTAAAAACTAAACACAATGAACTCTGCCTGTAGACCACACTACAGTAAATATGCTCAGAGAATTTTACCAGCTAAATAACAACATTCATGTTTAAGAATTATCTTTGTGCCAGTGAATGTTTTGGGGAAGAGCTTAAGTATCTGCTGTCACTCTGAAGACTGAAGTCTGCTGATTTCAACCACAGGTGCATTCTGGAGTTAATACAAGGCTAATATGTCAGTGCTTAACCATTAGTTTACAGAAGTATTCTTTTCTTTCTCTGGAAACATCCTGTATAGCAACTGCAACCTATGCAAGGTCAAGTCTCATAATACTATTTTTGGACACCCAATGGATGAGGGTTGCCAGTCGGGTTGCAAGATGCATACTTTCTAAGGGTTCAGTAGCATTAAGATGCAGACAGTTCTGGATATTCCTCAAAAAGTGATCCTAAATAAGCCTACACCATGGTGCATATGACAATATTTTCTGTTTGATTTGACTCCATGTGAATGAGTTTTTGGCATGGAAACAATTTACCTATGCCAGGATAGCTCTTAGCGTGAAGGCCACATTAAGATAATTACAATGCTTCTGGCACCCAGCTTTAATCTTCAAGGTGTTGCACTACACTGAGTCTGAGCAGTACTAAYACCCTGTACGGCACTGCAGGGCATACTGTGGACATAAGTACTCAAGCAACCACTGAAACATGGACTCTTGGAGTTAGCAACTGACCTACATTTTTTATTTCAGCAAATAAAGTGGCAAAGAGACTTGCAGGTCCTTTTACAGATCTAACTGTAAGTATACTGATACAAAGAGCAGAGTAGTGGACTTTAAAAAGTAACTGATGATTTAGAAGAAAGTGAAATTGCATGGCATGAAATACCATCAAGGGTGTTCCATTTCAAAGATCCTTCTTTATTCCTTAATAATTATTGAAAGACACTTTGGGATAGTGATAAAAATTCCTGTTTATCTTTAAAATTTTTATAATTAAAATTTTAAATCTTTAAAAATTATCTTTATCTTTTAAAAGGATTGGGAGTGAAATGATCCATACATATACAATTTTTAGTAATAATTTTCAAAAAGTAAGCGAGTCATTCATGGTTTGGTTTCCTTTTTGTCTGTTGTTAATCACAGTATTATCAATAATAGAACAGAAATTGTGATTTTAGAGAAGGAATTGCTGTGTGCAAAATATTGCCCTGATAAATGCCTGCTCTTTCTCTTTTGACAAGAGGAATGCCCTCGGTTGGCACAGGTAGTGACATTCCCAGAAAGATGGTTAAAATTAATTGCTTTACTTTGGAGGAAGTGAAAAATCTTTCCTTATTTTCCTGCCAAAAGAAAAGTTTGTAAGAGTCTTCATATTGTCATCCTTTGGGTATATTCAGACCCTGCATAAAAGGACAAAAAGGAGTTAAGTAAATGTAATGAATAAACTGAAAGTAATCACTGAATTAATGAGGTAGTTGCAAATTAATTAGCTCAATAGAGTTAGACCATTTAAACCAGCTCTGAATTTAGCCTATTTTGTTCAAAGAAATCTTAGAAATAAATTGAATCCAAAACAAACAAAACCAAGAACTTTAATAAATAAATAAATAAACAAACAAACTTAATAACTTTGATGGTAATAGATATCTAGGCAAGGGCCACATGTTTCCCTACTGATGATCTTCTTGGCATTAATGTTTAAGGACATCTATATTATTTTTTTTCTTTTTTTTTAATTGGGCTTATTTATTTTCACTATCCATACTCTACACGCTATCATTTCCAGAATGAATCTGCTTGAATTGATCCAGGATGTCTCTGAACTTAGTTAAAGCATTCATTTGAAAAGCAGGGAAGTAAAACTTTGTCTTTTAYCCACTCAAAGTGTTCCTTTGCCTTTTAACAAACCAAAGGAAATGTTTAAAGTAGGATATGTACATTCCCTCAGGGGGAAATAACATAAAAAAGAGCTACAGAAACTGAGGCACAAAGGAGAAAAACAATTTATGAATACATGTAAGAGCTTTTCCTTCTCCAAGTAAATTTCACAATATTTAAATGTGCCTTTCAACATTAGCAGTAGACTAATTCCATTATCATAATTTATTAACCAGATCTTTTGTTCTATGTAGTAATACACTGTGTTTCCATGCTGTGTATTTTTTATCGTGTGACCTAATTTGCGTAAAAGGAAACTCTTATAACTCCCTTGTTGTAATGAATAAAATGTTAATGAAGAACTACAGAGAAATCCCCTTTGCATTAGTTCCTTATTCCCAGGAACATCATCATAAATTTGTTTGCCTGGTTCTGACAATGGTAGTGATGTTCAAGCTGTGGAGAAGCAATAGTTACACTAAATGGTTCTGATGGAAAAGTTAAAGATATTCAAGGCACTGTCATCAGGGATGGACTATGGGAAGTTATCTTTTGGAAGAGGAACCTGATGGATTTGGCCACAATCCAATTTTTTTTTTAAACATTTATTATCTGCATTGATAACTGCACTATGAGATGCCTTTTCAGAAAATGTAAATTAAAAAAAGAGTCGCAAAGAAAGGGTTTTTTTCTTCACTACATGGAAAATTGTAGATTAGTGCACTTCTCCACTGCATATCGGTTATATTATTCTGTAATTTCTGGCAATGATATAATAGTATAAGTATTAAATTTAAAGAATATAAATAATTACGTATTTACAGTGATCATAGATTACTTGTTAGTAACTGTATCATATTTATTTCATTAGAAATTACTAGGTGCTGTTAGCCTTTACAAACTTTAAGACTAGATGGAACGTTAAATCATATAGGATGATGGTATTCCACTTAAATAATTCAACTTTTATTAAGAAACAAAATATACACTAGTTATAAATTGTATTCTGACTACTTTGTCAATATTTGTACAGAACTTTGAAAATATGAATGTTCACTGTAAATTGTACTAATTTATGGCCTCACTATCTGACCCTTCTGGATTTGCTTCAGACAGCTCTTTGGAATTGAGGTGTACTCCAGTCCTGAGGCACTCATATCCCTAAATGTCAGAGAATTTGTCATTTACCCTTCCCTGTAGCTTAACAAACTCATTTTAGCACCAAGGGGTTCATTCTTTAGAAAGATCTAACCTACAGATCATGTCACTTGCATTGCTGATATAATCATAAAGATACATTTGCAATTGTCTTACCACATTTTAAGATTGTCTAATTTGTAAACAATTATTCCTTCTGTTTTTCCAAGATGGAGAATTATGGGCATTAAGATTAACAGTTCAGACAGATAAAAAAGCTTCTATGAGAAAAACTGGGTATAAACCTCTATCAGTTGTTGTACGGTAGCATTTTATGTTCCTGGTCTTAGTCTGTGTTAGATGAGAAGTACTTCAAACATAATAAGCACAGTAAGTGACAAAAAGGATCATCTTGCATGCAGCTGCTTGCCTGTTTCTGTTCCTCCCAGTACAGCATGATTCCAGTGAGTCATGGGTTTGCTTAGTCAGCACAAGTGACTGGTCCTGTTCTTCTAAAATAGCTATGTTGACTCTCTCTCTTCTGGAAAAATGGTAGGAAATTGTCATCCTTTACTCTGTATAACCTTTTGTTCATGAATCTTTCTTTTCAATATGTCAGAATCAAACAATAAGTACACATCACATCAGACTCTTAAAATACAAATATATTTAAAATTTATAGCAAATTAAATCTTAAAATAAGCATATTATTGTTATGCTGTCATGAAGTTTTCCTTTAACTGAATGTGCTTATAGAAGCAAATTATATTCCATGTTTTCTCCCACTTTTCTGACAAATTCTTTCCACAGATTGGACTCATTAGTATAAAAAATAGGTGTTCCACCAAAATGTGTAAAAAAGAATTCTCTTCATCTGCTTCTGAAATCCAAACACTTTTGTTGATTCAGTATCTGTTGAAAAGCCTGTGTTGGGTCAAGAGAAGTGTTCATCACACCAGCAAAGGAGAGGGGATATCACAGCAATGATATGTATCCGAAACCTGTTTGTCAAGTCATACCACCCCTCCTATAGCTACTTAGATATCCCCTTAAGAAAAGTGCTTAGATTATCTGGACTGATATGTTTGAAAAAAATATTCAGATTCTTAGTTAGTGATTTACACTGAGGTGAGCAAAAATTGTAGAACAGAGGTCCAAATGCAAAAATGGATTGAGGCTTCATTTCAGCAAAAATTGCTGAAAATTGCAGCAAAAAATGGCCTTAACTAGCCTTTTTTTTAAATCAGCCTAAAGACCCCAGCACTTTGACATGCACTTCAGAAGTCTCCTGGGTTTCCTGTCATGCTTCAGTTTATTCCCTGTTGATCTTGAGAGCTCAACATTTTGAGCTCAGCACTTGTTTTTTCTCCCTGTGTCATAGACTCAGTTTGATAGATACTATCAGCATGTGAGTTTGACTTCCACAAAATAGAGCAGCAATTTCTATGTTCTTTGTGATAYAGAATAATAGAGGCAAGTCCACCTTTTATCGGTAATTTTATATAGGAACATTCACTTGGATCTGGGGAGTTATAGGACCAATTCATTTCTCTGTTTGAGGGATTCAGACCATTACCTTGTGCCTCCTTAGAGATTGTCCTGTGTCCAGGATGCTCTGGAATAGCTGACAGTTTCCCCGTGAAGACAAAATGAAAGATTAATTTTTAACTAAATGTAAAGGGTAAAGGACTCTGAGGGGGAGGAAGGATAGTTTTTGTGCTGTGATCCAGTTTTCAAAAACTGCAACACAGCAGAGACTTGTAGTTTACAGTGGTTTAAGTACATGCAGATGAAATCTTCCAGACCATTTTTACTGTCCATACTAATCCAGGTTTGTTTAAGAGAGAGAGAGCAGAGAAATTTCAGGCTATGTTTGTCTACAACTTCTTGAATTCTGATCTTGCTGGGATCAGTTGTGCAAAGGGAAGTTCAGATTGGACATTAGGAAAAGTTTCTTCAGAGGGTGGTCAGTCACTGGAACAGACTCCCCAGGGAACTGGACATGGCWCTAAGCCTGTCAGAGTTCAAGGAGTGYCTGGACAACGCTCTTAGTTTTAGGTAGTCCTGAGAGGAGCAGGGAGTTGTACTCAATGAGTCTTCTGGGTCCCTTCCAACTCTAGATATGCTATGATTCTATGATTCTATGATTCTACGATTCTATGATGTAGCTGGAAAAAATAATACTGAATTCATACTTTTAGTTGGATTAATGTTATTACATAACTGAAGTGATGACACAGAATGAATCTGTTGCATTTTATTTTAAAAAAGGAAAAAAAAACTCCATGAGTTAATTTTCTTCATTTGAATTAGCTAGAATAAACTTTCCATAATCTAGGACTTCACCTCCTTTTTTTTGCTGGTGTGAGTACTGCCTGTATACCTGTCCTGGTTTTGGCTGAGATAGAGTTAATTTTCTTTCTAGTAGTTGATATAGTGCTATGTTTTGGATTTAGTATAAGAAGAATGTTGATAACACACTAATGTTTTTAGTTGTTGCTAGGCAGTCTACTTCTCAAGGACTTTTCAGCTTCCCATGCTCGGCCAAGCGCACAAGAGGCTGGGAGGGARCTAGGCCAGCTGGCCAATGGGGTATTCCATACCATAAGATGTCATGCTCAGMATATAAGTCTGGGGGAAGAAGAAGGAAGTGGGGGACGTTCGGGGTGATGGCGCTTGTCTTCCCAAGTAACCGTTATGCGTGATGGAGCCCTGCTTTCCTGGAGATGGCTGAACACCTGCCTGCCCATGGGAAGCAGTGAAGGAATTCCTTGTTTTGCTTTGCTTGCGTGCATGGCTTTTGCTTTACCTATTAAACTGTCTTTATCTCAACCCACAAGTTTTCTCACTTTTACCCTTCTGATTCTCTCCCCCATCCCACCGGGGGAGAGTGAGTGAGCGGCTGTGTGGTGCTTAGTTGCCGACTGGGGTTAAACCACGACAATACCTTACAGGGATAGAGATGTACCAACCAGTTCAAGGAAAAATAAAAATTAAAAAAAAAATTACAATGGCATAAATTTATTTCTGATTAACTACTATGAAACTGCAGATAGAGAAATTGTGCGGGATGCTAATAGTTTTTTATCTATTCTGAATTGACAACAAAATATCATCAATATAGACATTTAAGCTGACAAATACGTACTTAACAATGGAAAAGGAAAATATGATTAATAAGAACTTATCAAATGACATAGAAAATGTAGTGAAGGATTGGAAGCGATCTGTTACTGAGCTCTTCTTTTCCCTTATAGACATCAGATCACATAAACCCATTTATAAATTGATGCAACTTTTTCTGAAAATCAGTTGGTGCTTTGCTTCCATCTGCCACTATTGGAATACTGTATCACTTCTGATGGCTAAAAATCTTTACCTAACATTCAAAATAGCCTTGTGTGGTGTGTTGACCCTGGCTGGATGCCAGGTGCCCACCAAGCCGCTCTATCACTCCCCCTCCTCAACTGGACAGTGGAGAGAAAAATATAATGAAAGGCTTGTGGGTCAAGACAAGGACAAGGAGAGATCACTCAACAATTACTATCACAGACTCAACTTGGGGAAATTATTTTAATTTATTGCCAGTCAAATCAGACTAGGGTAATGAAAAATAAACCCAAATCTTAAAACACCTTCCCCCCACCCCTCCCTTCTTCCTGGGCTCAACTTCACGCCCAATTTTCTGTACCTCCTCCCCCTGAAATGCACAGGGGGACGGGGAATGGGGGTTGCAGTCAGTTCATCACACACTGTGTCTGCTGCTCCTTCCTCCTCGCTCTCTTTCCCTGCTCCAGCGTGGGATCCCTCCCAAAGCAGACAGTCATCCATGAACTTCTCCAATGTGAGTCCTTCCCATGGACTGCAGTTCTTCACGAACTGCTCCAGCATGGGTCCTTTCCACTTGTCCTTTCCACAGGGTGCAGTCCTTCAGGAACAGGCTGCTCTAGTGTGGGTCCCCCACGGAGTCACATGTCCTGCCAGCAAACCTGCTCCAGTGTGGGCTCCTCTCTCCATGGGGTCAAAGGTCCTGCCAGGAACATGTTCCAGCACGGGCTTTCCAAGGGGTCACAGCCTCCTTCAGACACACCCACCTGCTCCGGCGTGGGGTCCTCCACGAGCTGCGAGTGGATATCTGCTCTACCTTTAACATCCATGGGCTGCAGGGGGACAACCTGCCTCACCATGGTCTTCACCATGGGCTGCAGGGGAATCTCTGCTCCGGCGCCTGGAGCACCTCCTCCCCCTCCCTCTTCACTGACCTTGGTGTCTGCAGAGTTGTTTCTCTCACATAATCTTACTCCTCTTCAGCTGCAGTTGCGCAGGTTTTTTTCCCAGCTTTCTTAAATATGTTATCCCAGAGGCGCTACCACCATTGCTGATAGGCTCGGCCTTGGCCAGCAGTGGGTCCATCTTGGAGCTGGCTGGCATTGGCTTTATCGGACATAGGGGAAGCTTCTTGCAGCTTCTCACAGAAGCCACCCCTGTAGCCCCCCCACTACCAAAATCTTGCCATGCAAACCCAATACAACTTGTTTAAAATTCACCCATATTCACTAATTCTTGTGGCAACAACAGGCTTTATCTTAAACAACTTCCTCCCCCCCCATTTTTGTGTCCATTTCTGTTAGCTTGCATATACAAAAATAGCATACATATTTTTCTGTACACAATTTATTAGACTACACAAGCCAAACTGTCAGTAGTTTCTTGTAGTATGTTTTTAGTTAGGACAATAATAATTCAGTTGGCTTGTTTTTAAAGAAAGTGAGTTAAGTAAGCATTCCAGAAGAATCCTTACTAGTATCATATATGAATAAATGATTCTCTATCTTCATTGGAAAGCTTTTCTTGGTGCATCCTAAGTTTAGTTAATACACCTAGGTCTCTATGGCTATGTCTTCAGAGTAAAAAATATCTCCTTCAAGAAATAAACTCTTATGTCCAGACTAAGATTTCAGGGCTAATCCATTTTAGACTGGATTTGGTACGCCCACATTGAACACTCCTTAACTCACAATGTGTGTCTTTATTCTTTTCTTTTTTTTTTTTGGAGGGGGCACATTTTTTCAGCCCAAAGCACCTGGGTATTAGGGTTATGTCATAGTCAACAAGATTCATGCTTTTAAAAGGTAATATTGAAAACATGTCACTTGCCTCAAGAACTGATATGAAGGCATATAGAGTGCTTGATAGTGCTGCTGTGACAGCAATGGAGTACCATATATAACATGGGGTGAGCTAAATTTGGTGGTCTTATTCTGTAACTGTTCCAGAGAATAACCTCTGCAGTGATTTGAAAATACCTTAGCTCTTCACTGTCCAGACTCTCAACTCTTTTCAAGACAAGCTATTTTATGCCAAGCCTTAAGCTATGCATTTTGTGATGTAGGTGAGCTTTATCAGCTGATGAACTTACTGTTTATAGCAGTCATTCTTGGTATTAGTCTCTAAGTACTTTGAACTCTTCCATTCTATTTCTATTACTCCAACCCAATTTATCATTATTTCCTGCCATATGATATTCTGATTCTATATCGGCAATATTTCCCAGCTTTATACTATTGGCACATTTCATTAGGAAGCTCTTAGTTTATAGGCCAATGAAATGTATGTCAAAGTATATGTCAGCCTGTCTGCAGCCTGGTACTTTAAAAGCTCACTCTACCTCATCACAGGAAGGATGTTCTGTTTCGCTGCTGTTTCAAATGACGTGCTGACTCTTGTAGTATTTCTGGCTTGAAAGTGTGACAGAGCCTCATGGGGACATTTACTGGGCTGGAATGTGTCCAGGTAGATTTGGCACAGTTACATACCCACCTTCAACATTATCAGTTAATCCTTTACCTCCACATTGCACATCACTGCCATTTCTGTAAGCTGAGGTAATGCATTTGGTTTTGCACCATACTTAACTTTGAGTTCTAACTCATGTTCTCTGTAAAGTGACCACCTTTTTTGACTTCTTTTGTTTTATCATACAATGTTGGGGGTTTTTTTCAAAGGTTTAATTCAGTTTGCCTTTTAGAAATTCTTTTTATCTTTTTATACCTTGATGTCTGAAAAGTTTCATTCGTTGTAATCAGTTCTGTTTTCTATTCTTTGTAAGCTGTCCAAGGAGGCTTTAAATTTCCTTTTAAAGATGGTATATAATCTGATTATATCTAAAAGCCTTCACTGCAATCTTTTTCTCATGGTTTGGAGCCATCTCCACCTTTAAGTGTTTTGCTGTTTTGTCTAGCTGATTTATAGTCTTCCAAGTTTCTCTATTTTTCATTTTTGGAAATTAGAATATTAATTACAGTTCTGCATGTATTCAGCCTTGTAATTTGAGCAAAACTAATACCTGACTAAGTATGAATACAAGATTTTATGGCTAGTTTCTCTGTAATATCCTCCCTACTTGTAATAACAAGTTTAAAATAGCATCAGTGCCTGTTGGTTTAGTGATTATTTACTGTAGAAATGTTGCTTATCATCTCCAGATTATCTGAACCCTACTGGTGTTCATAGCATGTATGTTAGTTCYCTCTTCAGACTTTCACTGTTCATTATACCATTAACATTTACAACTACCTCAATACCTTTAKCTTTATGGCTCCCCGACATGGACAGAGCAGATTTTTGACACCTGTGTTTCAGTTCTGTCTAATATTTCACCAACTTTTTGGTTGCACTATAGCCAAGATGGTTCTGTAGCACTCATTTTGCTGCAATAATGTGTAAAAAACAAGTATAAGAAAGATAGATAGTGAAATGGAGGTGAGCAGTAAGGCCAATATTATGTTTAGTATTTGTAAATTTTATTCCTCTGTTTGAAAATGTATATAGTCTCCTAGTTGTCTTGTTCATTTTACATTAGTATGCCATTTTTATCTGAAAATAAAAAAAAGTAAGCTTCCTCCTTATGAAAGCTTTTCAACTATTAGAACTTCCATGGAGCAGTTAAGGACTTTCTTTCTTTTTAACAGAAACTTTACGTTCAAAACTGTGTATGTGTTAGTTTAACCTTGGTACATATGCTTAGCTAGAGGCTAAGAAAAGAAAGGTTCACTATTAAATGACTCTTATTAATCAGCTTTAAATCTGATGAATAATACTTTACAACCTCTTTGACATATGGTAGGGTCTGCAGCAAGTTTGGCATAATGGTTTCACTTAATAAACACCTGATTAGCATTGTTTAACAGGTTTGGATTGCATGAAAACAGTAAAATGGCCACATTCTGTCTAGTTAATTCCTCATTAGCAGCCTTATATTCACCGTGTTTGACAGACTGTATACCAGCTTTGACACAAGGTGACCTCTTGCATGGGCCCGTTCATCACCTTCAGTCTGTCATAAATGGAGTCAGTATAAATGTCAATATGAATGTGCCATCACTAGAGATTTTTGAGAATTAGAATCCATCTGGTATCATAAAGGTTATTTTTTCAACCTTATCATTACAGACATGATGAAATTATATTGAGTAACAGGTAAAAATGTAAGGAGATAAAGCCACAGTAAAATGTCTAGGTGGAGATTTTTATTTAATAGATGTTGTAAAAGCTTAAATTTTGCAGTATGTAATTCATTTCAGAAAGTAGAGAAAAACATATCCTAGCTCATAAATGCATTGTTCTTAAATTTTAAACAAATATGAAAATATTTATTCAGTTAAAAACTTTGGGGAATTCTTTACTACTATAATTTGGATAAATGCATTTCTAAAATATATTTCTTTTTTTCTTTGAAGGGTGATTAGAGTTTGACAGCTCATTCACTTTATTTCGTCTCAGTGGGGGTTATCCAGGAGCTAATCACATCCAATCCTGGTATGGGGACAAGAGGACAATTTTAACTTACATGAGTCAAGAATCCGACCTAGTAAAGCTATTCTCCAATATGAATTCATCCTAACCTCTTCCCCCATGTGCACTCCATCTAACAAAGCATAATGTGGTATCAGGCAGTGCAGTGGTCATAGAAGATTAAAGTCACCACCATGTGGCGTGCATTACATGTACAAGGTAGGAAATATCCCCTGCAGATCTTCTGCTGATTGAAAGTACTGTGAATTTGGTGAACAAGAAAATCTTACCCCAGTACTAGCTTTTGTCATGAAAACTCTGTTTAAAAATCCTATCATCCTTCATAAGTTATTTATGAATTAAACATAACTTTTTCTGGAAATATGGTGGTAGAATATACAGTTCAGCCCATTCTGCCTGCAGTATAAAGCACAACAGTTATGGTCACTTCCTATAGAAATTATGGTCAGCTGGTAAATTGGAAAAGACAGTAGTCATCCGAAAAATCTGGTGGCAAAAGCAAGCACACAGGAAATGAAAGAATGAGTTCTGAGCTCTCCCTGGCCACCAAGCCCAGTCCCCAGAGGAGACCCTTACCTTCCATCCTATAGCTGTCTACTCTGCTGTCCTTCCTGAACAAGGGGAGACAACAAAGAGAGAGAAAAAAAGGAAAGCCAGTATCTAAAATAGAGTGATTGAAGACAGTCCTCTAAGAACAGGAGAGAAAAAAAAAAGAAAAAGAGCAATACAATTTAAAAGCCTAAATCAACATTTACTTACTCAAATATTCAGTTCCTCTGAAGTCAATATTGTCATTCCTCCATTAGATATATTCAGACTTCTATCCAAGAAAGTATGTAAATATATGCTACTGTGTCTCACCTTTCTCAAATGTCTGTGTAGAAATCGAGAACAGCTGTACATAAACTAAAATGGGTGAAAAAAAATCCCCAATGCAGGAAGTGAAAATGAACTCCATATTGTCTTACGAGGATTTCCTTGGGTTCTCTGATGAGGTGCTGTGTGCTCCAGAAAAAGGCCTGGAGATTCAGCACGTAAGATCATGTTGTCCAAACCTGTACACAATTTTATTTCACAACAGTGATTGTTTCAGCCCTGAGGAGCATCAGTATCATCAATAATCTTCAGGAATTCAGCTTAACTAAGAGAGACAATGTCAGGAATGGTCACTAAATCCTGCTTAGCTTTGTCCACATGATTATTTTAATTAATTTGATTGAGATTAATTATCTTAGTAAGATGGATATCATGGCTCAATACGTATGGCGAGTTTGCACAACACTTTGCCTTCAAGTTAATATTATTTCCTTCTGTTTTGACTACCCATACCAGTCCAGAATTGTTGATTATTTCCTACTGGTAGGTCTAATATCAGACTCAATACATACCAAACTAAAGAATCAATTTTTACAAAAAAAATTTGAGACAAGAGTTACCTAAGAATAATCACTGCTAGAACATATAAAATAGGATAAGTTATMCAATTTGAATCTGGGATACAAATTTAAGTATGGGGTATTGTCTGGTTTTTAATGCCACTTTAATCCCTGAATACAGAGACACAATTATAAGATAGGAAAACAAGTCAATTTTTATGGAATCTAATGATTCTTTACAGTGCTGACCTTGCAATTTAGCAGTTACATGTGGGATTTATTACTATTTAGCAATTAATGTGGAATTATTCACAAACTCAAGCATAAGTTCCTAAAAATGCTTTACAAAATTCAGAACAAAATAACATGGAGCACCCAGGCATGTATGCCTTTGGAAGTATTCCTGAAGACAACTTTCCTGCAGTGCTAGCAAGAGTACAAGGAAAGTTGCTGTGCCTACAAAAACATTATTGTTGAACACAGCCTTATACTTTAAGCAATTGTTTCTGACAGTTCATAGTAATATAGAAGAGTCACCTGAGGCATAAGTTCATTTAGTCATGTCCAGTTTATATATATCAGACAAGAAGCTGACCTACAAAAACCACATTTCAATGGGACTTTGCTGATTTCTACCAGTTGAGGACTGGACACCTCATTTTTAAAGCTAGTTTGTGATTATGTTTAGAAATTACAAAGGTTAACACAATGATGTAATTTTAAGGGCAGAGATTTGATGTGACCTAGTAAAAAAATATATATTAAAGGAGATGTGCTGTTTATCATAATTACTTTATCATCTATCACAATCAGTGGAATCCAAGGTCCTTTTTAGTACACCATCTTACCGATAGTAAAGATGAAAGCTCACAATGGACTATTCCAATTCTTTTGATAGAAAGAGTTGGAGCAATAGAAACTCTCTCATTATATTATCTGTGCAGTTGGTAAAAGAAGGTGATTCCATGTTCATCATCCAGAATTCAAACTTGCTCAAGACCTAAATATTCCATCCAAAGTTATTTTTATGGAATTAGAATTTTTTGAGGTAATTTTCCACCATCCCAAAAAAATTTTGATGAAAAGCAATCGTCCTGGTTTTGGCTGGGATAGAGTTAATTTTCTTCAGAGCAGCTGGTATAGTGCTGTGTTTTGGATTTAGGATGAGAATAATGTTGATAATACACTGATGTTTTAGTCATTGCTAAGTAGTTGTAGTGCTTACACTAAGTCAAGGACTTTTCAGCTTCCCATGGTCTGCCCCGTGCACAAGAAGCTGCGAGGAGGCACAGACAAGACAGCTGATCCAAATCAGCCGAAGGGATATTCTATACCATATGACATCATGCTCAGTATATAAACTGGGGGGAGTTGGCTGGGGAGCAGGGACCACTGCTCAGGGACGGGCTGGGCATTGGTTGGTGGGTGATGAGCAGTCACATCATTTGTTTTTCCTGGGTTTTGTTCCTTTATCTCTCTTGTTGTTTTCCTTTTCACTACTACTACTACTACTACTACTACTACTACTACTACTACTACTATTAATTGTTATTATTATTATTATTTTTATATTTTTTCAATTATTAAACTGTTCTTACCTCAACCCATGACTTTTCTTACTTTTACTCTTCCAATTCTCTCCCCCATCCCACTGTGAGGGGAGGGTGAGTGAGCAGCTGTGTGGTGCTTGTTTGCCAGCTGGGTTTAAACCACGACAGCAATAAAAAGTTGTTTCCATAAATTTAGGAATGTTAATATMTATAAATTATTAATACAATGTGTTATAATATTATTATAAATAAATTTACAGATGATAGTTTCTAGTTTTAGTCTTACTGCTGCTCACATGTTTCTATTTCTTCTTCTTGTTCCCATGTTAGTGGAGAAGCCTAACTAAAAAAGCAAAATGGAACAAAGTAAACATTCAGTTTCAATTCTGGACTAGACATCAAAAGTTCAGAAGTTTTAAATTTTTTTGGAAAGAATTTGGGAAATTATATTTTATTTTCATTCTTTCATACTCTACATTTTTTGTGTTCTGCTCATCAATATGAGAAACCACCATCACATTATTATACCTACAAATAATTACATTCACAAGTAACTGTCACTACAAATGATAATATTTGCATATCTGATTAAATTATATGTATCTACACTAATAAATCACACAATTAGTTAGCAACATTCTACCATTTACACTAACACTGAATTGTGCAATTGGTTATGGGAATAGAGCTTCTTTTCTGATACTGGAGGCTATTTAACTATCTCACTATGGATAAATGTATAATCTTAAAATCACCTGTTAAAGGGAAATACAAAATCTTGATGTCGTGGTTTAACCCCAGCCAGCAACCAAACACCACGCAGCCGCTCACTCACTCCCCCCCTCCAGTGGGATGGGGGAGAGAATCAGGAGGGCACACGAAGGAAAACCTGTGGGTTGAAATAAAAACAGTTTAATAATGGAAGTAAAACAAAGTAGAACAGTAATAACAACAATGATAACAACAACAATAACAGAATATACAAAACAGGCGATGCACAATGCTACTGCTCACCGCCCCATGTGTTCCGAACGAACCGCGCGAGGTGAACAACCCCAGAGCCCCTTCCCCTCACTAGTTTTATACTGAGCATGACGTCACATGGTATAGAATACCCCATTGGCCAGCTGGGTCAACCGCCCCGGCTATGCACCCCCCCAGCTCCYCCTGCACCTGGCAGAGCATGGGAGGCTGAAAAGTCCTGGTGCAAGCACCACCCAGCAACAACCAAAGCATCAATGGGCCATCAACGTTCCTTTCATTACCAAACCCAAAACACAGCACCCCCTCCAGCTACTGGGAAGAAAGTTAACTCTGTCCCAGCTGGAACCAGGACACTTGACTATGGTCTAAAACTTGCACCAGTAACTGTTAACTGTAAGAGGCAGAAAGGCTTAAATTATCCTTTTTTTGTACATTTACTTTATATAATTTTCTTACAAAATATAAGCATAAAGTTGTATATTTTACAGTTAACAGTGTGCAGCATTTTGATARAAATTTATCCAGTGCACATGATTTAAATGTGAATTTTATATCCATATTTTCTTTCTTAATATCTATTATCTTGTATTCATCCAAGATAGAGAAGAATAACACAAAGTGAAGTAAAATCTTTTGTCCAGATACATTTAACATTTAAGTTCACATTGCTCATGCATTTTGGCTTCGCTGAGATTCAGTTACTGTATGCAAACACATTAATAAAAAGGGAAATCCTGTCTGTTGTTTCTTCAATCAAGCATGAACAGAATGGAAAGTATTAACAAATACTGATGTGAACAAGAACACTGATATGAACAAGAACACTTTTTATTTTTTYGGTGTTCTTGTTAAAAACAAAGAAGTATGAAAATTCTTCACATACATAAACTCATTTTTCCATCCTGACATCCAATCCATTCCTTTACATCAACTATTTTCATATCRTTAGTGTATGTAATTCAATTTATCTCCACTCATTCCATATTAGCCAAGGTATAAGCCTCTTGGACAGAGGCATAAGTCTAGCTGTGTCATTCCTTCTTCTTTTACATATCCACAGGGTATTCTTTTATGTGTTTTCAGTTTGGGTTTTGTTTTTTGGTTTAATTTTTTTTTTTTTTCTTTCTGCCATTGCTTATTTCAAGTTCTTCCTCTAGTCAACTTTTCTTTTAAAAGTTCTTGTTTTAACCATATTCTTTAAAGGAGGTATCTTACTAAACATTAAGAATAGTTGYTGTTCCAGCACCTATCAAGAATACTTTTAAAAGCATTTTTATTTCTTAGCTATTTTTTTGCTTATGCCTCAATGTTCTGTGGAAGTGCAAGAAGTCAAATGGTTTCTAAAATGCACAGTATTTTAAGTAAAAGATAATTGTTCTGATGTTAAACTTCAACAACAGAATAATATACATCAATCTAGTGCTTAAAGAAAATATGGATAGCCAGTTTTACAAAATTTATGTCTTGTCAGTTTTTAAGTACCAGCAGTAACTTACAGTGCAGAAATTAGTTTTGAAAGTGCTAAAAACTTTTCATATTTTTAATTTCAACACAATGTCTTTATCATTGGTTCATCAGTTTTGTTATAATTTACACAAAAAAGTGAAATACAATCAACATTTAATAAAAATAAAATTCAAGTTCTTACTGATGTGATATCTTTTTTTTCCATGAAGTCTGTAGCCATCCATCTTGAACCCAAAGCATGTAGGAAGACATAGGTAGAAGTATATTAAATCTGACAAATGACCTCCCATGTGCAAAGGAGGAAATAAAGATTCATTCTCCGTGTTTGTGAGATCATTTTGATGAAGGGAAGGCTAATTGAGGATGACATATATTCTAAATCTAATTCAAATCAGCATTTTTACATGAAGACTCATCACATTTCCAATGGTACACTCTACCATAAAACAGCTTAGTAAAGACATTCTGAATTTGATTCTGGAAATTTTTTTAAATGCTTCATCAGAACTGACATTTTTAGTGGTAATGAGTTTCCAATCTTAGTATTAGTACAAACGAGATACCTGTGGTATTTCACATCTCTTGTAAGAAGAGGCATTTCTTCTTAATATAATTAAGTCTCATGTTTCAGAGAAAATTGCAACTAATATGTGATTATGTTTAGAAAACTTGCGGGAAAAGTACAAATACAGGATTTCTTCCTGTAAAAACAAATCACCTTGAAATCATTATAATGTTAAATTATAAACTTTTTCTCTGGCATTCACAAAGTAATCATATTTAAGAACAAATAGTATTATTATTTCTTTAAAAATGAAAAATAGTAATATTAAGTCCCACTTCTTCTCAACTTAAAAGGTAAAAATTCTTCTTTGAGATCATTATTAACTTAAAACTAGCTTAATAGTTCTGCTCCCCCAGAAGACTCACATCATCTTACACTATTAATTTTGGTTTGTTAATACTGCAGATTACAGTTTGTGGATGTAATACATACTATGAAAAATCATGACTATTTCTCACAGAAAGATGAAATTACATTTTGAAGACATTTATGAAATTACGATATAAAACTCTGTGTAACTTTGTGCAGTGGGTGAGCAGGACAGAACATTTAGGAGATTTGCTACCTTAATGCATGGGTAATACTTCTCAACCATTTTAATTAAATTTGCATGCAAACATTTTTATGCAAGGAAGGATGGTGTAAACATAGCTGATAATAAAATACTTTTATTTATAATACTTAATTTTCACTCACACAATGATCATTCAGCCTTCTCTCCATCATGAAAAAAAAGTAACTTCAGGTTTCTCTAGCATAGCAGTGCTTTAGAGGTAGCTGAGTACCAAAATATGGAAATTTTGTTATACTACTTGTGGAATCCACTTCCCTGAAAATTCTAGCACTTCAAAACTGTGCGGTAAAATTTGGAAAATTTACCATTCACACATCGACAACAAAGCAGACAATAGTACTTAGAAGCTCTGACTTACCATTTCAGGCACTGGGCAGTACCACAAAAAAAGTACTACAAACATTAAAGGAAGATTTCTTTTCATGGAATGGCCTCTTTAGCATTATGAGAGTTATATGTGACTGTAGCCTTACCAAAACTATTCAGAAAAAAAGACAAAATAGGAGTGGGACAGACAAAAATAAAAAAAAAATGGTCAATTATGCCTACTCTTTTCCAGCTGTGGATGAAGGCTCTAATGGGGCTGTTGCCCACAAAAAGGGGCTACAAGCCTCAGTGAAGCAAGAATCTCCTCAAGCACCAACTGGGAAGACTCCAGGGAGAAGAGGGAGTATTGACACATGCTGTCATAGGTTTGCTTATGAAAAGAGGATTTCCATCTGGTAGGTGCTTAGTAACTGCTGTGAAATATTACTTTCGCATTGCAATCCCAATTCTATAYATGTTATATGCCATTGAAAACATGTGAAGATCTGAGACAATGCTTTTGAGGTTGCAACTAGTGTTATTTTCTTCATCTTTATTTGTGGTCATCCCTTATGCAGAGGTGCTCTTAAAAACATTAATTAAATAAATAAAATGAGCCTTTATTTCCTGAAAGTGGAAGCAGAGCACAGATATATGTAAGTCAAATATGCATGTCTAAAAAGAACAAGATTTTTTTCTGTAAATGGACAGTAGTATTTGCTTAAAAATCATGCTACTTGACTCCTGGATCTCATCCTGGCTTAGCCTCTGCAGTGTGCTTCCACTCATGCTGAACAAATTAAGTGGAATGAAATACCATTTAGTGGATATTCACCTGGCAACAGAAAGAAATTTCAAATTGCACCAAGGTAGTTTACTTGTGTAGAAATTTTCCTGTGTAATCACTTACAACTTCTGTCACCTTCCCAATCCATTAATGGCAACTTTGGATAAAAGGAGAGCAAAAGGACCACTGTAGTATATAACTCAGGCTCTGTGGCTTGTAATGATTGTGTTCTTCTTTTAAGGCTTCATTTATTCTTGACAGAAACAATTATGTGGAATAATTATATCAAAAGGCAGGTGGTATGCAGTGTTCAGTTTGGAAAGTAAATAGCATTGTTTGACTACTACCTAGAACATATCCGGCATTGAATAAAAGCTTTTATCAACAGGCACCAATATTTCATCTTTGTAATTTATTATTTAATTCAGATATCATAGTAAACACAGCTTAACTAGCAAATATGCAGAAACATTCCAAGCATAACACCAAAGTTAGGAGGTACTTTAGGCTGAGATCATCACCTACATAAATGAAGAGATTCCAGACATTTTCAGTCAGGCTAATTGTTGCTGCATAGGATTCTAGTATCATAAATGCAATARAAAATAACACCAATGTATAAAGTAGCTGATCTTATACTCCCGAGTAAAACTTATACTCTGGAAAAAAATGCATACTTTTACCTGTAGAAAAATAATTGAGTTAATACAATAAAAATTAGTATATATATAGAGGTGTATTAGAGAATTGGTTTATTTTGGAATTTAAAAAAAAAAAAAAAAAGGAAGAAGAAAAACTGTGCAACCTACCTCCCTACCTTCGTCCACTGTTATTGCACAATTTTTCATGTGCTTTAGTTGTAATAATAGTAAGTAGTATCATTGAAATACTAAAACAACGAACCTTCCCAAAAATAGTGCTAGTGGTAAGAAATTTCCCTCTTTTGTAATGTACAAGGAATCAAAGAGGGAAGGCCTGCTAACATTCACTTGAACTAAATATTAGCAACCAAATTCAATCTTAATGTAAGCAAGAACAATTCTATTTAGACTGACTTCATGGGAGTCGTGGCAGTACAAGAAATAACTCCATATCTCCTGCACAATGTCATTAAAAGTATAAAAAGGAGTCAAGGATTATAGAAAAGAGGAAATATTAACTGCTTTTTGGTTTCTATCTATAAAGTGGAAAAGTGGAAATCTCATTTATAAAATTGAATTTTCTTTCTTAATAACATTCCAATAGATTTATATATTGCATATAAGTTCTTGGCAGAATGTTGAATCCTGTGAAAAAAAGTTAAAAGAATTGGTAAAATAAAAATGATTTTAAAAATAGCAAGTAAAATTTTATGCCTTTACTAGAGCCATCTGTGAAATCAGGATAATTAATGTCTGTTTTTTGCTGATGTCTCAGTTTGAAAGATGGATTCTTGCTATTCAGGTGATCTGTTTGCCAAAGCACTAGTCGCTGGGTTGGAAAGTACARTTTTTAAGTCACATTTTCTCACTGTAGAACATCTGTTTCCTTTATAAAAAGAAAAACATTCCTTGCCGCTTCCCTGTAAACCCCTTTCCACTGTGATTTTTTCCTATGCTAAAATTCTTTTTTAAAATGTGTCATCATTAATCATTAGTTATTAACTGACTTTCCCCTTCCCTGTCTGCCAACAAGAAAAGAACTTCAGAAATGAATATTGTCTACTTACCTACACAGCCACATTTGTAATTTTTCTTGGGCATTTTAAAAGCTGAGTGTCCAGGAAAGGTAGAAGGGTGGTTTATTCTTCCATGGGGCAAAATTTAATGTCAACAGAKTTTGGCAGGAGTTGGATCTACAGCTCTGATTCTTGAAGACATCCCAGGGACTACTGCTTTAACTCATAGATGCTCATAGGTAGCTGTATGAGGAATAACATATATTATAGGACCCTATCTGTGCTTAGTGTGGAGGAAATTTAGTCATATTTCAGTGGGTATTCTCATTTCACCTGCAATGAAATCTTAGAAGAATTATTTAGAACTTAGATGCATCTAGCCTATTCTTTTGATGCCTTTCTTAGTCTCTTTCTTCACCTTTCAATATTTTTAGCTTTTTTTCCTTAATTTTTTGCTACATTTGTTGACTCATATTGAGCTTACGATCAACCAAAACCCCCAGCTCCCTTTCTACAGGGCTGCACTCTATCATCTTGCCCCCCACTCTACATGTACATCCAGGATTACACCATCCCAGGTACAGAATCTGATATTTGTTCTTGTTTAATGACTACATATTTATTACATGTTTAATGACTATATATACAGCATATTGTAAYTTATCTCTGAATACACCTAGATAGTCAGTTTCGAAGAAGAGAAGGAGGAAATGGATTTTTTTCTCATCAGTAAAACTACAACAAAAATGGATGCAGGAAAGGACCTGGAATTCTTTATGAGTTAAACTGGAATTTTCCAATATTGATGTTTTTCAATAGATATTCCTAAGGAAAGCTTTTGTTTTCTGTACTCTAAAAACTATAAAATGCAATTCCACTAAACTTTATCTAAAACAGAATAAGAATAAGAATAAGAATGAAATAACAAGGATATTTATTTTCATATGGGGAGTAGGAGGCACAGGATGGGTATATGACAAAGTTAAGAATTAATTATATTCTCAAAACTTTCATCCATTGCTGTACTTTTTTTTTGAGAACTCTATTCTTATTTCAGGTGATTAGAACCATTTTCAAAGATGCCAATAGTAAAGACTACAAAACGTAGGARATAAAATTCATAATGAAGTTTGCCCAGCTGTACAGTCCCTTTTTGTCACCTGCAATCTAACAGAGCTATTTTGAATAAAAAATAAATGTTGTTCATACTTCAAATATACTTCTGTGTTTGTCTGTGTGTAGTGTTCCTCTTTCCTCCCACATATTCTCCACCTACATGTCTGCTCCAGGCAGCATTAAACCATAGGTCTTTTTTTAAATTGAACTCACAAACACATAATTGTATTTTAATGTGATGCCTCACACAACATAAAAAAAGGTTATAACTAGTTCCTCCCATGCAGAGTGAAACAATATGTAGGAAATGGATTGCAGCAGTATGAAAGTGTTGCTATAGTTCAGATGTATGTGTTTCCAGCAGTAAGATCTTTGACTCCCCACAGTCGTTACACAGCGTCAGAGCATTTAATGTCTTCCATCATTTTCTCATAGCTTTTGGTTTCATTACCCTCTCTTCACTTCTGTTTGGTCATTTTCCCATTAAATACTGCAGTGAGCAAGTTTGTTATACTTTTTCCATAGTCTTGCCTCTTTTGCTTTTTTATTACCTTTTTCAGGAAAGTGGACAAAAGACAGTAAAGAAAAAGCACAGAATTTTAGACCATATGAAGTGTTAAGTAATACCACCATTTTGCAGATGTGCTTGAAATTGTAGGGATAGCATTAATGAATGCGTGCTTCCATTTTGCTTGTTTCTTTGGAGATTACTAGAACATGGTGTCTACCTGACATCTTCTTACAAGAAACAGTTTTAAGTTCTACCTGTTTGAACAAGGCTAGGAATATATTAAGAAGGCCTGCAATATTGGGGAAAAAGTAACTCAGTTTCACATATTAATAACAGAATATTTCATTTAAGTAAATTGTATTGAATAATACATTTGACCATTTCTTTTAATTTTCCAAAAATATTTCATTTTTAAATTCCATGTAATGCTTTCCTGAATAATAGAACTTATTATAGCACACTACAACTGTATAGATCTACTAAACCACTGAAATATTACGTCCATCCTGTTTTGAACAAGCCTGATCTTTTTTTAAGCTACTGCTTCTCTAATAACGATTTTATCGTATCTATTTATATTGTAGTGGTATTTAAAATGTGTTATTCACTGTGTAAACAATTAAATATTCACTTCTTATTTAATAACATATTCTTCCATCATTACATGTGCAGACCAGATCAATGGCAGGATATAGTTTCACAGTACTATGGGGGATTATGTTACAGTATGCAAAGTGCTAATTTCCTAACATTGTAATTAAAGTTTCTGAGTGACAAACTTTGGAAATTAGATGTAAGTCTCCAGTGTTTAAAAATGTCTAAATCATTTGCCATCATGCTTGAGTACCTTTTCTCCTCGAAGTATTCACTAAACTGACTCGGGGGGTAAGGGAGGGAGAGAAATCACTTGTTTGTATTTCTTGGCTTTTCCTTTGGTGACTTAGAAGTACGTACATCACACGTCTCAAAGGCAACAAATTTGCTGCCATCTCCTGTGAATATTATTGAAGGTACAACATCTACATGTGTTTTAAAGACAGAAAAAATTGAGGAAGATCACTATGAGCACAGGAGTATTTTTTGACATTTTTCCCCAACATTTTCATGAAAATCCTGCCAGCTACATTATTCCTAAGACTTTTAAGGCTTTTGGAATTTTAAGGTTGAATCTGAAATGTCCTGAAAATGAATTTACTTATCTGGTTCGAACAGTTTTCTGTGTGGTGGAGAATTGAAGATTCCAGATTTTCTTTTTTCTTTTTTTTTTTTCATTTCAGATTCGTAAGAATATTATACCAGAGTAATTGTTTGAAACCAGAATATTTATTCTTACTCACAACAGAGTTTTTGAGCATGATGACAATTTTATCAAAACCGGATTCTCAGAGGATAATTCAAATAATGTTCAAGACCTCCCTATATAAAATGGTGACTGTCAGAAAAACATTACTTGCATGTCAATAAACTAGGTCAGTTTTCTGATAGCTAGGACATCCAGTCTGCTGCCTAGGAAAGGAAATTCTTTGTATTAGTACTTTTTATTCATGTAGGGAATAAATTATCTTTACACACTTCTGTTGTCAGGGACATCAAAAACATTCATATCCTGAAATGAAAATATGGCCTATAATTTTTGCACTAGTATTACAAGCAAGAATTATTATTGCTATTGCAGAGTTCTTCCATGTACTAAAAAGAGGTCAGAATCTCTAGCGTCTATTTACAGATAGCAAAATTTATATCTGACTTGTAATGATTTATAAGGGTTAGAGGAAGAAGCTYCAGCAGCTGAACCTCCCCGTATGGTGATCCTGGCCACGGCCGTGTTACTTATGAGGCTATACTGTCTCTTTTGTAAAGCCCTAGCAAATCTGAAAATTTCTTCTATTTTAACAGTGCCTTAGACTTCAACATATAAAATATATGTTGCAGTAAAAAGCTCTCTTAGGGAACTGAATTACGAAAGAGAGACATGCTCATTCTCCAGGAACCAGTAACCTGGAAGCTTGCTTGGAACTGATGATACCAAAGTTCAAGTTTTCAGGCCTACTTCYGTAAAGCAAAAACTTTAATCTTGTTTTCCTAAATATTTTTCTTCATTAGTTACTTTATGTTAGGAACAGAGACTATCCTGATACAAGAAAAGCATTATTTTTAACCTTTTACTTGATTTGGAGAATTTTGTATTTTCTGAATACAGAACTTTTTTAAATGCTTTTAAAGCTTAAAAAGGATAGGGAAACTGTTTCTTTACTGCTCTGTTCTTTTTTATGTCCTTTGTGTGAAGGAAGGAATTGAGAATACTGAATAAGGTGCATACTTACAAGAGGCATTTCAATTTMCAGTCTAAAAATTTGGTATATACAATCAGATGGACTTTCACCTCATTTTAACATAGGTCAGCGTATTGCCATCCGTAAGTGCTTATAAGAGATATCAGATTAACTAAATGCCTAACCTGGGGCAGATGTCCTTACAGTTTATGCTGGACAGGAGTATTTGAATAAATTCCATCTAGCTCACTAATGTTTCATGTAGTTTCTCTCTCTTCCCTTCCTGATTTATCCCTCAGCTTCAGCTACTAACCACCCTTTTGTCTGATTTCAACCTAGAACAGTTATTCTTAAATTATATTTACTTCAAAGTGTTTTGCTTCAAAGCTTCTGAAGAAGGTCTTGTGTAGCCAAAGTTTGTTCAAACTTCTACATCTGCTACTTCAAAAACATTGGCTGTCCCTACAAAACCTTGTTTCACTTCATATAATTCAAAATGTGGTAGGAACATAAAGAAATATGAATGGTCATACTAATTCGACTATCCAGCCTAGTGTTTTGTTTCTAATAGTACCCAAAAGGACAATTAAGGAGGAGTATAGAGGACAAACAGATTAAAACTTCTAATACTCCTCTTCCTCAGGAGTAAACAAGCACATGTCCAGTCTCCCATTTCACCCTCCTCAGCTTTTGGCAGAAAATGAAGCCCAAATATTTTAAGAGTTAATTAATACAGTTACTTCAGCAGCATGAAAATAATTTGCCCTTTTTGGTCATAAATGTGCAAAATTTAGATTTGAGGTATCATCAAGTTTTGGGAACATTTAGATTCAACCATCAATAGCCTTAGGACTTTTCAGGAAAATGTAAGGAAAAACCATTAGACATTTATAACCTTTTTCCTCTTAAAGCTCTAGAATGGCCTCTTAAACCTTTCTTAATCTTTAAAATCTCCTTGTAAGATTAACTCTGCTTGTTAGATGAATAATTCTGGCAGAACGTTTTACCTGAAAACATTTGTATTGCCTAAGCATTTCTAATATTTAGTTTAATTTACAGTAAGTGTTTTGTAAATTAAATTTCTTGGTGTGCTTTTATCTATTGTGAAGTTTTTGTCTTTCACATACTTCAGTACTAATTTAGCAAGAGCTTCATTGTGCGAATTAGTTCTGGATTGCCTAAGAGAAAACTCCAATATTTTCTCATAACAGTAAGTTATATGAGGTTGGAATTTTTAGTTATAGCTCTTTGCTATGTTTCACATGGTGGTATTACACTGAGGTGAAAAGATATGTTAAGTTACAAAACAGCAATGGTTTTAATTTAAAAGGCTTTCCTGTTTCATTACTTTTTATTCTTCTGTGGATCTACAGAAGACTGGAAATGAAGTTGTAGGAACTGAGTGTTAACTTTATGCATCATATATTTAGGGTCTTACCATATTTCCATAAAGACCATCTGTAGGGGGGAAAAAAACCCAACAAACCAAAACCATACAGGCTGTACAATAAAAGGCGTATATTCCACATTAAACCATGGTTTTCACAAAAAGAATTTTCATTTTGCATTAGAGGGTCTTATTTTGATCGTTTGCAAATTTATGAATGTGTTTTGTATGTTGCCATCCACTGTTTTGCCATTCCGTCACCTGAAATACACAGCCAGGTGATGTGAAACAGGTTTAGCGCTACATTCATTTTCAAACATGTAACAGGGAAAATATGCGTTGTTATACAGGATTAAGCAGTTGATGCTTCTGATTTGGTATAAACTGCTAAATTATTTGAAACTCTAGATAAACAAAAGCTAATAGAGTTTTATTTTCTTTCTGATTTTTTATTTTTATTTTTCATAAGAAACATACAATGATCATTAATTTGAACTTTGAAATAAGCACAGGTTGTCTTATGTAATACTTAAAAGAGAAAAATGCTGTTCCTTTTCCTCAGGAAGATATCTTGAATATAATATTTCCATCCTTATCAATGCTTGTACAGTACCTATGCACAAATAAAAAGCATGAGTGCTTTGGGTTACATATGCTAACTATGCATTTTAGGTTACACTTTTAAACAATGATAAGTAAATAAGAAATGTAGTCACATTGAGTAATAAAGTTTTAATTAATTAAAATAAAAGACGTCATGAATGAAGTAACATAAAAATACATTTTTTWAAATTTTCTCTATATTTTTCTATATCTACTTTTGCTTTCAAATTTTCTGATTTCAGGACTTGTCTTGACTCTTTTCAAGTCATCCTCTAGATGAATTTAATTCTTCAAGAAGAGTAACCCTAAAACCAAACCAATAAAACGTGCCCTTTCATGGAAAATTATGTCAACTTTCTCCTTTTTTTAATACTTTACCAAAACATTTTTAATTATTTTTCTATCGATTCACATCTAGAATGCCAAAGAGTTTGCTGTGATCTTGCTGTGGCTCAAAGCCTTGCTGCTGCAGCAGCTGCACTTCAGACACAGATTTTTGGCTAGTTTTCATTTGTCCTAAATTTAGAAATCGCCAGTTAGGCATGAGCATGTGAGCTCTTTTTCCTTATAGCTGCTTTCCATATAACTACATGTAGAGTAATGAATGCAGTTTGTCTTTTTGCTAGGATAGACATTCATAACAGGAACAGACAAAAAAAGACCCTACAAGTCTCTGTAGGCTGTGTATGAGAAGATGACAGTTCAGTCATACATAAACATTTAAGTATTGGTGAGAATTCCATTCTTGCTGCTTCAGAGGACAGGCCTATATAAAATAAAGGCTGTCTGAAACAGGTTATTTTGATTTGGGTAGTTTAGATGAGGTAGTTTCCTGGACAACATGGTGCAGATAGTTGAAGGAGTACCACATTTATTTAAAGATAAGGATTTTTATCTAGAGTTCTGATTTTTCTGCTTTGTACATTATATTAAATGAGCTTGTAAACAGCATTTACAATAGCTCAGGACTGAACTTAAGACTAAGCCAGCAACTAATACACAGTGAAGTAACAAAGACAAGTTATATGCATTGGGAAGAAAAGTAAGATCAATGACACACTCCATTGAAAAGAATGACAATTAAGATAAATCACATGTTATGCTATTTAGCACATCTTCAACAAAATATATTATACACAAACTTACATACATTTTTTTTCCCTTTGACAATTTGTTACTGAGTGCTTTGTGAAGCCACGAACACTGTTGGCACAAATTCTCTGGATCTCTGCCGGGTTATTCTTAGTTTTTTTATCACACTGCTACTAAAGCACTCACACTAAGCGTTGAATATGTAACTTGTTTCTAATTATATACCCTCTGTTTGCAAAATCTATGACAAAAAAAAAAGTGTTTTTCTAAATCTAATCTGGTTAAAGGCAACTCATTATGAGTAGCATGTGATATGTCTAAAGGTTCTATCAAACAAAAGGAGGTGTTTTCATGCATTCCCCTGGAGCCCTGCTACCCTGATGGTAATTTTAAATTTGAAATATATTATCATTTAAAGAGCCTGAAAGATGTAAAGAATTAATTCTCTCTACTAAAGTCAACAAATAATTATGAGTGCAGGATTAGATTGATAGATTAGTGGCATGGTAAATTAAAAGTAAAMCAGGAAAGGATATATTAAATCAATCTAGCTACTTTGAAATTCTTTATTAATACTCTATTTGGGGATTTTAAAAGGCTGATACTGATGACACAGCCACAGCGTCTGTGGGGATCCAAGTTTGAGAGATTTAAAAATACAKTTTTTTTTTGTTTTGTTTTGTTTTGTTTTTCTTGATATGTGTGTTCTCTAGCCTTTTGAATACTATCGGTGTGCCTTCATTAGCTTTTCACTTTTGATCAGGAGTGCACTTCTGAAAAGAATCTTATACTTATAGGTCTGGTTCAAACCACAATATAGTATCATCTTACATGATTGGCTTCCTTTTGGATGAAAGTAAACTGAGAGTTGCACACTAGAAACTAACCTAATGCGATCCAAATACTAGGGGTATTTAGTCTGCAGGACTATTCTAGAGCTAATTGGAAGTAAAACCTCCCAAGATTTGTACAGCATGGATGCCAGGTCCTCAGTGCCATCTCTTTTGCTTAGTGATACATCCTTGTTGTGCTACACTGCTAGCTAATTAGACATAGCTTACATTCCTGGCACAACTGGGGACTTCAGGGAGGGAAGGATGAATCCAGGCCCCTATTCCTGGGTGCTGATGACCTCTGTTCTCCTCGTGGCTAAAACAGTACTTTAACCAAGGTGCTTTTCTGTACATCTTATTTTAGCATTTAGGTGTTATTTAGCATATCAGAAGCAAAATTACATGGTATGGAACCATGATTGGCATCGCTGGTAAGGATTTCATACAGATTCACTGACCTCTAGTTCCCTTTGCATATTGCTGCTGTTGAGTGCATCTGTCCTGCCTCTCTTCATGTTTTGACTGGAACAGTAGGAGACAAAAAACCACAAACACAAACACAAACATTCTGACCCTGGCCCCATGTTTCTTGTTTTATGAGTTGTGAACCTGTGTAAGAACCAAAACTGTGACTTCTAGGCTACTAGACCTTTTAAAACTTTTTACAGTATGAAGAAGCTGTGGAATTGACAGAGCAGTCTCTCATTTTACTCCGTCAAATGGAAGCCTTATTCATTCCCATGACATGCTGTTGGCAGCTGCTAAAAGAGACGTTATCACTTTSCCCTTTTAGTAGTTTGAGGTAAACTGGAGCTAGGGTACGGTGTGGCTTAGCAAAATATGTGGGATGAAACACAGCACTACTCAACAAAAGGCTTTCTTGTAAACTCTCAGATGCTAGAAAAAGACTATGACAAACAGAGGGTGCACCTGAAAGAGTTGCTGAACGCTTGAGTGGCAGCTCTCTGTATGACAAGTCTTGAGGGATTGGGTACTTAAATCTTAATTACAAAAAACAATCATCATCAGGTATTAAAACCCTACAGGGAAATTGAAAGACTCAGAGAAGAGAATCCCAATAGTGGAGATCTGCTCTACGCAAATTTAATTGACTCATATTATACAAATAAATCTGATAAATTAAAAAAAAAAAGTATCTCTAAGAAATTGTTGAATGACTCTACTATAGACCAGATGTTGTGGAAAAGGCAGGGAGTGGGATTTTCAACCTGAAGAAACTCAGTGACTGCTTAATGAAGAGCCAAATGCCACAGCTGACCAACTTTTTTAGAACAATCTGTAATGCAGCTGAAAGCAGAAAATCTTTTAGATCACTAAGTGTCAAGCATTTGCAAAACATACATTGATACAACTACATATTATTTAGGGTTTGTCATGCTTCTATGATGCAAGCATGTAATAAACATTTTGAAGAAATCACATTGGTGGAAATGAAAGTGTCTTTAAAAAATGAAAGAGTGCTTTCTTGAAGAGGTGTAATAAAAAGAATGGGTTATACTATCATTCCTTGGAACTGAAGAAGAGTGGCAGTCACTGTCAGTGATGGATTTTGTGGTAGCGGTGAGCAGGAGTATAAAGCAAGACTCAATTTGGAGGAAATTATTTTCTAGTTAAACAGTGGCTAATTTTAGATTTTTTAGAAACAATAAGATAGTTCTGTCACAATCAATTCATTGAATAATTAACAATGGCAGTTTTTTTCTTTCATATTTACTAACCACTTCTGTTATTGCACATGACTGACCTAGCAGGAAAAATAAAGTTTATAAACTAACGACATGAAAAGTTCTGCTTAGAGTATACTGCATTTGTTCTGTACTTTCTTTATTAAGCCTATTGACAACAGCAATAGTCATAGTGACAAAAACACAGTTGGCCATTTCTTGATAGTCTTTGAAGAGAAAAATTTTCTAAATAGATTTCTACGGCATGGACAGCCGTGGCACTGTGTGCTTCACATGTATCAATTCACGATTCAACTCTATGTTTTCTCTAGTGACAAAGGCAGCTTAAGAAACTTCTTGGACTGTCCTGGCATTTCTGCTGTGATTCACAGCTTCAGCTGAATTAACTGTTTGTCTGAGCGTGATGTAAACTGGACTGGGAATGATGAGAGTTATAAACAAAAGCAAACCTTCTTTGGGAATCCTCACCTAAAAACTTAATTGAGCACAATTCTGAGGACTATAAATGGCTGTATGGAACCAGGAACTAGCACATGAGGGTAGAAATCTTGTGGGCCGGCTTTGACATTAGAAAAATAGTATAGCATGGAACTACACTCTCAGACTTTACTATTATATTAGCTTTTCTATAGTCATTTTAGAGGGGGGTCAGTCTGTCTCTGGAGATTTTTTTTTCTCTTTCCCCAATCAGAAGAAATTTAGATGAGAAGCTTAGACTAGATGGCTAACATTTGGACACCTAGAGGCAGGAATGATGAATGACTAATCCAAGAACTTTGAATCTCCGTATTTAATGTATGCCATGTTTCCTTTTAAAATATTGGCTGCTGTTGTCTCCCCACCCTTTTATGTAGAACACAAGCTTCAGGAATGTGTGACTTCAGTTGTAGGCTCTCTGTGTATAAAATTCCTTTTAAACTCAGTGGGAACTCAAATTGTGGAATTTGTCAGATCAAATCCTCTCTTCTCTGGAAATGGAAAAAGAAAGGCATGACTGGATGTGGTGTAAGATACTACACTATCAGTCCAACAAGATTGCTGTTCTTGTCTTTAAAATTTAGCTTCTTTAAAATGGCTATGATGATTATAAATATAATAAAGTAAAAAATAAAATAAAAAAAMCCCTCACCCTTTGTTTGGCTAAAGCAAAATAAATAATTCTTCACAAGCTGTTGCGTAAATCCATAGATTTTTAAGCCATTCCCACCTCCAGATAGGCAAATACAAAAGCAACAAAAAAGTCAAAGTACTTTACACTAGAAAAAAATTTAATAAATGAAGTTGCTGACATTAGAGGCTGGAAAACTACAGTTATTAAAAGGCCACTCACTGACAGAAATTCTGTAAAAAAAATGGAATTTCACTCGTCAGGGCATTTTTAACAACACATACTGACTGTTTACTGAAAATTATAATGAACATGTAATGTATTATAAAGTATGCTTGGCCAAAGTTTGTAAACAATGGAATGAGTTTTGAAGAACAAGTAAACAAACAAAGTCCCAGTCTTTTTTTGGTGCACTTTGTTCTCCTCTTTGCAAAATGCAGAGGTAATTCTTGTGTTGCAGTAACTACCTAAACTTTTTTCATAGTATAAGCTTCCCTCATAAGCCTTTCCTTAAATATGCTTATGTGAAATTCTTGGAAACATTCCATAGACTTTTGTTAAATAAATCATTGTAGTTTTTCTCATGAAATTATTCGGGACTGGATAGTGACTTTAGACATAGCCGTGCTCACTAAGTTATTTTCTGCAAAACTGTCCCATCAACTTTTAACGATAACCAATACGTATGCTTTAACTGTGATATGTTCTCCATTGGTGCAAAGATAGCTCTGTAGTATTACTGGATGAAAGCTAAGTAAGAATGCACAAATTATATTTCTCTCAAAAATGTATAAGCACAGGTTTATGACTCTACCATGCATTACTTACTCTTGTAAAAGTACTGCCCTGATAAATACTTATAGACAGGAATGTTCTCATTATCTTTTCAAATCATAGTCTCTCTGTATGCAGCTGACCACACTAAGGATTCTTAATGATCTAATTAAAAATTACCTTATTTATAGGAATTCTTTCCTGTTGTGATTCACATAAGAAATGGAAAATCAAAATTCTGATCTTGCAGTTAGATTACATAAGCATTAAAGTTGCTCAGAGGATTACATACTACAGAAATATGTCTAAGGCACCCTATTGTTAGCTTCTTACAGTTCTGTCTGAGCCTGCTAAGGAGAGTAATAAAAGTAAGAACAATCCATAGCTCTTTGTCACTGTTAGCCAGGCTGTATATAGCACCTTCAACCTAGTAATAAAAAGCTCTGCTAAGCACTTGATTGACCTCAGTGCTGCCTCTTTGCTAGCCCTGCTTGATAACATTTTTGATGAAAATCTTCCATCAAGAAATTCAGTTTCAGTGTGATCTAAGTAATCTGCAGGGGGTCGTTAATTTAGGGGAATTTTTGCAATGCAAAGTCAAAATATGATGCTTTGATCAAGCCAAAATGCTTCATTTTGACAGTTCCATTTTTATTTACTTCATAATGATGATGTATGTGTACATTATGTTTGATATTATGTTCCTAAAATCTAATACTCGTTATACTACTATAATATTAGAACTTCAGTTCACATATAAAACTGTATGAATTAAAGTTATAATATTGAAAATAAATGCTTAAYTGACTCAAACTAAACCAAAAATGTTGGGTTTCACTTCAGAAAAAAATATGTTTCCTATCTGAACTAGAAGAAAATTGGAAGGAAAAATGTTCTTCCAATATTAAATGTTTGCACAGAATGGAAATGTATAGTTTTTGATTCCTGCTAATCTTGATTACACCAGAATACTTCAGTACTTTGCTCAAACACATTCTAGCCTAATTAAGAAACTTTTAACAAAAATTCTACTACTGTTACACAGTCTGGTACAACCATTCAATAGAAGAGAGAAGACTATGTTACAGAGAGCCTTGTAATATGTGGGAATGGGGCATCCTGAAAATTCTGGAGAAAGGCAAAGGTGGAAATACTGATGCAAGGAACAGGAATATTATGTGAAGAATCCTTTTACAACTATTTGCAAAGCATCATTTCCTTTGTGCTTACGGTGGACAACATTACTCTTTAACATTATCCCAGTTCTGAATTTACGCAGGAGGAAGACTGCAATGTACTGAATCATTGTGGATGTAGTTTATAGCTGATTCTAATTCAAACATGGTTTTCAGCTTTGAAATGAACTGATAAAATGCTCCAAAGTGACTTTGAAAGAAAAACAGAGAATTGGTGTGTCATTGGATTTCCTTCGTTATAGATTTCTTCCTTAGAGCCTTTTTAACAATGAGAGTTATCAGGGAAGGGTTCTGTTCTGTAAATTTTTATTATTATTTAGTTTTTTTGTTTTGTTAACCCTAAAGGGTTTGGGGCGGGGACTTGTTTAAAAAAAGCTGTTTGCAGTCATAATTAAGAAAATGGTTAAACCTGCTGTCAATTAACTTAATTGATTTAAAAAGTTGATGGGCACCTGGAATGGAAGTATTTTGCCGGCAGCTGAGCTGAATACAAGAGCAATTTATTTTAATAATGAATGGTGGAGAAAAAATTGAGCAGAAATACTGTGCAGGAAAGCCTTAGAGGGTTAAAAGAAACATGCACAACGGCTGGTGCTAATGTTTCTGATAGTAGACTGAGATTTATTAAACCTTTTAACATTAGTGCAGTAGAAATAGTTTAAAAATAATTGGGCAAATACATTTTAGAGTAAAAGGGATCATCTTCCTCAGAACTGAGTCAAATTTAGTGGTGATGTAGAGAGTGGCAGTTTACACAGTAAGTGTCAGTTGATCAATAAAACTATTTAATACAGGAAAATAACATAATTGGCATAGATATGGCATTTTGTGAGTGTGTAAATTCTGAATATAATTCACTTGCCTTGAGACTATGGGGCTGTAGTCATGTCTGTTCTTTAGTCCCCACAGCTTGTACAAATGATCTAAGATAAGTTGTGTTTTGAATATCTGGGGGCTCATGTTTCATTCAATTGTGACCAGAACATTTTGAGAGATGTTTTTAACTGGAGATGAACTAGAAGGAATGTGTTTGTGTGGATTACCCTAAATTTCTGCTAAATGTTGAATTAATGTAATTTGGACCTTTTTTTTTAACAGCTTCATTGAGTAACCATTTTGTGTCCAGTAAGTATTATATTGCTYTTTTTTTTTTTTCTTCCCCAATGAATAAACCACTTGAAAAAAATCACCAAAACATTCAGTGTTCGACTGTAATTTTAGGCTGATATTAAAGTTGAAGAACCKATTCATGAAGGAAGAATTTGAAATCAAACGGGCAAGACAATATTAGTCCCAAATAAGTTGTGATTGAATGTGGTCTCTGCTTTAAAGGACTTCAAAGTATTTCGAAATATTGTGTTCCATAAGTGAAGAAGAGACTATGGATTGAGAGCTCAAGCTGACCACAACTTGTCTAAAAATGTAAGAAGGAAAGGAAATGCTCGTGGTGAAGAGTTATGTAAGTTCAGGTAATTTAGTGGTGAAGTAAATGCTATAGACACTTACTAATAGAAAATTTCCCTACATATTATGAAAGATAAACAAGGAGTGAGATCAATTAAAAAATGTATAGCCATACCCTTGAAGAACATGATCACTCTATTTCTCTGTTCCAGTACTCTGAAAGGAAAGTACCTGTGTTTTTAAGTGTGCGGTATTATCTACAGACTTCTGCTTTAGACAGTTATGTCCTGATACACTATAAATACAGATTACTATGCTCAGAGGAAGACACTTGTGAAGCCAAAYGTTGGGCATTCAGCACTTTTGAAATATATTAGTTCATTATAGTCAGGTTGAGAAGCTTACTGTTGTTAATATGTTAGGAATTCTACAATGCAGACTTCACTTTGTTGGTGAATTTGACGGTAATAGAGTCACTCACTGAAATAAAAGCACATTTAACTAGTAGTAATTGTTTCCAAAAAATGCAATGTACGGTTTTGAATGTTTTGGGCATTGCTTCACATTTTCCATGTGAATCACTCTTGAAGGTTTTAGAAACTGAAAGGAGGAGTTCTTTACCATAGCAAGTAATGCCTTTTCACAATTTATTTCTATTCAGTTATTTGATATATTCATCCAAATCAAAATCCAGTGAGACTTCTGACTATTAGATATTTCACCTGCCATTTAATATTTTAAATATTTATTCAGATATTTCCTTTCACAGTTAAGTTATTTTATCTCAGACATCCAAAGTAGTAATATGTTCAAGAGAAAAAAGAAAGCAAGTCATTTTTAAGGAATGCACTGATATTACTAAGGCAATATGTCTTTCTTAAATATAAAAGAAGCAACATGTTTTGAATCTTTTAACAACACCATATAGGCCCTTTGTGAAAAGTAGTTTAACCAAACCATATCTTAGTATAACAATGTGAAATGCACCAAGAGAAGGGAGTGTTACTGGGCCAAATAGATTGGCTTAAACATTTTCGACACATGCCACAAGTTCACATAATCAGCCTGAGGCAGTAGGAAACTTAAAAGCTAGTCTGATAGTGTTTCTTACAAATATTCTTTGAATTTTATTACTTGTCTCCCACATGAGGCGTAATAGTTTCAATGTTCTAATTAGTACTTGTGTATATTGCTATTACTTTGTCTCTTTAATCACATTATTAAGTCTGTTATGGAGATTCYTTATAGAATCACACTTTATAATAGTGTTTCTAATTTGAATATGTCCTTTTTTATGTTGTCTGAATCTGAAACATCATAAACTCTTTTTATGGGTCCTTTGATAGTAGTCACTTTCCTGTTTTATGCTTGATTAGAACATACAGTACTAAGTAATAAAGAACTTCCTGAAGCTTTGGAGTTTTAGCACCAGAAAACATTTCAACTTCCTCAGGCTTTTTTTTCCCTCTCTCACATTAGGTCAAACAAATATATCCTTTTGTCCATATTAAAGTATTGAGTATGAAATATGTAAGAAAGAAAGCACTTTTGTTAAATTGTAATAGATTTTATACAATTTCAGAGATACTGGTTTTCAGTCTGCTTTCAAACAAGATATATAATAAGAAAATATCTAAACCCATAAAAGAATTCTGATAATTTTCACAAATTGAAAATATAGATGCATATAATTATAAGTTTAATCTGTAAAATTATGTTTAAATGCCAGTGAGAAGTAAGAAATAATACAGATATCCATCTCTCCCTCAATCTGTCTTTCCCTCACCCTTTCTGAAGAGATAAACATGCTGTCAAATTCAGGGAAAATTAGTTCAGTTGGGACTTCATTATAATATCTCTTCTTAGTCTGATACTGACTTTGATAAAACAGGAAATTAAGTGGGATTTTATTAAAAATCTAGAAATTAATACATTTGGTAAAAAATAAAAGCAATTGTACAGATCAGAAATTGTAGAAGATATGCACAAATAACAGAAAAATTAAAATTATCTAAAAGGCTTCCTATGAGTGAAAAATGGTGAAATAAGGTAATTCTGGTTTACATAACAAAAAATAGCTTTTAACAAAGCTTAAGGAAGCAATAGCAGCATTTGGTGTCCTCATTGGAAGTCTCTGAAGTCATAGTGAAGTGGTTTCCATCTACAGTGGGGTTTGGATCAGAACCTAATTGTCAATAGACTTCGCAAAGACTTTACCATCATTTCTTGCAAGCTCCCTTTGGCCCAGGGATGTAAGGAAATTAGTGGAATTCAAAGAACAGCATATATGATGAAGGATTTATCAGTGGAGATTAAAATAGATTAAAAATATATATTTTCTGAAAAATGATGAAGGCTGGTGATAGATGCAAGAATTTATACTTGCTGACAATCATCTGAAAATTAGAAAAAAGAGTATTAGCTTAGTTCAAAACTAAAATCTGATCAAAGAAAAATAATGGGAAATAATCCCCTCCATCAGATCTTCTGCATTCTGCAATTTCTTTCTCAAGTGAAGTAGAAGCTGTCTGCTCATTACAAGCAGTTTGCAATCATGCACAGAAATCCTTTTTCCAACACAGCTATGAACAGTAATTATTTATATGCAAGATCTAAATGACCAGGAGTTATTTAATGTCAAAATTATGCATACTGAAACTCCATGCGTTAAAACTCTAGTGGAACTTCATAGCTGCAGTTTCATTGTCTAGTAACATTTAGTACACACTGTATTTTTGTTACTGTGTTTTTTGTTTGGTTTGGTTTGTTTTTTTCTCTCTAGTATTATCAGTAGCACCACAATAAAAGTAAGTCAGGTGTCAGCAATTGCTTTCTTCCAGTTCAAACTTGGCGTAAAACTCACTACTTCCACCTCATCCTCTCCCAAAGTAAATTTTTTGCCCTGACAGGACAAAAAAATGAAAAGATAATGAAAAGAGAATCTATTTTTAACAATTTAGGAAATGCTGGCATTTTCAAGCATTCTTTGGGGATTTTCTCAGCTTTTTCTAAAATAGAAAATCTTGGAAGACAAAAGAGGATAAAACAGAAGAAGAACTGTTCTGAGGTTTGCCCTCTCTTTCTATCTGATTTTTGAATGGTTTCTGAGGAAAACACTTATAAATTAAAATGAGACAGTCTTGTTCTGGAACTTTCTGGAACTTTCTTCTGATTTTCTCTGTTTATTGGAAGCCTGGAATTTCATTTGGAGCATTTCAGATCAGCAGTTTTGTTGGAGTGAATATATACAAAACGTTCAGTGTTACATCCTCCTCTATACTGTAATACAAATGTCTTTGGGATTCTTTTGCTGTTATTCCCRTGTAAAAATTTAGCAATGCCAGTAAGGATCTAAATGTGAGAAATAGAAAGCATCTTGAGATAACACTTTCAAGGACTAAAGAATTAAATTTACTCCTTATGGGTTTTCTAAGGTGTGTTTGTGATAAAGAATTATGTTTATTGACAGTCTGGAAAGTTATATTTATTCACACTTTATGTTCTTTGTGTTGTAGTGTGTTAATGCTAAATGTTAAACTTGCAAGTTTCAAGAAATATGAGAGTTAAAGTACTTGAATTATTTATATGAATTTTTTACTTTCTCTCAATACTGTGATTTCCATTTGATGGCCACTAAGTGTGGGYAGTCTTAATCTAATTCCCCAAAACATAAACAGCACCATAACAATTGATGGTAGTTGTCATATTTTTTGGTAATCTTAGTAGAGAGAAGTAGTGARTAAATAGAGGATGATTTAGCTTCTCTGCTCAATAGAGTTGACTGAAGGCATGTACATGCAAACTATTACTGCTCGTGCTTTATTTGTTCTACAGATTTGAAGTACTTTCCTGGCTTACCAGTCCTGAGAGTCTCCTTATGAAAATAAGTACTCTTTAGAAGAATCAATATTTCTTATTTCTTATTTGGATTTATTTGGAAGACTAATCAGACATTCTCAGCTAGAATATACTTATGTCTGTCTATCGCAGAAAAGTGTCTATCTMTCTCATCTGTTTCAACTGTAAAGTTTCTTACTGCAATTGCATGTGGAATAGTTTCATTTGCATGTACAACAACAGTAATTGTTATAGCAAATAATATCACTGTTTAAAGTTCTTTAGCTGCACTACCAGGATAAAGCATTTTATGAAGTTACTTTGAAAAATAAGTGTTATAGAAGTGGCACAGGGCTCTTGAGTTTAGAAATTTTGTCTGACTCTGCACCGTTCATACTGAATAGAAATATGTTTGCCAGTTTCACATAGCTTTAGAATCTTTCACTGCTGTTACTATGTTTGTACAAAATAGAAAAACTGATAAACTCTGAAGCCACTAGCATCTATTATAATTCAACAGCAGAAGTAGAAAGATTAACATGTGCATAAATAATCTGAAGTAAGAAAACAATACTCATAATGAGAAAGTAAAATATTTTTCAGTTTGTCCATAGGAAAAAAAGTCGTGAATGGAGTTAAATCCAGTTGGCGACCAGTCACAAGCGGTGTTCCCCAGGGCTCCGTTTTGGGGCCGTTCTTGTTTAATATCTTTACCAAGGATCTGGATGAGGGAGTTGATGCTCCCTCAGTAAGTTTGCAGACGACACCAAGCTGGGCGGGAGTGTTGATCTGCCTGAAGGTAGGAAGGCTCTGCAGAGGCCTCTGGACAGGCTAGATGGATGGGCCAARGCCAATTGTATGAGGTTCAACAAGACCAAGTGCCGGGTACTACACTTCGGTCACAACAACCCCAGGCAACGCTACAGGCTTGGGGAAGAGTGGCTGGAAAGCTGCCCGACCGAAAAGGACCTGCGGATGCTGGTCGACAGCTGGCTGAAYRTGAGCCRGCAGCGTGCCCAGGTGGCCAAGAAGGCCAACRGCATCCTGGCCTGTATCAGGAACAGGGTGGCCAGCAGGAGTAGGGAGGTGATTGTGCCCCTGCACTCAGCACTGGTGAGGCCACACCTCGAATACTGTGTTCAGTTTTGGGCYCCTCACTACACAAAGAACATTGAGATGCTGGAGCGTGTCCAGAGAAGGGCAACGAAGCTGGTGAAGGGTCTGGAGCACAAGCTTTATGAGGAGTGGCTGAGGGAACTGGGGTTGTTTAGCCTGGAGAAAAGGAGGCTGAGGGGAGACCTTATCGCTCTCTACAACTACCTGAAATGAGGTTGTGGTGAGGTGGGTGTTGGTCTCTTCTCCTAAGGAACTAGCGATAGGACAAGAGGAAGTGGCCTCAAGTTACKCCAGGGGAGGTTTAGATTGGACATTAGTAAAAATTTCTTCACTGAAAGAGTGGTCAAGCATTGGAACAGGCTGCCCAGGGAAGTGGTGGAGTCACCATCCCTGGAGGTATTTAAAAGACGTGTAGATGTGGCACTTTGGGACATGGTTTAGTGGGCATGGTGGTGTTGGGTTGACGGTTGGACTTCATGATCTTAGAGGTCTTTTCCAACCTTAATGATTCTACGATTCTATGATTTTATGATTCTATGCTTGCTTTAATGTGTGGCAGCTAAAAGGAAGGCTTTTGCTAAGACAAACTGACAATGTTGTTACAAAAAAGTTAACTATAATGAAAAAAACCAAAACCAGGCATTAAAATAGTCATGGAAATAAGATACTGTCTTATGCTATCTAAGTATTTGAGATCTGTGTGCTTTCACACTGCAAATTATGATTAACTCAATAGGAAGTCACTTCAACTACAGGACTGCAGTGAAAGAGAAATCATAATCAGATTCAAATATTGTAAATCAAAGGAAAATAAAGAAGTCTTTCAATAGTTGTGCATATTCTGGCTTCAGTAAGTGCTGGGCTAAAACAGGCATAAAAACACAAAGCTATCTGAGTAGCTATATTTAGATTAAAATTTTAGAGAGTAAATTTAGGCTGTGATCTAGCTTTAAAGTATMAACACCTAAATTTAGATAGCAACGTGTGAGGTAAGTATCTAAGCTCCCATGACAGTAAGTAAAGATCTAGGTTTCAATTCACTAATTTAAACATAGACATCCAATCACAGTTGAGATGTCCAGGATATTGAGGATATTCACACAGGACCCAGAACAGTATATTTAACTTTCTTTTAGGGGATTGTCTTGGTTTAGATTAGGAAGATGATATTATGAGATGTAGGCATATATATAAATATGTGATTGTGTCTTAGGGTGGTTTCGAGGATTCCTGAGAAGGCAAACACATACACAGAACAAACAAGCAAGCATTTTATTAACTACAGACATGCATTACACTAACAGTACTTTGCAAAGCAATTGTCTTACCTACCCAAGACCCAAGGAAGATGTACTCTCTGTGCATTCTGGTGTTATCCTGTGCCGCGAGCTCAGCCCAGCAGTCAGTAGGTGCCAGCTTTACGTGGGCRTCCCCACGGAGGCAACGGTGACCTTGCTGTACACCGGCCCACTGCTCTTCRGGAAATCCCGGTATTTATACATTTGCAGAGGAACAGGTTTCGACACTTTTGACCAGCAGGTGCCAAAACACGCCTCGGTTTCCCACAACATAGGGAGCCTATGGCACATGCGCCCGCTGGTCAGGCGCGCTGCACACGCCATAGCCATTCCATCTATTGGTTCGTGGGCTTTGTACATGCAGCATATTACCATAATAGCAAAATGTTGTCAGGCAAGCATTCCTTCATTATCACATTCCCCCATTATCACACGTAATCCCCTAGTATTGCTCAGCTTTCTTATTACTGTGGTCAGCATTTCAAAGCAATAGACAAGAAACCACCTGTTTTCCTGTGCTGACTGAGGTTTTCTCAGCTATCTACTTCTCACCCAGTGTCCATCCACGGACCAAAATCACACTTTTTAACCCTTCCATATACAGATTGATATGAGGAATCAGGTGAAATGAAGTATTCCTTTAGTGAGCTTGCAACAAATAGTATCAGCTGGAAATTGAGAAATCACTTGGAGAAAAACATGCTAAAGGAAACTAGAGGTTCTGSATGAAGTAGAGCTACCACCAGAACTATCTGAATGGCCTGTAAGAAGATTTAGTCACTTACTCATTCTATACCTCCGTGATATTCATGTCTGGAACATCAGAATGAAGAATATAGTTCTGAAGACCATAATGGGCATCTAAGGATTTAAAATTTTAAATCATGGAAAACACCTAATGAAAGAGTACTTATACTGCAGCTATTTAGTTGTTAATGGCTAATCATTTTCCATTGCAGAAGCTGACAGATTCCAACTTATCTGAACACGTTAGCTCAATACACTATTCTGTCTGCTGGAATAATATTTTTAGCACTGTTACTCTGAGGGTGGATTTGTTTCCTCTGAGGACATCAGAAAAAATTCTGGGTTGTTAAAAGACTATATATGTTTATGTCACTGTGTATGTGACTGCTAAGAAATGTTACTCAGACATGGTAGCTTGTAGGGCATCTCTCTAATACCAATAGGTGACAGAAATTACATCGTCCCTGTTTTGGCTAGTAATCAAGTTTTGTAACCAGAAGATCAATGTGTTGCAATATCCTTATGAATAAAGGACTGCTGCACTGGATCTATCCAAATAACTAAAGTTATTTCATTCAGTTGATATTGTTTCTGTAAGGTTGAGGGTTTTTTGTTTGTTTGTTTGTTTGTTTGTTTTTTGTCAGCGGTCCTTTGTTTCAACCTCCACCAAAGTGTAAGTTCTGGTTAAGGAATGCAGTTAGGAAAAATAAAACTGTAGACAGTGTCCACAGTAGCTAGTATTCAACAGAGATAGAAATCAAAAAGTGTTAGAAAGCCCAGGCAATGAACAATCTACACAATAACCAGACAAAAAATGTCAAAGGAAAGCAAAGAAAGGAAGAAATTGGAGCAGCTCTTCCAAAAGTAATGCATACTCCAAGAATAATGGAGAGCTTGGAAGCTATAATCAAAATGATATAAAGATTGTGCTTACAATTCTAGTAAACCCATTTTCACACTGGATTCAACTGGCGTGTCAGGAGCAGAAAAGAAGCTCTGAAGGGTGGTCTTATTAAACAGTTCAAGTTAGCTGAAATGTACCTTTGGTGTGACATAATGTAATGGTTCTTCTATCATTATGTTCTACTGACTTCTGCACTTTTTTGTCTTCAAGAAACAGATGGACTTTCCTGTGCTACGTGAGCTGAATTACTGATAATCTAGATTGAACAGTAATTTCATATCAAAAAGGATTAGCAGCCTGGAAAAGCAGCTGAGACTGGCAGACTATTTAGGTCCTAGAAATTGCAACAGTGATAAAACTTCTAATTTCAAACTTATAACACTTTGAGAGGGTGAAAGGGAATTTGTATGAACTTCACTTTTATACAGACTGCGCTTACATCCTTAGGTTAAAGGTATATCTTAGATTTCAATTTAAATATAGATTTAAGTATGTCCCTTTTTACACTGCTCTCAGTAGAATTAGAAGGAAGCTAAGCCGTCTGCTTGCTGGAGCTGTCACTTGCAGTGTTCTAGTAAGTCCTTTGATTACCATTGAGAGGTATTAAAATGTTTCTCAATCAGTCTAATTTCTTTCTGATTCATTCTGTCAAAAAGAGGGCTTTTGGAGCACCATTTTGCCTGATTACCTGCAGAAATGAGTTAGCAAAGTGAAACAATTTGTAACTATCTGATCACGCATTTAACCAAATATCTTTTATCCCATTCATCACAGAAGTAAATTATGATACTGTACCTTTAATGAATTGAAAAATCATATTGTTCTTGATTGCTTTGGTCTGTCAGAGTCTACATAAGTGTTATAAAAATTTAGTATTAGCATAGAAACAGATCCCTCAAACAAAATTAATTAAAGAAGAAACTGAAATCTTGGGCTGGAGCAGAAGCAGGCTGGAAAGGGTAAAGCCTTTGCAAGCAGCTGGTGAAAGTACAAATCAGGGAGTAAATATTGGGCTAAACCAAAAGCAAACAAGAGCTTGAGCAACCATTTTATTGTGGCCATAGCCTAGGTTTACATACCATTGTAGATATCCAGTTATTTGAAGTCTCAGAGAAGTTGCTTCTTCAGGGAAGCGACTGGGGCATGTTGAGGTTACTGGGCAGCAGAATACCAGAGGTAACTCCTTTCACTCTTTGGGTGAGCCAAATGAAGAAACACTGAATGTGCCTGGAATAGTTACGCTTTCTTGAGACAAATAACATATGGTGATATATTTTCTATGCTCTAAAGTACTGTCGTGGTTTAGCCCCAGCCAGCAACTAAACACCACGCAGCCGCTCGCTCACCCCCCCACTCCGGTAGGATGGGGGAGAGAATCGGGAGGGCACATGGAGGAAAACCCGCGGGTTGAGATAAAAACAGTTTAATAATGGAACTAAAACAAAGTAGAACAGTGATAATAACAATAACAACAATAACAGAATATACAAAACAGGYGATACACAATGCAACTGCTCACCCCCACGTGTTCCGCACCAAASCCCGCGAACTGTGCGCTCCCCCCCAAAGGGACCACCCCCGGTTTTTAAGCTGGGCATGATGTCACATGGTATAGAATACCCCATTGGCCAGCTGGGTCGACCACCCCGGCTATGCTCCCCCCCAAGGTCCCCCTGCACCTTGAAGGGCAGGGGCGGCTGTCGGTGCACCGGGCAACAACCAAAGCATCAATGGGCCATCAACATTCCTTTCATTGCCAAACCCAAAACACAGCACCCCCTCCARCTACAGGGAAGAGAGTTAACTCTGCCCCAGCCGGAACCAGGTCAATATCCACCCCTTATTCTATACCACCTACGTCATGCCCAAGTCTCACATTTTCCGATACATCCCAATTAATCATCACCACTTTTCCTGTCTTTTGATATATATATATATATACACACACACACAGATATCATTCCCTTAGTCCATGGCCATCCCTCTAAAATGTCCACTGAGTTCATTTAGTCCATGACTTTGGGCTCCATCTGTCATACCAGTCTCTCAGGGCAGGAAAGATGGTGTGTGGTGCTGGATGGTTGCATCCTGAAGCCAGTTCCGGTTCCAGTATCGCTGCRCTCGTCCTCTTCTATCATCATGGTGCTTTGCTCGGTTTCATCAGGGTTCATTCTTCTTTAACCTGGATGATTCTTACTGCAACACCATTGATGTGACATACAGCATTATATAGCAATTAGCATTATACACCTCAGTTCAGTGGCTGTTTTCACCCAAAACCAAATCCMCTTGAGGTACACATCGGACTTYCCCATCCTTTCGCATTACCCACCAAGTGCACCCAGGTCCTTGAGCAAAAGCAATCCCACGAATGGGTTTGCCTTTGTCCGAGGTGGGAGTAACCCAGACTGTCTTCCCCAGCATATTCCTTACGTGCACTACAGGGACTTTATCCCCCTCTACAGTACGTGAGGGTTTTGATTAGGCAGGGCCAGCTCGAGTGGCAGATCCCCTGGTGTTGACTAACCAGGTGGCCTTTGCTAAATGTGTGTCCCAATGTTTGAATGTCCCACCACCCAGTGCTTTCAGTGTGGTCTTTAGCAGTCC
>JASVER010000002.1:23575041-23611965 GCA_030449065.1 Oceanodroma leucorhoa
TGGATATTAGGAAAAATTTCTTCACTGAAAGGGTAGTCAGGCATTGGAACAGGCTGCCCAGGGAAGTGGTGGAGTCACCATCCCTGGAGGTGTTCAAAAAACGTGTGGATGAGGTGCTTCAGGACWTGGTTTAGTGGGCATTTGTACTGGGTTGATGGTTGGACTCGATGATCTTAGAGGTCTTTTCCAACCTTAATGATTCTATGATTCTATGATTCTATGAATATGCAAAAATATCATGAGAGAAAACTTAGGCCATTACCGTGCAGCTTTGCGTGAGCTCCACTCATCCCAGCAGAGTTCCAAGGGAGCAGAGGACCTGCACATATGAATGAGGCCGCAGGACTGGGCCTTTCTGCTGGGAAGCTTCCCTTCATTCCTACTGTAGTTTAGCACAGTCCTACCATGTTCAAAGAAAGTGACATTGGTGAACAGATGTAGAATAAAGCAAGCTATGAACCTGGCAGAACCTGGCATAATGCTTGTCAAACACAAAACTCTAATCTCAACCAAATTAAACTAGATCCCAGTGTAAAATCAGTGTAAACTTAAAAACACTTTAGTGTGAGAAAAGCAAGCATCTGCTATTTTATTAAAATTATAATAGAATTAGATGTTTCTAATTCCTCTATGCTTTTATTTTTTCTGTTTTTTCATTCTAATTCTAACAGTAAAGTTGTGAAAATGATCTTCTAAAAGGGAATTGAATATTCAATATCTCTGYCAACTTAAGTAGTCTTTTCTCTAACAAATTATAATAATACTTTTTATACCCATGTATTATAAACTTATGATTTTCTTATTGCCTGGATAATATGCTTAAAAAAAAAAAAAAAAAGGAAATTAATTCATTCAGAACTGAAGTTCGTGCCTGAGTGAGCTTCTAAAATTTTGAAGCCAACTTTAATGGTCTTGTTAAATGATCTCTGCCCAAAATAGATCCTAGGTGAGTTCACAATATTTCACTTTGTCAGAGAACAGTTTCAATAGGTAATAAAATATAATTAACTCTGTTAACAAAAAATTATACTGAGATACTAGTACTAACCAACACATACAGGTGGTTTAAGATTTCTAAAAAAAATGTCTTCACAGAATAGAAGATAGGCATCATTCTAGATTCTGTCAAGATTTGAGGGTTTAAATGTTAGTGTAATTTTTTTTTTTTTTCCTTAAAATATTGACCTCTTCACTTTGTTCCAGCACCTGTTTTTAGAAGTCTGGAAGAACATGATCTTCTACATATTCTGTGGTACTGTGGGATCAAATTATGTGGCAGAGTTTGTGGTCTAAGTTCTACATGCTATGTTAATTCAYAATATTTCCATTCCTCCTAATTTTTATTTCTCCATGTAAACACATATATTGGTCTAGTGTATACCACAAACGTTTACTGATTCACAACTACCCAGTTTCAACAATCGTTAATTTTTATGATGATTCTGTCATGTTTTGCAGACAGCACAAATCCAAATGGCTTTATAAGTATAATATTATTTCTGTCTTGTAGTACTGAATGTCATTTCCTTGTCTCATACATGTCACTGAAAGGGCATATATTCAAAGTCATTCTAACAATTATTTAAATAAATTGAGATTCTGGACTACAATCTTACAGCAGTGGATATAGTCTGTAAGAGATCCTGAAATCATGGATTAAAGGAGGGCTCTAAGGGGTGAATGTTCTCTTTGCTTAATCTAAGAGGTGGGATACAGGTCAAGATTCATATATCTAGATATAAGAATAACTCACATTCTTACAATTTATAAGTTTAAAAGCTTCTTTCAGATGCACAGAACTAGTTGTCTGGTATAATTTGAGATTATCTAGGCCGTCACACATACCAGTGTAAAACTGGCATGTATGACAAAACAACTAGGAGTGATACGTGCTCCTCTCTGAGTGGTAGCTGGAGGCAGAAGGACACCTTTAGTGTCTAAAAGCAAACAAACTGATCTCCACTAGGTTGCAATGGGAATTTAGGCACCTAATTCACATATCGAAACCTGCACTGTAGACATGGAGGGTGGGTTTCAGCTGCCTAAACATAGGCACCTGATGCTATAGGAGATGCCCTGAGGTAGATGAGGTATGCATACAGGGCTGACACATATGACACATAAGCTATGAGAGATGTGTTCACCTAAGAGATGGGGGAGAATGGAAATGTGTCCCTGCTCAGGGTGTCAGACGAATCCCCTCCCGGCCTCCCTTGCCTTCCCAGTTGCCCTTACACAACAGATATGGGGYTCTGGAACTTGAGGGCCAGGCAAATGAGGATGTAGATGAAGGTCCATCCAGGGGGTTGCCTAGGTTGAGTCAGTCAGCCACGCGCATTATGACTGCTTCTGTTAAGAAAAAAAGGAGGGTAATTGTCGTAGGTGATTCCCTTCTGAGGGGAACAGAGGGCCCAATCTGCTGACCGGACCCATCCCACAGGGAGGTCTGCTGCTCCATGAGGCCTTGGTTAGAGACAGTACTAGGAAACTCCCTGATCTGGTACGGCCCTCTGACTATTACCCGCTGTTGGTTATGCAGGTTGGCAGTGATGAGGTTGTGAAGAGAAGTCCCAAAGCGATCAAAAGGGACTTCAGGGCACTGGGGCAATTGGTTGCAGGATCAGAAGCACAGGTAGTATTCTCCTCAATCCCGTCAGTGGCAGGGAAGAATATTGAAAGGAACAGGAAAACACACCTGATTAACACGTGGCTCAGAGGTGGTGCCATCGGTGGAACTTTGGCTTTTGTGATCATGGGGAGGCTTACACGGCACCGGGCCTGCTGGCGATGTATGGAGTTCAGCTGTCTCCAAGGGGGGAAAGGATTCTCACTCATGAGTTGGCAGGGCTCATCGAGAGGGCTTTAAACTAGGTTCAAAGGGGGAAGGGGATAAAACCAGGCTCACTAGAGATGAGCCTAGGGGTGGCATGCCGATGTCGGGAGTGCACGCAGCATGGGCGRCAAACAGGAGGAGCTGGAAGCCATTGTGCGGCAGGATAGCTATGACTTAGTCGCCATCACAGAACCATGSTGGGATGACTCTCATGACTGGAGTACTGCGATGGATGGCTATAAGCTCTTCAGAAGGGATAGGCGAGGAAGGAGAGGCGGTGGGGTGGCTCTGTAGGTTAGGGAGTGTTTCAATTGTACAAAGATCAATGATTGTGATAATCACGTCAAGTGCTTATGGGTAAGGATGAGGGGGAAGGCCAACAAGGTGGATGTCCTGCTGGGAGTCTGTTATAGACCACCCAACCAGGTGGAAGAGGCAGATGAAGCATTCTACAAGTGGCTGGCAGAAGTCTCACAGTTGCTAGCCCTTGTCCTCGTGGGGGACTTCAACTTACCGGATGTCTGCTGGAAATACAACAAGGCAGAGAGGAAACAGTCCAGGAGGTTCCTGGAGTGTGTGGAAGATAACTTCCTGACGCAGCTGGTGAGTGAGCCTACCAGGGGAGGTGCCTCGCTTGACCTGCTGTTTACCAACAGAGAAGGACTGGTGGGAGATGCGGTGGTCGGAGGCTGTCTTGGGCTTAGTGACCATGAAATGGTAGAATTCTTGATTCTTGGGGAAGTAAGGAGGGTGGTCAGCAAAACCACTACCATGGACATCCAGAGGGCAGACTTTGTTCAGGACACTGGTTGAGAGAGTCCCTTGGAAGGCAGTCCTGAAGGGCAAAGGGGTCCAGGAAGGCTGGAAGTTCTTCACAGAGGAAGTCTTAAAGGTGCAGGAGCAAGCTGTCCCCATGTGCCGTAAGAAGAGCTGGGGGGGAAGACAACCGGTCTGGCTGAACAGGGAGCTTTTGCTGGGACTCAGGGAAAAAAGGAGAGTCTACCACTGTTGGAAGAAGGGGCAGRCAGCTCAAGAAGAGTACAAGGATCTCGTTAGGTCGTGCAGAGAGAAAATTAGGAAGGCAAAAGCCCAGTTAGAACTCAACCTGGCCACTGTCATCAGGGACAACAAAAAATGTTTTTACAACTATATTAACAACAAAAAGAGCCAAGGAGAATCTCCATCCTTTTTTGGATGCRGGGAGGAACATTGCCACCAAGGATGAGGAAAAGGCTGAGGTACTTAACGCCTTCTTTGCCTCAGTCTTTAATAGTCAGACCGCTGATCCTCAGGGTATTCAGCCCCCTGAACTGGAAGACAGGGATGGAGAGCGGAATATGCCCCCCATAATCGAAGAAGTAGTTAATGACCTGCTACGCCACCTGGTCACTCACAAGTCTGTGGGGCCGGATGGGATCCACCCGAGAGTGCTGAGGGAGCTGGCAGAGGAGCTTGCCAAGCCACTCTCCGTCATTTATCAGAGGTCCTTGTTAACAGGGGAGGTCCCAGATGACTGGAGGCTTGCCAACGTGATGCCCATCTACAAGAAGGGCCGGAGGGAGGATCCGGGGAACTACAGACCTGTCAGCTTGACCTCGGTACCGAGGAAGATTATGGAGCGCTTCATCTTGAGGGCGCTCACAAGGCAGGTGCAGGACAACGAGGGCATTGAGCCCAGCCAGCACGGGTTCATGAAGGGTCCTGCTCGACTAACCTGATTTCCTTCTAGGATAAGGTGACCCACCTAGTGGATGAGGGGAAGGCTGTGGATGTGGTCTACCTGGACTTTAGTAAAGCCTTTGACACTGTCTCCCACAGCATTCTCCTGGAGAAGCTGGCRGCTCATGGCTTGGATGGGTATACTCTTCACTGGGTAAAAAAGCTGGCTGGACGGCAGAGCCCAGAGAGCTGTGGTGAACGGAGTTAAATCCGGTTGGTGGCCAGTCACGAGTGGTGTTCCCCAGGGCTCAGTTTTGGGGCCGGTCTTGTTTAAAATCTTTATCAATGATCTGAATGAGGGGATCGAGTGCACCCTCAGTAAGTTTGCAGACGACACCAAGTTGGGTGGGAGTATTGATCTGCCTGAAGGTAGGAAGGCTCTGCAGAGGCATCTGGACAGGCTGGATGGATGGGCTGAGGCTAACTGTATGAGGTTCAACAAGACCAAGTGCCGGGTACTACACTTCGGTCACAACAACCCCAGGCAACGCTACAGGCTTGGGGAAGAGTGGCTGGAAAGCTGCCCGACAGGAAAGGACCTGGGGGTGCTTGTTGACAGCCGGCTGAACACGAACCGGCAGTGTGCCCAGGTGGCCAAGAAGGCCAACGGCATCTTGGCCTCTATGAGAAATAGTGTGGCCAGCAGGAGTAAGGAGGTGATCGTGCCCCTGCACTCGACGCTGGTGAGGCCGCACCTCGAATACTGTGTTCAGTTTTAGGCCCCTCACTACCAGAAGGATATTGAGGTGCTGGAGCATGTCCAAAGAAGGGCAACAAATCTAGTGAAGGGTCTGGAGCACAAGTCTTATGAGGAGCAGCTGAGGGAACTGGGGTTGTTTAGCCTGGAGAAGAGGAGGCTGAGGGGAGACCTTATCGCTCTCTACAACTACCTGAAAGGAGGCTGTAGCGAGGTAGGTGTTGGTCTCCCAAGTAACCAACAACAGGACAAGAGGAAATGGCTTCAAGTTGCGCCAGGGGAGGCTTAGATTGGATATTAGGAAAAATTTCTTCACCGAAAGGGTTGTCAAGCATTGGGTTGACAGGCTGCCCGGGGAAGTGGTGGAGTCACCATCACTGGAGGCGTTCAAAAAACGTGTAGATGTGACACTTCAGGAGATGGTTTAGTGGGCATGGTGGTGTTGGGTTGACAGTTGGACTTGACGATCTTAGAGGTCTTTTCCAACCTTAATGATTCTATGATTCTATGATTCTGAGAGGCAACTGGATCCTGGGAAGTATGTATTATGGCATCTGCAAGGCACTAGGTGGTAAGTTTAATGAACTGTATGGATCCATAATTATCATCACCTGATGTGGAAGCTTAGATACCTATCTCATGTACAAAAAAATACATGCACATAGCTCAGTCTAGTTGCCTACACTCTAGATCTGATTGAATTCCCTAAAATGATGATCTTCTTTTATAGGATGCTGCCTGTCTCTAGCAGCCACTCAGAGGTTTGCGTAGATCACCCCTAAATGTTATGTCCTATCTGCTAGGTCCTGACATATTTATAAATGGCACTATACAGACATTTTAAGGTAACTGAGTGAAGACTCATAGGTTGTGGTTTGATTTTAGAGGATTTCARTATTACAAAAATCTGGACTCAACTTTTTTCCTGACAAATATTTACAACTATCGGAAAGCTCTGGGGTGAATTTACTACTCATTAGGCATCTCCATTGCCAGCCACATCCTGCAAGAGGGATTTCCCCTCATCTTTACATCTGGAACTCCATTCAAGTGTTGAGTCACCGCTGGTGAGTCAACAGTAGTTTCTTCTTATAACATAGAAGAGGCAACTGTAAACAAACACTGCAATATGTGGAAACTGCCATATACAATGCCCAGGCAGCTAGATACAGAATTCTATTATTTCTCTATAATCATTGCAGGAACTTCCAGCTTTCTGAGCTGGGAAGAAGGTGAGGAAACAGCTGGTAATTCGAATTGTGCTTTGTCGTGGAATTATTTCCAGTGTTGTGGGTTTTATTTTCCTTCCTTATTTTAAATCAAATGAATTGTAAACTAAATTTTCATTCTTAAAGAGATCTTGTAATTGATCTATGGAGTGGTTATATACATGTACATACACAGTCACACACACATATATGTGAGGTATATATAGACATATGTGAAATAAATGTGTATATATATATGAGATATATTTAATGTAAAGTAATGACATGTTACAATGCACTGGTTACTTATTGCTAACAGACTCTATGAAGGGTGATTATGATATGTTTTGTGTAATCCCCACATTTGATACAATATCTCTGTGTTGGATAAAGATAGACCATAAATGAGAGCTGAGGGGAAGTGTTAATTTTCTTTAGTTAAACTTAAGGTTTCAGTGGCAGCTAAACAGGACTGCAAGTTGCAACCTAAGCATATTTTGTTCTTAGTCTGTACTAAATGCCTGAGCAGGCAATTTTGTGTGTATRTAGTTTTCTCAATACTGTTGGAGCAGGTCCAGAGGAACCACTAAAATGATCAGGGGGATGCAATGCCTCTCCTATGAAGAAAGGCTGAGAGAGTTGGGGTTATTCAGCTTGGAGAAGAGAAGGCTTTGGGGAGATGTCCTGGTTCTGGCTGGGACAGAGTTAACTCTCTTCCCTGTAGCTGGAGGGGGTGCTGTGTTTTGGGTTTGGTAATGAAAGGAATGTTGATGGCCCATTGATGCTTTGGTTGTTGCTGGGTGGTGCTTGCACCGACAGCCTCCCGTGCCCTTCAAGGTGCAGGGGAACCTGGGGGGGAGCATAGCCGGGGTGGTTGAACCAGCTGGCCAATGGGGTATTCTATACCATGTGACATCATGCCCAGCTTAAAAACCAGGGGGGGGCGGTTCCTTCGGGGAGAAGCGCATGGTTTGGGCGGTTCGGGTGGTTTTGGTCCGGAACATGTGGGGGTGAGCAGTTGCATTGTGTATTGCCTGTTTTGTATATTCTGTTATTGTTGTTATCGTTGTTATTATCACTGTTCTACTTTGTTTTATTTCCATTATTAAACTGTTTTTATCTCAACCCGCGGGTTTTCCTCCATGTGCCCTCCTGATCCTCTCCCCCATCCTACCGGAGTGGGGGGGTGAGCGAGCGGCTGCGTGGTGTTTGGTTGCTGTCTGGGGCTAAACCACGACAGGAGACCTTATTGCAACCTTTCAGTACTTAAAGGGGGCTTATAAGAAAGATGGGGACAGACTTTTTAGGAGGGCCTGTTGCGACAGGACAAGGGTGAATGGTTTTAAACTAAAAGAGGGTAGATTTAGACTAGATATAAGGAAGAAATTTTTCACAATGAGGGTGGTGAAACCCTAGAACAGGTTGCTCAGAGAGGCAGTATTTCCAGGAACTATTCTATGATTTTATGATTAGATAAAAGTTTCCCCACCCTACATGGAAACCTCAAAAGACTGATCAGCAGATTCTGCAGTCACTTCTTTCTCAATACATTATGCAAACTTTCTGGAAAGGAGATTAGTTTCTTCCCAAATAGCAATGAGATGTTGTTTCATTAAAACAAGTTAATGAATTACTGAAGCAGCATTTTGTGGGCAAAGTTTGAGAAGACTTTTTTTCATGCTATTAGTGATTACAGACTAATATCTAAAGTAGCTTCTCAGTTATGAAATGCTGACTTTCCGCATCTGTCACGGAGGGAGTGAAAGAGAGATGCACTTCACTCATAAGAGAGAAGCAGCAATATGTTTATTGATGTAAGCCAGTGAGTTAACAAAGTTCAATGGTAAATGCGACAGTAGTTTAACAAGATTTGATGGCAAGGTACACTTGATTACTTACTGCATAGAGGGCAGGGTCAGACAAAACTGTCAAGGAGACCCTCCCATTGAGTCACAAGGTTCAGAAAGGACCCCCTTGCTGTCTAAACTCCTTCCCTTAGAGGAATCTAGGTGCGGCTGGATCCAAACTTAGTCCCAGACTTTTTGTCAACGGTTTACGTCTAAAGGATTATATATGCGCAATCAATCCTTTACATCACTTAGCTAAGATTTCAAAATTTAGCATGCTATTAGCCACTTACTGAAGATCTATTGTGGCAAGGAATCTCTGAACCTCTAGGAGTAACCTTGAGGGGCGTCCCTACTCAAGGAGAGAWCCTGGCGTGCAGCCTGCTGCCATGCAGGAGAGCTCGAAGGGCTCTTGGGCTGCCCACTATTTATGGGGGTAAGAAAATTGACCTATAGTCATATTTACGTACCGACTGCAGATGTTAATTTCTTCGGAATTTGGCTGGAGTCGGACATTGACCAGCACTGTGGTTAGGTGAATGCATTGCCTATTGTGTAGTTATCTGTCTCCTCCGAATCCACTTTGAGCTGGATGCATCCATCATGACCAGACRCATCCATCACGACCAGACGCATCCATCACGATCACCACAGGTGGTTATCACTTAAGCAGGGTTACGGGAAAAGGTCAGGTTCGGGGCAGGGGAGAGCACACCGTCACGATCCACCCTGTGACTATAGTCAATTCATTTTATTCTCACAGGCTGGTGGTACAGTCACCTCTCGCCTCTGTGCCAGAAATGGTATATTGATAATTTATGCCGTTACAGATCCATGGCAAATAGATAGTGAAGCATTGCCATATGCTATGTATTAGTTTGTATGTTTTGTGTGGTTGGAGCTGGATTGTTTGTTTTATCATGTGCTAAACCTTTATATACAATATAATCATAAGCAATAGACACATTAATGTTAGAGTTAGTAAAATCACAACTGGGTGAAGCGTAAGATTAAACAGTCCTGTTGCTGTTGGTGACCATGCAAGAAGAGTTTCCCACCAATGGTGTTCTCCGTCCTTCTTCACTCTTTCCAAGACACGGTGTATCTCTTCTGTATGACGATGAACGGTGACTAGAGTTTTGTGTCCATTGTTTTGGACGTATTCTAGCAGTTGACACAAGTCATCGTGTTGTAGTAGTTTCTTCATCAATGTAATATTCATTCCCATGGGGGTAGGCAATAAATCTTGACTTAATGTGTGATTAGATTTTAACAATTGATAAGATGTAAGAGGAGCTGAATAATTAAAGTCGCATCCCATAATTTTAGTAAAGTTACAAACACAAATATTTGAGCGATTGCTTGTATCTACAGTGATGTTATCTACGAATACAAAATTACAAAGGGTTCTCAATACAGCACCTCTTTCACAATCTATTGAAATAATACAGATCTAAGTCACAGAAATGTCACCCAAATGGAAACATTTCCAGGAAGTGGAAATGAGTTTGGACTATGCTCTGAACATATGAAATAGAGGCCTAAACCCTAAACATATTCAAGTTTTGAGGTTTAACTCCAGTCAATACTAAAAAATACAGGTCTATGTTCAGTCCTCATCATTCAGAATAGGACAGAATATTTGTATTCACCCATTCTTATAATATTCCATTTAACTATATTTCTTTTCTTTTTTTCTGATAGTCTTATATTGCGTATTTCTTTAGCTATCCAAACTATGCTACTCACTATTACTGGGAAGGCTAATCTGTATTTAGGCATTCCAGATGAAATCATTAAAACTGAAGTTATGCCATGAGCTGATGCTAAAGGCTGATTGCACCCAGGGCTGCAAGGAATGCAAGATAGGGGTAGATACTACTTGGAATCCTTTGATCCTCCTCATCTCCAGTTGATTTAATACATCAATGTTTGGGCTCTCCAGAGAGAATGGACTGTAAATTTTTGGTGTTAGAATGAGATTTAGCTTGAAGCACAGACTACAGGTTGTGGAAGACTGAGACTTTGTCATCTTGCTGTGCTCCAGCAGGCTGCTTTTAATTTTAAGGACCAATTGCATCCTAATTTTTGTTAGTACAAAATGCTCCTGTTTGTCATAGTATCTTATTTATCCTACACACCAGACTGTCTACTATTAAATAATTGCATCAACTGGCTTTTATGTTCTAACTCCAGAGATAAGAAAGAACACTTATTCAATTTTAATYGTAAGTAAACTTTCATCCTTTTTGTAATTGTCAGTTAGACAGTACCATAACCACACACTACCAGAAACCAGGTATTACATTAAACATAAATCAGACAGACAAAATGTAGTTTCTAAGCTTCTAGAATCTACAGCAGTTTGGATTATGTTTTGATAAAACATGTAGAGCACATACTTGCAGTTGGCAACTTACCTGGAAAATATTTGGAGAAATGTAACAGCTTTTAACTAAAACTCCTCCATGAGACAGAGAAGAACCACTGTGCACTCTCAGTGGGCTTATACTTTCTTTACAGAATACAGCTGACTTTTGTAGTGTGAAATATAATTTTCAAAAAAAATTACAACTCTGCCTTAATCAGACTCCTTGGCAATTAGAGCCCAGTGGTTATATATTGCTCATATAAACAATATAAAACATGTCAACATATATGATTATTGAGAAAGAACAAGGTGCTTAAAAAAACCAAAATATACTTGTAGTGGTAAATTCTGTTAGAATTAAGTATATCTCTTTTAATTTAGCCTCTAATTAAATTGGGATTTGAAGAATAATGTCACAATTTTATGCATGTCTCAAGATGAGTTTTCATAGGACCTGGCATGAGCAAAGTTTAGAGAAGACCACTGCAGGATTCGGTGTGCTGATGCAGAACTGCAATTTAGAACAGTAGCAAGGTCATTAAGGGTTATTCGTCAATCTTCCCTAATGAGCTGCTCAGCCTTTTCAGCATTCATGTGTGTTGTTGCTGACACAGATCTCCCAGATCATGGTTTGTCACAATTGCTAGTCTCACCTGACTTGAAATTTTTCAACCATCTGTACATATTTCTCAGTTTCATGGCTTCAACCTTGTACAGTTTGCATATTCTTATGAGTCTCTTTACTGCCTGAACTTTCACTTTGCAAAACTTTTCCTTACACATTGCTACATATGGTGCCAGTACAACCTCTTACAATGTTCAGTTCACTAGCATTCAAACAACTGCTTTAGAAATTCTCAAAAGTTGAGAAGATACAGATGCAGAATCCTGAAAAAAATGTAACTCTAAATACATTGAGAAGATATTTTTTCCTCATTTTAATGTTAAAAGACTTACGACACTCAAGAAATTTTAAAAGGTCTGTTTGCAGTTTGTGGTAATAATAGAGGAATTACCTAAGAATTTCTGGTAAATCTATTGATTTCTGAATTTCTGTATCCTTCATCTGCAGATGATGAAAATTGAAAAAATATACCCAAATGTGACACTATACATTTGCCATCTCCTTGTGTTCTTCTTTCAACCTTTGCTCTTGAATATAGTCAGAGATGTGACTCTGAGCTAAAAGTGACCCATGATTAGACTTGGTGCAGTTGTTGTATATTTACCAAGTTCCTATAAAACTATTTTATGGAAATTGACCATCACAATCACTCTGAATTAAAATTAATATGAAAAAGAAACACATGCAAACTTGTTAGTTGACTTTTTTGGATGGGGAAAAGAAGCAAGAGGTTCTTAGAAACCAAGTATAAGAAAATGAGGAAAATAATCCTTCTGGAACTGGATAAACTGAAATTAAATAGATTAATGAAAAAACTCACAATAAATAAACAAATAAATAAATAAAACAAAACCAAACAAAAATACCCCAACTGTTGGCATGAGAAGGAAAAAAAATATATTGAAGAGAAAGAATTCTGGATTTTGATTTGTTTCAAATTTGCACTCTAAGAGAAGGTAAGAGAGAGGAGGGAGAAAACATCTAAAGGATGCTGGAGACATTCAGAGGAGCTGTTGTTACATATATATGTCAGCTCATACGTTTCCTTTTTTTTTACTTTACTGTTGGTAGTATATGTGAAGGCAAACATAATTTTAACTTGTTTAGTGAAAATGGAACAGATTTTGTATTTCCCTGGTGAAATGCATTATTGATTAAAAAAAAAAAAAAGGAAAAAAAAGAACTTAAATCCCAACATGTTTCATCCAACTCCAGCTGTTAAAAACCTGTGACCAGGGAACCAGAAATGCAGATATTTGTATATGCTTCCATGACTGTATACTGTTTTTATTTGTATGCATTCCTTTAAGAGTATAATCCAAATGCATTTTACTTGATAAGTTTTTATGCAGATCTTGCAACACATTTTTCTACCACATGTTGGAACATTTGTGCAAAAAAAAAAATCCCATCTTTATGTTTGAAATTTATGGGAACACAATTAAAATGAGAGGGGTCCAAAGGTATCAAGATAATTACATTTTTCTAATCTTACTAAACAAGATAAATTACCTGCAGGCCCTCTTATAAAAGATGAAATCTTCATAATAAGTGAATTAATCAAGCAGCAGCTTGCTACTGCACATGCATTTATAACAGGAATGATTCAAAGACTTATTTTATGGGGAAATTAATGGAAACAGGCTTTTCATTCTTCTGCACCAATTGAAAACCTCAGCAACCAGCTGCCCACTTGTCAAGAAAACAGAAAGAAGCTGGAAACAAAGATAAATAAAAACACCTTTTTCCTGGCACTTTTGAAGAGAAAAAGCAGCTCTCATTTACAGCAGCCATCTGTTTGTTATTTAATATGGGTGAATTACATGCTGTAATGAGTTTGTTTCTGCATCACTCAGTGCAATGGAACACAAGTTCACTCTCATAATGTGCAGCAGTTTTTAAAAGCTAATCATTTAATTGGACACAATAGTCAATGACAAATGGAGATGTAAAAACTCAGCCAGCTGTAGAGTGAATATGTAATCATTGTGAAATCATATTATTTTACATGCATGAAGACTCTTTAATAGTAGCTGATGTTGGTCAGCACTACAGACTCTGAAGAATGGAAGAAACATGATGAAAAGCAGCATTTCAAAACCATTCTTAATATAATTGGGCTATATTCAGGCACATGCTGTAGCTGCCATTAGGTTTAGGTACTTTATCATCTCCAAATTGTTTAGTGGCCTCTCCCAATTTTTGTTTACATTTGCTTTCAACATTTATGGTTCAGTAGTCATGATCTACAGTTTGTTGGGAGTCATCTGATTAGTTTCTGTTCAGGCTGCCTCATAGTTCCCACTGAATTGCTGCTTGTTTTATTTATAATGTTACATTAAAATAAACAGAGAAAAGTGGAAGGAGTGAATCTCAGGGACAAAAATGGATTCAGGGAGTCTAAACTTTGGTTTAGATGGTTTTTATCTTCTGGTAAGGAATTAATCTGTTTTCAGAACTTCATAAGGAAGCAAATAAATTTGCAAATGTGTTTTTATTTAGGCATTTCACAGATTCAGCCAGTTTGTGAGCTTTAGCCGTTTTCAGTAGAATGTAGCCTTTTTCTGTTGTACTAATTTTATGAATTCTTCACTTGTGAAGACTGACGAAGCATCATTTATTTTTGCTTAAAAATAAAGCAAGAAAAGCAAGTTTAATGCTGATATCATACATCTCTGGATAAGGCAGGTCAGATCTGTTTTTTGGGTAGCTGCTAAAAGAAGCCAGCTTGAACCAGGATTCAATTTATGTTAAAAGATTCAAAGGCCTAAAGAGATCAGATGGAGCACATCAGCTTTCTGATAGCATGTTTGAATGTGTATTTCCATCCTTTTTCTCATTGCTACATATGAGCCTGTATACTGGGAGGTAATATAGGTAGATATATCCAATAATTTTTAAAATATGAAGAGGTAAGAAGTGAGAAACAACATTCATAGATAAAGCTGAAGCAATTAAGTTTATTTCCTTCCTCAAAATTTTAAGGAATTCAAGACAAAGAAAAAAAAAACCGCAAAGAATGAAAAGGATATCACCTCAACACCTTTGGGAGGGGATACTTAAAGTATCAAGAGGGGTTTCAGTACTAGAACAGAATGGAGAAAGTGAAGCTACAGAGTAGAAGAGTAACAGATAGATTATGTCCTTAGACATAAAGAGAAAATGTGCAAAACAGCTTACTCATGCCAAAAACATCCATCCTGGAAATAAGACAAGAAATGCACTGCATATTGGAAAAGCTTTTCAAGCACACATCACAAACACAATCAATAGGAAGGCAATGTCACACAGTTCCTAGTGGATGATTAAAAACCAGGTAATGGGAGTAAATTATAAAGTACTTTCTAATAAAAGAGTTGGAACTAAAGTTCAGAAGAGCCAAACATGTTAAACTTATTAATGATGCACATAGGAGGGAAGGCATAACCATTTGCATGGAGCAAGCACCAGTTAGAGTGGCAATGTCCAAAGAAAAGCTGAATCTGTCATAAGCTCCCTTGTGGCTGACTTTCTTTTTTTTAAAGACAACGCGAAGTTTTTCAATTAGTGCAGGCAGGTTGAACAGTCACACCACTTCTCCTCCACCTTTTGCAACCTGACACAGTGCTGCACGGCTTCTGCTGCCCCTAAGGCTCCATCCCTTCTTCTTCTCTAATCTTATCATCCCCAGTACCGGCAGTAACAAGAGCCTAAATATAACAGTCTTGGTGGTGGGTGGATGAAGGATAAAAATAAATTGTATCTGCATAAAAGGAATATGGGGTTGAAGCTTAATCATAACAGGAGGAAGGAGAAAGGACAAAGAGTAACTACATGAATAGGGGGTGAAGGAAAAGGCTGAATTTTTTGCATAATACAGCCTGCAAGATGGTGCCAAAGCTCAGATCTGAATGTAGCTGTTGTGTTGGACCACAAGTTTAGAGAGAAAGTATGAATATCATATTCATAAGAGCAAAATGACGAATTTCAGGAAACCAAAGTGCCTTAAGTTTAATTTTTAATACTAGATTCCAAATTTTGAGGAAATACATGATGAAATATTCAGAAATCCCCATGCAAGAGAAATAAAGTAATATAGTGTCATCTGATCCAATGTCCTCACCCTATCTACATGGATGTTACAAGCCAAAGTCTGTGCATTACTTCAGAAGGTTTGCCTGAAGGTTGAAATGCACAGAATGGACATACATGTTCCATGAACAATTTGTTTCAGAAAAAAACCAACAATACTGATCACAGTAGAAAAATTCTTAGTAAAGGGGGTTCTATTAGGATTACCCATGTTAATTACAAGGAATATTGCTTATTGAAGAAATTATAAGGAATCAGTATTCATCAAATATGGAACTAATCTTTTACTGGCAAGCTATCTGCATATGATGACTAAGTGTAAACGGTGTCAGATATCACTGAATCATATCTTATATTGACAGAACATAAACACAACTGAAAGTACATGATTTTTCAAATGTAAATGGCAGTGCTAAGATTGTATAACTCTTAGGTCGTAAGAAAACACTTTGTATCATCATAGCCTTACCTTGTTTTGCTCAGATAGTCATGAAGCACTGCTAAACCAATGGCATTTGTCAAAGGACAATTTATTTCAACAGATTAATATAGACTTTTTCAGAATAATTTAATCTTTGAACTTATTTCTGAGAATTTCATGCTGAAGAAAATATCCTATGAAAAGTTTCCTGTGGCAAATTAAAAATTTTATCTATTAATTTCCTCATTTCTTTTAAAATCCTCTCAAAATAAAAACACATACTTTAGACAATTGTGCTTTTGACTTTTTCATCTCTTTATTTCTCCATTTTCCCTCTCTTTTTTCTGTCACTTCTGTATGGACAAGGAGTCAGTAATAAAGTGTTTTACTCCCACATGCTTCCTAAGTACTACTGGGAGCTATCATATTTGATATCAAAGAATGTAAAAATGAAGGTAATCTCTCTTGAAGTGCTATCTTAGAACACCAAGATGTACAAAGTCCTTGTAAGTTGGAGAGAGCTGAGCATCAATAAGACTCAAGTATTTCAACAATCTCCATTATAAACCTAAAAGGTTCTCTTGAGGCAATATAAAGCATTAAGATTTCCTGACAAATCCTGATGGAAATCTTGCATATTAACAATACAGATTCCTCTCTTATTTGATCATACACACTTTCAAATGAGTTGCTTCAATTCTGAAGCGATAAAGTCTATTTATTTATATTTTTAAACAATCACTTTGTTTAGAACAAGGCACCATGACTGCCAATCACTTCCTGAAGTTACTTGTAAATAGTACAGAAGACAGGAATGTACGGTCAAAGTTGTGCATAGATGCTTGTGAGCATCTGCCCCCGCTGAAATCGACTTGAATCTACCAATACCTAAGTAAAGAGGATTTTACTTTCTGCCTCTGTTACTTGACCTTAGCACAGATACATGGGAGGATGGTAAGACTACAAAGAGGTACAAAGGCTATTCCTTCTGTGCAGCTTAAGATATGGGCCAATGKTGGGTAGCGTGGCCTCTGTATGAACGCCAGATCAGACCATTATACTGTTGGGTGCAATTCAATGCAGTTCTAAGAAGTRGTGAGCTATGTGCTCATCTTGGTGCTCATTTCTCACTCTTAATAGTGTTTAAGTGGCTTGATTTATACTCATGTCAGAAATATCCTTCAAATTTAATAACATTTTTAAAATGTTTGAGCATACACTCATGTGTTCTTGAGGATCATCAACATTTACATGCAAATCTTCGACTTATGTTTTCTGCAATCCAGAAAGAAGAAAACAGTGTAGACTGAAAATTCAATCTTTTTTGTTTAAAAAAGCAGAAAAAGACTGGCTTACAGTCAAATTCTAAACACTTCTTGGCTACAGGGGGGGRAAAAAAAAAAAGAAAAGGAAAAAGAACAAAAGGAAATGCCATAGACAACAAACTTCTGGAAGAAAAAGCTTTTTTCACTTCCAGAACAAGTACTGGCCACAGAACAAGATCACACTTTTCAGATAGTTACAGGCTAATGTTACACCGAGTCATTCCAGAGATGAGGTTTAAAAATAAATTTATTCACTTGTGATATTTGCAATAATGTTATAATGGCATTTATGTAGTAGGCTTTAGATAATAAAAGAAGGGCTATGTCTCAAAGAGGTATTACTGTGACAATGAACTGCTCATGTTGAGGTTTCCACCTACAGGTGAAAGAAAAATCTCACTTCCTTTCAATTGAATATCTGAAAGTCTCACCTAATTGATCACCTGTTAGTAATTCTTACTTCTAACTTGAAGGCTATTAAAAGATTCATGTTTGGGTTTTATTTTTTTTTTAATAGGATTGTTTACATAAACTTTATATTATGCATCTATTTCACAAAATAATTTTACTACCTTTTATATTCATTAACTGTATTACTCGAGTAATAGTTTTAGTCAAATTCTTGCAAGATCTTGTTTTAAATATTTTATTATTCTTGGATTGTTTTTTTAGTTCTTGCCTGTGGATCAGAACTTTTTGTGTGAAGTTTTTCTTCTCAAAGTAAAACAGGTTTTTAACATTATCTTTTGCATTTTTAAATGTTTGCATGAAGCCCCTCTATAAGCTCTAGACTGGGCCTTGAAAGGTGCATAGAGGACATTTATAAGAACACTGAAACAGAATAATTGCCTAACTGCTACTCAAAATGCTAGTTTTAATCAGAGTCAGGTGCCTAACCTGCTTAGACATCTTCCTGAATCATGCTAGAACCTGCCATTATGTTTAAGTGTCAACATATTTTTGAAAACCTAAGCCTATTGACTGTGATGATGAGTGCTTTAACAGGAAGAGACACAAGAGAAGTTGTCTATTATGTTAGATTTCAAAGAATTTAAAATAATAAGTGGACTCACTGCCATCCACTATTTTACTAGATCAAGTAGAACTTTCAGATTACAAAAAGAACAGCACCATAAATCTGTAGGTGGCCGAGAGATTTGAAAATATTAATTTATTTGCAGTGATTATTCCACACGTTCATGCATTTGCCTTTGATGGTGAGTAAGAAAAGGAACATTAGATAACATTCACATAAACCTAACATCATAATTAGAGTAAGGCACCTGAAATTTACAAGAAGAATGTCACTAGTATGTTCAACTGCATAGGACCAGTTCAGGTCAAAAAGAAATTACTAGGGATAAGCTCATATAGCTCATTCCTTGTAAACTAAATAGTTTTGGTTTTACTTTCCTTTTGTTACCACATAAAAAGAGTAAAATGAGTAGAAAGATTTAGCCGAACAAAAGAGAAGCACAAGTTGATACACTGGGAAGAGAAAGACAAAACCAAAACCAAAATGTAGTCTGCAAAAGTGGAAGAGTCTATTTATTACTAGAATATTGAACCATTTTTGCTCTAGGCAGTTTAACCATGCATCTGAGTACTGGAAATGATCCGCTATGTTCTTTTTAAGAACTTCTGGAATGTAATTCTTCTGACCAAATGTCATCATTGGCAATGCAGACACTGGCATCACAACCAGTTTCCTTTTATAGTCAATGAGTGATTAGTGCTCATCATTACTATTTGCTCTTTAGGAACTGCCCAAATATTCTAATTTAAAAAATGGAGGCTTTTAAACTGGATGCTATAGATGTAAATAGGAGAATCCTTCTTCCTGAGTGCCTGAAATCTAATAAAAACCCTCCTAAAATAAGACAAAAAAGAGAGGCAACTCTCCATTTTTTTATTAGTCTAAGACTGGGACTGAAACTGAAAACTTTGGCAGCTCCATCATACTTCTGAAAACAGACACTGGCTCATTCCTGTCAAGATCTGTTGAGGTAGGTTTTATCCAACCAAAGGTGGGAGCTTAACCTCTAGGCACCAACATCTCAAACATTTATGCTAAATCTTCTTTTTGTAGTCAGTGAAGAGGAACATTCACAGCTAAGGAGTGATTTATCTCAAACCAATGTAAACATCTGAAATGTGTCAGCTGAATTGACCCAATGATCCTTTGTTTGGGCACCAGTGTGTGCCACCTACAAACTTTCGTGGCACCTGCATGAATCTTAGAGCAGAATTCATAATGACATAGACACTGCCTAATCTAGGGTAAATCTTTTACTCTCTTCTAGTGGGATCTTTATCAGCAATGACCCAGAATGACAACCAATCATTGAAACAAAAAGCTCGTATACAGAGACTGAAATGTTCAGCAAGTCTGTCCTCCTCCCACTTGATGGGTATGTCTCTGTTCTCAAATGTTTCCAACTGAATGTTTGGACACATTATACTTAAGTCTTACACAGAYGCAGAGAAAAGGGAAGCACTGTTTCCATTTTCTGTGTCTTTATCTTTCTCTCCTTAGAATTACGTGGTGTCATGGTTTAACCCCAGCTGGCAACTAAGCACCACACAGGTGCTCGCTCACTCCCCCACAGTGGGATGGGGCAGAGAATCGGAAGGGTAAAAGTGAGAAAACTTGTGGATTGAGATAAAGACAGTTTAATAAGTAAAGTAAAAGCTGTGCCCACAAGCAAAGCAAAACAAGGAATTCATTCACTTCTTCCCATCAGCATGCAAGTGTTCAGCCATCTCCAGGAAAACAAGGCTCCATCATGCATACTGGGGAAGACAAAATGCCATAACTCCAAACATCCCCCCTTCCTTCTTCTTCCCCCAGTCTTATATGCTGAGCATGATGTCATATGATATGGAATATCCCTTTGGTCAGTTGGGATCATCTGTCCCAGCCGTGTCCCCTCCCAATTTCTTGTGCACCCCCAGCCTACTCGCTGGTGGGTGGTGTCAAGGCCTCTGTGTAAGCACTGCTTAGCAATAACTAAAACATCCCTGTGTTATCAACACTGTTTCCAGCACAAATCCAAAACATAGCTCCATACTAGCTACTATGAAGAAAATTAACTCTATCCCAACCAAAATTAGCACACATGGACAGATTCTTAGCTAGTGTGAATCTCTGCAGCCTGATGAAGCCCACTGTGAAGCACCTTTCTCACTGTTGTCTGCTCAATGTTTATAGTTGAGAGTTTTTTGCATCCCAATTATGCTTTAGCAGAAAAGTTCTTTTTTTTTTTCATAAACCAGACAGCTGTAGACATACATCTGGTTGTGTTCTTACCTATCTTGACAAAGTATCTCCTATAAAACCCTTTCAGTGCTGTAGCAGAAAATTGTCATGAGGTTACCTTATAGTATTTTATTTCAACATTATTTATACCTCTGATCTTTGCCTCCAAATAGTGTTCATCTATTATGAATTTGTTTTAGGATCTTTATCTTTTAGTGTATTGTGAAAACATCCTGAATTACATTGTAATGATTTGTTTTCTATCATCTTGTAATTCTATGTTACAGGTAAAACTGTGACTGACCTTAACTGAAACTACAGGAATGAATGAATAACCATATACCAGCTGTCCTTCAGTGCCAGTATAATGACCCTTAAAACATGGAGAAGAACAAGGAGTGGCAAATGTTATATTTTCCCCTGGGCTGAGTAATTCTAGGGGGTGTTAAAAGGACATGCATAAGGCATATATGGAACCTTAATTCTGCCTTCTATAATAATATGCCAAATAGGGCAATTCACAAGGTGGAAGATAAACCATGTATTATAAAAGGCAGCAGTAAAATGACTTTCCCCTACAGAAAAGGAAAGCAAAAAAAGAATTGTGACCATCTGTCCCTGGGCTCCTCCTAGCACAGTCTCACTGCATGTGAGTAGAGTTTTTAGTCTGCTTTAGCTGCTTTGCCTTTGGAGTGAATTAATAAATTTTGCTGATGGAAATAGGATGTCCAAGATTCTGTCTGACTAATGTGGTCGCTATTAACAGTGGTGGAAGTTTCTCTTAATACTTGTTTACAACAACAACAAAATAAATAAGGCCAATAAACAATAAGTGTAAAAATGTTAAAAGACTACAGAAGTTAAAGGAAAGCAAGAATAACAAATGAAAATACAAAAAAAAAAAAAAAAGACAGCAGAATCAATAGATGTCTGCTTGGTTTTATGAGGGAACTTCAGGGGTTTGGGCTCAATTTCGGCTCTTTCATATGTCTCTAGCTATATTGGAGAGATGATATAGACTACAGTAACTTATRGGGTTTATCTCAGCCATGTGAGTGCCTCATAACTTATTAGTACCAGAAGCCATAATGAGTTATGTCACACTTCTCTTGCATAGCCTCTAAAGCTTGTAACTCACTACAAGCCATGAGCGCTATCATTAATTCAGCACTTTTTCAGTCAGAGATTCGTATCCAGATTTTGAGAATTTTTCGTATACTTTACCAGTGATGCATGAAAACTAGAAAACTAGAAATGAATATGAGAATGTAAGGCTGATGCATACAGACTATATGCCGTTCTCTGCGTAGCCAAGAAAGTACTCTTCAATTTAATTAAATCAAGGACTAAGAAACTCAGGAAGTTTACAGGATCTATTCTTAAAAAGGTAAGGTTTTCAAGATGCAGAGTATCCACTCTGCAGTGGCTTTCATAAGACCTGGTTGGAGGTCTGCAACCAAGAAATTGTCTTAATTTATGATCAGTAATGTGAATTTATGATACAGAAACTTTGAAATCTCAAATCCTTCTATCTCTGTGCACTCTAACTCTGGGTGGACTTATCTTTTTTTATTTATTCTGGCTAKAATATTTTTTAAGCTACAGTTGAAGATCAGACTGACATATTATGAAATTTTTTTATATGGAGATAACACTGTACCTTTAAATATAGTGAAATCTGATTTTAGAATACTTTTGAGGAAGCTGAGTTGACTCTGTTTTCATTAGCACTCACTGTACACTACTGTAAGTATTTAGCTACATCAGCTAATTGCTAAAGAATAACCTCAGTGGAATAATTAATGATTTACAAAGAAGTAAATGAAAAAAGAATCATGACACGTAATTTCAGCTTTTCTAACGCCCTATACAAGTAACTAGACTTTATCCTCACCAGAAGTATTTCAGTATGTTAGAAAATAAAGCCAAAGCTTACAAGGAATTAAACAGGTAGTTATTGTTACTGTTGTTTTACTGTTGTGGTGGAGAGTCTATTAACATGTGATTTTAGATGGGGTAGTCTGGGTATTGGTTCCTAGTTATCCTTTGTTGATTTTTTTCTAGTTCAGTAGTATAATTTAGAAAAATGAGAAGTGCCAATTTATATAACTAAAGCAGTAAAAAACCTCTCTAGCACTTAAAAAAGTCATTSCTGTGTTATTTGAAATTTCCTGCCCTTCTCATTTTTATTATATCTCTGGTTGTGGTCATTTGTCCTACATTTCAAAGGTTAAGAGCTTATGATTGGTTTCTGGCACTGTTAAGAAGTATATTTCAAAGGATTTACATGATTAAAAAAATGTATTGACACAGGAATAAAGAAGTTACATTTCAGCTCTTTCTCTGAAGAAGGAATAAGTGACCTAGACAGGACAATGTGCATCTCAGAAATAAGCCTCTTACTTTGTAGGGTGCCTTGCTGAGTGTTCAGACAGGCAATCTAATAAGGTTAAAGCTCTTGCTCAAGTAGCTCCACCTTTAATCAACGATAAATGTTCCCCTAAGAGTTGCAAAATGTGATTGTGCATGTACACAGTGTAGGTGTAACTTATACAGGTGCATCCTGCATTAATTACAATTTAATCCCAAGAAAGTTTATGTTCAAAGAACAACAACAAGATTGCAACGTAAATCTTAGTAATTGTAAGTAATCTTCAGGCATAAGTAAAACATAAAAGATTTCAGTTGGCTGCTACAACCTTAAATCTGCCACAGAGGGTATATGCATTATGGTATAGTCTTTCATTGCAACCATACCAATAGAAGTTTCTCATAATGAATAAACTCATGAGGTAGATTTCAGATTGCTTGATCAGTCCTAATTGTGGTGATTCCTAGCTTTTAAGTGTTTGACTTTGAAACTTTAAGTTGTAACTTCTTAATGTAAATTCTGTGGGATTTTTAGCAGACACACTGGTGTTTTATCACACAATTCTATCACACAATTACTTGATTAGTGACAGTCTTGAACGCTGCTCTCCTAGCACTTCAGCAAAAACTCCTTGAACTAAACCAGTTGATGGCTAAGGGCAAAGTAGCTGTGTTCCGTGAATTAGAGAGGGATCATGTAACATGCCAGAAGGGTGGGTATCATTCACAGAGAGTCTAAACAGGACCAAATATGATTTAATAAATCAAGTACCAAGTATAGACCGTTTCTATCCAGTCCGCCATCTTTTCTCCCGAAGAGATGAGGGAACTTCAGAGAGAGCTTCCTCAGCTGCATCTTCTTTTACGTGGTCAACTCCAAGCCAATAGAAATGGTAATGATAAGGTAATCACTTTTCCCGCATGTAAATGACTGCTTTCCCTGATAGAGAAGAAAAGTTTTCAGATAAGAGATATGTTATCTCTGCCAGGTCTGGCCACAGGTGTAAGTAAAGAAACTATAAGGAATAAAATCGGTGTTGCTGTGTGATTCTTAGCTCAGAAGAATACTTCAAGTTGCTCTTGTTTCTACTGAAAAACAGGTGAAGTCCCATCCTTCAGACCTTCAGGTTTTTACTGAGAAACCAARGTAAAAAGGTCCAAAAGTTTGTTCTGCCCTAATCAAGATTTGGGTGCATTATTAGTTTTTGTAACCTCTTAGGGAAGTAGGAAATTTCAGAAAAGATTATATAGGGRAAAAAAAATTAGTAATATCACTAACTAGATGGGAATCTAGCATGCAGCTGTCTCAAGTCAATAGATGATAGACTAGCTTAATACATATAACTAATCAACACGAATTATTAGCATCAATGAGAATATTTCCCAAGAATTTTCTACAAGTTCTGTACAACATAATCTAAAGCAAATGAGATGAGAAAATAAAGGGCATGCTCACAGTTCATAGSTAGATTTATTAATAAGCCAAGAATGAGGTGCAGCAGGTAAAATAGAAATCCTTAGGAACCTGGAAAATCCAATTTATAGGACCGACCATTTTCACTTTTTTTGATAACAATACGATGTTTCTGACACATTCCAGAGGATTTTTATTTACATGTAAGTAAACTTAACTATGGATAGGTATGTGAAAAAAAATATAATTAGACAAAGAATGGTGAAATAGGTACTTGTGAGTAGGTGCACTCTACTGTTGACTGACACTTTCAGGGAAGAATTAGAACTCTTGGTTCAGAGTAAGTATTAAACAAACATTTGAATACGTAGAAGCTAGCTTCATTTAATTTATATTTATACACAGTATATTTTCTCTGTTAATAAAAGAGAAACAATTAACTTTCTATGCTAAAAACAATAAACCTACGTCAGTCTATTTATTACATTTTTATTATTGTTAATGCTCTTATGCAAGACATGAACTGAAGTAATAGAATTTTTATAGAGTTAGAAAACTTGGGTCATCTTGCTGGGTGAGCAGATATGTATATATATATACATATGAAGCCTGCCAAACCTGTGAGCCATGATGAAGGAGCTTAATTAAAGTTCATGGACAAATTAAGAGTGAGAAAAAAATAGAGCAGCAAGAAATACATTAATTAAGAAAACCTGTCTCTTAAAAAGAGCAGGCCCAAGGGTATCAGTACAGTAATAACAGCAGGGGTGACCATCAGGCAGAAGATAAAATGGAGTAATATGGGGTAAGGGAGCAAGCTGTCCAGGTGTAAAGTGGTTATAAAGTCCATTATGCTATGGCTCAAGAGTAGCACTGAAGGGCTCCAACTGAGTTGTTTGGAAAAAGCTATCCTTTACCTGTGTCAAGGAAAGGTCCCGTGAAAGTATCTCYTGTTTGACATCAGAATGATTTTTGGTTATCATCTTTGTCACAGCAGTACTATAATTCTATGTTCTTGTATGTCTTTTCTTAGGCTTTTGGATCTGTTTAATAAATGAAGGACAAGGTGTATATTTAATGTAAAACAAACAAAGAGTACTTGGTGAAGAGAACAGATTTCTGATACTCTGAGATTTTTTTTTTAGCATTTATAATGCTAACTTTCTAAGAAAGCAATATGCTTTTCAGAATACTTTTATATTTTGATCTTCACAAAAACTGCTCTGATTTTTATTTTCCAGATTCCCTACAATTTCTTATGAACTCTTTGGATGTTTTCTCATTTGTTTATGGGTTGCTGAAGTTTTTTCCTGCTCCCCTGCCCTCCTTGCCAGGTTTGTGAGTGCATGACCTGAATATATTGGTCTATAACTGTGGGTAGAATGCACAGATAGTCGCCATAGTTTCCCTCTAGAGGCAAAATAGGTACTTCTAGAGATTTGTTCATTTAATTTTCCTGTATACATATTTCTGTCTGTAATAGGTAGTTCATTAGAGATGTTTACACTGTGCCTGATGCTCGTTGAGAGGAATCTCATGCTGTTTCATGCTAATGGAAAGCTGATGAAAATTTGCTGTTTCAAGCAATTAATATTAACAATTTTTATCACAACTATAGTTGTCATTCTGCTCTGTGGTGACAGCAGCTGTAGCAAGGCTGTGGTAAAGGCAAAATAGGCAGACCATTTTGTAGCCCCTATTAATTTCTTGTCCTGACAACAACTGCTTTGTTTATGCACAGAGATGGCTATGATTTAATACATTGTCTAGAAATTTTCAAAAAACACTTGAAATAGTTATTGTTTATCAAATCAGGACAAGAATTCAATTTAATTGTGGTACTTTTAATAAGCTGTTTGATTTTAGACAGCTAGCCCTGTATCTAGTTAAAATTAATTGTTAGGTTGGTTCATGTAAAAATGATAATAAGCATGTGTCACTTGTTTCTTTTCTTCACATTCTTCCATGAGAGAGACAGGATTGGAGAAGATGGCAAATGTCCCTCAGTACCAGCTCTATTCTGTTAGACTTTTTTTATTCCCTTCATTTTTCCCTATTTTCTCTGATTCTGCTTTCAGTTTTCTCCATTTCTAGGAATAAATATGAAACATTTAGAGAAAGAGAAATTAAAACTATTAAAAAGTGCAACTTTAAAGAAATAAAAATAAATCAGAAAAGTCCATTTTTATTTTAAAATATTTTTAATGTAAAGCCCACATTTATTGACACTATGTTCAGCCTATGGTTATCACATAAAACAGCTTCATATCACAATGCTGAAGCAATTGAAAATCCAGCTGTTGTGATGGTATAATATTCTTGTCAGATTTTCGGGATGTCCAGGAACCTATCTTAATGTGATATTTAACATTTTACTTCCTTATGTAACTAAAATGAACAACGATATCCTTGCAGATCTAAGACGACTTATTTACTAGGGTTTTATCTTCTCATGGACAACACACAAAACAACCTCTCATTTTCTGAAGGTGATGTGACATTTATACCAAATAGGTATAAATATAGGTGATCTCTTTTTCAAATTATTTTTAAACCTTTTCCCCTCCTCACTTAAATCCAGTATTTATTTTAACCTCGAGCTTCTTAAGACACAAAGTAGGAAGCTTCAAAGTGTTTTAAAAATCATATCCATTTTAAATCTTATTCATTTGAATGCAATTGCCTTACAAGCTCAAACAGTGTTGGTTGTTCTCATTGAAGTTTATAATGCCTTAGATATTCAAATCAGCTGTATGCTTTCCATTTGTTATGCAAATCTTTGAACTTTATATATCACATGTTTTATCTACATTAATACAGCTTTCACTAACAGGACTTACAGGAATAGATGTGTACTCTAAAGATGCACATTTTTAGTACCTTAAATTATCATAAAAACATAAAAATAGTGTGTATCGCTCTACTCTAATCAGACTCATTTTTATGTGGTTGTTGAAAGCCCTTTTACATTCCATTCTGTGTCTGGAGGTCTGTGTATAAAACCGATTCAGAAAAAACCAAAGTGAAGACACCTGCTGGCTTATAACACAAATACTAAAATATCTTAGAGCCTGCTGAAAGGAGAATTGGAACAATATGTCATTACTGAAGGCTCACTTGCAAGTTCTAATGTATTATAATGAAAACAGTATGACAAACCTAATGAGACAGTGAAGATTTGGGTAATTGTTCCTACAATGTATGGTAACTTTTCCAGCCGTTATTGGCAAACATAAAATCTAATGAGATTTTATTAATTTAAATGCAGTACATCTGCAAAACATTTCCTTAGTTGCAGTCTCCTCTGATGATCTTCCTTCCCACATGTACTTGGTCCTTTTAAGTTAGTTGTTCTGCATAGTATACTTTCTAAACAAAACATACAAAACACTTACCATAAATGTGCATTAGCTCATTTTGCCAGGCTTACTTTTTGTGGGTACACTTTCATACATAGACTAGAGCTTCTTTCCTCTCTGTGAAAATGTGTATAACGAAACTTGTAGTTTTACTTGGAATTTGATTAAGGCAGCATCTTCACATAGAACCCAATTTTGTCATTGTTCTTTACATTACTCTTCCAGGAGTCCTATGGAAGCAATTCACATTTTGGCAGAGTAATATTTACTATGGCTGAATAAGGTCAATACAGTCATACTTTAGAACTTCAATTATTTTTTCTGTACAAGCTTGTTGATAACTAAAACATACATCATGTTTATTATCTGGCTTTTTATTTCCTCAGTTTAATAAAGCCAAAAATTTTAAGGAACATTTCATAAATGATCTAACATCTGATGTAAAGTTTAATTGTATACTTCACTTTTCTAACTCTAACCAAGCATGAAAACATCAATAACTAAATTTTGTTATTATAATTTCTTTGAATAACTAGTGATTAAACTTCACTATGAAACTCTGATATTCATCAGATTTTTCATTGAAATGTTGATGTTGGATCATTCTGTAAGTTTTGTTTTTAGAATTCTGGCATCTCCTCATGGCAACCTCATCAGCAGCTCAGGTTCAACATGTCTGGAAGAGAGGTCTTACTCTTTCCTTCCAGACCACCCTTCTGCCTTATTTTAGTGATCAAAATGTTTCAGGTCCAGATATTTAATGTTGTCTTTGATGTGAACCTCCTTCCAGTTTCTTATATTTGGCCTATCTATGATCTTTCTGCGTATTAGTTCCGAGACAAAACCAGTTTTATGCAGCCATATATCTGAATTAATTTGTTAAATGTTCAGATAATCTTTCTTAATGCTTGACTTAATACTTTTGCTATTAAACACCTACACCACTACCTTCCTGGAAATCTCTTCAGTTAGAACTACAGAAGGCATCAGTGAAGCCATACTATCCTTACTATGCGGAGACAACCACCAAGGATGACACTGCTCTTTGATGTTTTTGTTTGTTTGTTTGTTTGTTTGTTTGTTTGTTTTGGGGGGAGTTTGGGGGTTTTTTTTGGGGGGGTGTTGTTGGTCTTTTTTTTTTTAATATATATATTTCAGTCATCTTTTATTTAATTTAGGGGTTGCAGTTTCCTTGAGGTAGAAGCTGAATTCCTGCCTCATGTTTGTGTTATGTGTATACTTAAGTGATACGGGTGAATTTGTCTATCATAAATAACCATGACATAGATATATAAATCTAGGTTAGTTATGCTGTGTACTCAATGGAAAGCAATAGGTACCTCATAAGAGGGGCATCTAGGAAAGATCAGATGAATTGCCTTCTGAAAGCACTATTTCTTTCCACTACCTATAAAATCAGACAATGGTAGCTAGCTTAGGCCTTGATGTTACATTGCAGATATATATATTTCATTGATGAATCCTAAACATAACATTGCAAAAAACTTCACTCTCTTCCTTCTCTTTGTAGTTCTATACACTTAATCTATTTCTGTAACCTAAAAGGTATCTTTCAAATAAATTAATTTCATTTTGTAATATGCAATCTTTCTTTAAAAATATGTAAAATACTGTCTGTAATTATTTTCATGAAAAACATATATATATGAAAGTGCTGCCCTTGCAATAATGACAAATTTGTTACTCAGTCACTCAGAATTAAATGYACTTCAAATAGTGCTGATTTCTGGTTAATTTTCTCTGTTGTATTCAGTGTTGTATCTTTTTCAAGTTACAATGTCATAAAAGGATGACACGAAAAGTCTTGACTTTGCAGTCTTGGATGAAAGACCATTTCTGGATGAAGGTATCCATAACACACTGCCAAATCATGGCACAAAAAGCAATAGAGCTGTCATGAAGTTCAAAAATTATATTGTCTCTACTAGAATAACTGGGAAGAGATCATATTCACTTTTCCCTTGAGTTTTGCAGGTCATTTTGGATTTATAGCATAGCTTTTTATTACAGTTTGTAAAACTTTTAGGGAATGTAGTCATCTTTATCAATTACTCTTGCACTTGGTCAGATAGTCTTGCACCACAATATCACAAAATGTGCCAAAATGAATTAAATAATTTCTTTTAATTGTGCATCATACTCCTTCATGCCCTTGACACACATCCTAAGAGACAGGACACAGACAGGACTCAAAGCCAAAGTGAGCTGCACACTTAGAAAACACACAGCACCTGGGTGTGCAGGATGACCTACTAACAAAAGACGTCTGTCTTGCAGCCTAATTCTTATTGGAACCATATCTGGCCATAGCAAGATTCTGATCTGAACCCTTCACTCTTTTGGTGAAACTATGGAAAGTAAACGCATCTGATCTGGCTAACTGAGACTTTCTCCTAGCTTATATGAAAATCAAAATTTCTACAAAATGTCTGTCTTCCCTAAGTAAGAATAATTCAACCTCTGCAGTTTGAATTGGGAGTGCTTGTGGATATGACAAAGGGTGAAATCGGGAAGTGCCTCTCTGCCTATGCTAGTAGTAGTCCTARCTGCTAACGATTATGCAGATTAGTAATTTACTGCTGTCATGAACTTCCTAACAGAGATGAGAGTATCTGAAGACAGATACAACATTATATAAACACTCTCAACCAGTTTGCAATGGCACATCAGTGCTACCAGCTTTTTTGCTGGTAGCAAATTTCTTTCAACTTCTTTCCATTCCTGTGTTTGAATGTTGTTAAAATGCTGAATATTTTTACAAGAATTAAATTAATACGTTTTTGTTATAAAGATTCTCCTTAGTTCTAGCAACACTGAATATATCTGAAAAGGCAGCTTTAGAATTAAAGCTTCAGTAGAAGCTCCGATGCAGAGCTTCCCAGCAAAGTATTCTGGGTTTCTCAGTTTGTAATCTTGCACCATTTGTATGACTGCATACAGCCAAAAAGGGGTGAAAGGAGTGTCTGCCTTTAGCAAACCCCTGTGGGCTAATTGTAAAGTATGTTAAATAACCMACAGGAAAAAAAAAGAAAGGAAGATAGTCTGCCAGCCAGGACAACAGCCAAGGGAGACTTTCATCAGCAACTGGCAGCCTCCTTTTTTACCCTAAACACTGCATAAAATAAAAAAGGTCTTGGAGGCCTGCCAGGGAAAGGGAGCTCTGATGTTCGTAGTAGCATGACAGTTTTCATTTTTCTCAAACTCCCCCCCACCCAAGAGATTCACAAGATTTCCCTCCTATATTATGCATAATCTTTATCATCATGTGTTATTATTATTATTATTATTATTATTATTATTATTATTATATATATTTTTTTTTCTTACAGAAAGGAACGCAGTCATCAATCACACCTGAAATGTTTGATTCCCTAAACCTGAGAGAAGTGAAAACAGAAGAGATTCCCAAGAAAAGGAATTCTTGCTGGAATCTATGGAAAATATTGTTACTTGTTACTTCCATAGCATCAGGCTAGTTTATGCTGGGATAGACCTCTGGAGGTCTCAAAGCAAGATCAAATTCATTTTTAGGTCAGGTTGCTCAAGRCCTTTCTCCCCCATACGCTGCTCTCATTTCTGTGAAACTTCCATAGTCCCCTTCACCCGAGAGATGAATTTTACTTTCTTGTTCTTCTTCTTGTGTCTTGATTGTACTCTTTTTTATATAATATTTAGTATTTTGATAATAGTGAATGTACTTATGCTTTTGCATGACTGAGGCATCTGGTTAACACTGGACCTAGTCTTCATGCAGCCCCTCTTCACTGCACTTTTCATGACTGCAAACGTCTGTTTGCTCCCGTCTGTTTTAAATTCGGCACTTTTCCAACCAGGGAAATCCCAACAGGCTAGGAGCAGGTGCTCTATAATGTCCCATATCTATATGTAGGCTAGATGTGAACAGCCAACCTTATTTTTCCTCTCCACCAGCCATGCAGAGCCAGCTGCCCAGCAAGTGAGGAATGTTCTCTGCTATCCCTATGCAAGTCAGGCTAAAAATGGCCATTGTCTGACTTCAACTATTTGCATCTAAAAGTAGAAAAAGTAGTCCCAGTGGCAATCAATTAGTAGAGAGATTGCAGGTGAGATGATCTAAAGTGCATGATAAATGCAATTTGTCACTAAGCTCTTTAATTTATCACACAGATATCACCATCACTTACATAATGTGTGTGTGATAATATATCTCTTAATGTAACCTTATTTTAAACACTAGGGACACAGTGATTCTACTGTACTATTTTTTACTCTATTTGTAGTAGAGAAATCAGATATATTTAATACCTCACTTCTGGTTCCTTTTTTCCTTCTTCCAAAGATTTTAGTAGGCATTTTGCCCAAGACACTAAGTCATTTGGTTCTTACTAAAATCCTCATCCATGTTCATGACATGTTATAAACTACTGAATACAGAGGACTGCATATTTTCTCCAATCCAGACAAAATTTTGAGTTATATGCATGCCTTTTTATATGTACCCCTATTCTGTCTCAATCTGATTAAAGTATGTATGTATATTTTACATTGTGTTTTAATATCACCCGAGCTTGATTTACCTTTCATGCAAAATGCCCATTGGCAAAACCTGTAAAACACAATCTTACCTCTATATACCATATATTCTTTTCTAACATGTGAATTTTGTAGTTCTTATTACTTAAAAATCTGACCTTTATTAGAAAGTAATATAGTTTTGTACTTAACAGGAATGACCTACCAAATCAAGAGCAGATGATCACAAGGTACAACCAAGACTTCAAAAGAGAAAATAAATTTTCTGTCAATTTACTATAAGACATGTCATACCTAATTCACATGCTGTTTTTATAGTAGTAAAATAATGTGCAATAAATTCATGGATTAAACACCACTCTATTCCAGAATAATCAATCAAAAATGACAGCTGATTGATTTCTTTTTTTTATGAGAATTTACTTATTGTTTAATTGATTTTAATATTCTTCAAAAGGTGATTTGAAAGTCATATGTTTAAAGAAAGCTTATTTACAAAGCTAGYGTATTTTTTAACATAAATACAGAAACATGACTGATTTTGACTGCTAGTGTCTCTTCCCTTCTTCCTAGAATAATGCAAAGAAAACAACAATTTCAAATTCACAACCAGCAAGTATACCAATACAATTAGAGGACTTGTCAAGTTTCAGTTTTAAAAGTTTGCAAACCTTTTCCTGTTGACTACAACTTCTTAACTTCCATTGACATATTTCTTTTGAATGAAGTAATGAATGCCTGCTATACCATGAAGAAAAAATAGGTGAAAGTCTCCCTTGGGTGCTATGATTGTAGAACTCAGGTACTATAACTAGCGAGAAACAGATGGCTCCACAGCACAAAAGCATTTTAAAATAAACATTAATACAAGTTGGGATAAAATTCTTATTAAGAATGCAGTTTTAATCATGTTAACTGTTGTTGACATTGGTACTTAAAACTGTTTCATAGATCCTAACAGAAAGGAAAAAATCTAATTAATGCGAGATATGATGAATGTATGCCATTAACTGTATTATTTACAGTAAATAGTCATCTCCTGAAAAAATGAGTATTATTTTGGTTTCATGAAACATAGTCTATAAATATTTTTAATTGCTTTCATGATATTTTCAGTCTGCTTGTTACTAATGTCTAGTCATTTACTTGTTCTAAAATATTTTTGCTGATTTATATGTCATACTAACCTCAAGTATCTTATGTAAGGAAAGCTGTGATTCTTTGTCTATGTAATCACAAGTGTTTAATTGACCATTAAAAAAGGCAGCCATTTCTTTATAGTCAACTCGACTAGACACATAAAATGAGAATTTGTTTTTTATTATTATATTCTAATAACTATACTACAGTACTGCAGTGTAGTACTATAAGGGATGTCATTGGAGCATCACCTAGAAGGTCAGCTTTGAAATAATCTTTCAGCTTGCTGTTTCTGTTGTCTCCTCTGGGTGAGCAGCTTTGTCGTGAATTCACAACCAGCACAAGAAATGTATTAATCAGCCTCTTTTCATAGGCTGTGAAACAGATTACATTTTGCAGAACCCATTTCTCCTTAGATTTTTTTTTTTCTTCATTCCATGAGTACAGAAATATATAACCTGTTCGTATCCTTGACATAATATTTTAATTCCCAAGTACTATTTTCAAACCTGTATTTCTGTTTAGACACATCCAATAGAACAATGGCAAATAAAAAAAAATCCAGACTCACCTGTTTAATAAATAAATAAATTTATTTAATAAATACATGTAAGCTCATCAGTTTGAAGTTCAGAGCTGGACAATAAGAAGTGAGTGAATTCCATCTTCCCAATGGAAGATGTCGRTGTATCTGTGTATTTCATTTACCTCCATTTAACTCCTGCTACACCTTTCCATGTGTCATTCAATTCATGGTTTGTTTTATTCTATGTTGAGTCACATATTCTTGACTTCAGTGAACACCTGTGAAGTTAACAAGGATAGTATTGATTTCTGTCAGCAATTCATTTCAATATCCGGAGCTTAAGAGCAATCCTTCTGAGATACTTTCATCCTGAGTGGACGATTGCTTGAGCTTGCGTGATCTTTCAGTGTGCCTGACTTCAGCATAGCTGCATTCTTAGGTTGGAAAGTTTAGTTGCCTGGGCTGTCAGCTCACCCACAAGTTTGGATTTTCAAGGTAGTCAATAGAGACACTAACTTTGAGCTGTGGGTTTTGAAACACCAGACAACCTGGAAGCCAATGTGCTAAACTCAGAAAGATAATCAGATATTTCAGTTTTAGAGAATCATCATTGTCTGGCAGACTCATTTTGCTAGGAAATTCCTTCACTTCTGCTGACACGCGAGTCCTATTCATCTGAGTAAATGCTGATGTCTACAATATAGATGTCTAAATCCCAGCTAATCATGTTAGATACCTTTATATTTAAAAGATACCTTGAGGGCATGGTTCATCTCATCCTAGAGTAGACATATACATTCAATCAGATAAATTAGGCTCTTGAAGTACTTATTTCTCTCCATTGACTAGAAAATGACCCTGTAATGACTAGCTGGAATGTAAAAGTCTGTGTTGTATGTGTCTACATATAGATGAGATTAATTTCTTCCCACGAATGGCTTTCAGCTGCCTTATGACAGTGCCATGTGAGGTGTCTTATGTTTGCTGAGACACCACATGATATGAGACAGGATGACCTGAAAAATGGCATTAGGTAACCTGCGTTTAAGCAACTGAATCCCTCCCCAAACTCTTGAATCATCTACTTAAATCTCTAGATCGATTTATAGTCTATAAGAAGTAAAAGGAAATTGAATTTTACACAAGCATTCACAAATTGGAACAATTCTGAATGCCAGGAAAATTCAAGCATACAAACTATCTTTGTCATCCAGAAAATGGCATAACTTTTTACAAACCAAAAGTTAAGGACTTTCTGGTGCTACCTTTTTGTCTACAAGAAAAGACATTTTGTATGTATCAACTAAAGTTAGTTTAAGATTTCAATATAAACTACCATTTATAACAAGACTACTTACAAGTTTTTCTCAAATTTCACATTGTAAAACCTTTTCAGTTCACCCATTCCCCTGTAACTTAAGACTTATGCAACTGATTTCTACCTTAGATCCCAGAAAACATTTCAGGCAAATTACTTTTCAGGACCCCTTAGGCCTCTCACTGTGATACAGGTTAAGCTAAATATCTCCCTGAGAAGACAACAGTGGAGGTAGTGGCAGTACCATTCTTTGCAGAAAAACATTATTACGGGGAGTATAAATCTGGGTTTCAAGCCCTTCTCACTTTGTAGAAGATTAACACCACAAAGCCTACACCCAAGCTGAATGAATTGCCTGTGTAAACAGGCGTTCATCATGGGGCTCAATAGAGGGAACTCAAAAAGTTGTCTGACTTTAGTAAAATGACAAGGGCACCCAGATATGACTGGGAGACTCCATATTACAGGGGCAGTTTTTATTTCTGTCCTGAAACAGTCACTGTGAATTTCATTATATTCCAGCAAAATAGAAAACCTTTGTCTTTCACTTAGGGTGAAGAAAATATCAATGCAAAAATTCTGGCCACCAAAGAGAAAGAAGCTGTTTTAATTAAATACAGACAGAACAATAAATGGGTGAGAGAAATAAATAGATTTTATGKGAGAGTCAGGAAAAATTGTCAATAAGAGGTACAAAAAAGAATAGTTCAGGAAAGGCAGCTGGACTATACTACTTTCCGTATAAGTTTTTTGGGACAGAGACCTTATATGCTGTTGGGATCTAGCAGAGGCTTAGTCCCACATGATGATGTTTGCAGCAACAAATTAAAACCTGTTCTGTAGACTTGGGGTAGATGGGTGTAGGAAGGGAAGAAGAAGTACATGGACCAACAGGTTCAAAAGGTGAGAACTAGAAGTCATTTAGTAGGAAAACTAAGATCAAAACTAGGAATTAAATGGGAAAAACTTTTCTGAAGAGTATAACATTAAATTTGAACAAAATGCTACTCCAAGAAGTAACAMAGCAGAGACTTGAGGTAGGAAAAAAAAACAAACAGAGGAGGGCCAACTATCCAAAAGTTTCTTCTATTCTGGAGAAGCAAATAACATCAGTATGACTCCACGTGCTAGAATTTCAAACTGAAAGTGAGTTTGTTTTTTAACTAAGAAAATAATACACATAGGCCCATCTGTGTTAAAGGAACGTTATTACATTTGCCAAGTTGAGCAGTAAAATTTAAGGAAATGCCATAACTAACATGCTGTCTAATTTACCACAGCTACCTTCCTACAGACATAATGAGCAATGTTTCTAACTACATGATGCAGTTTAAATGCTGTTATAGCTATTACTATTGAAATCTTTTATTAGACTTAATGGCATAGGCCGAAAACCAGACAGGATCTTGTACATGCTTGTACAAAGTTTGTAGTGTTGCTTACATGATCACATCCTAACTTTTTCATGGTAGATTACCTGTAGAAACAGAAAGATGGTCTCACAATCCAAGCAAATAAATACTACTTTGGAGAAGTGGATCCTTTCACTCTCTGTTTCACACCTTCTGAGTGATAAAGGCAAATAATTTATATCAATATCTTAAGGGTTTATCACTAATTATGTAATCTCTCTTTCCAGAGTAATAGGCTTCTGAGTGGGGTTTGTCTTATTTACAGAAGTGTAGATGGCCCAGAATTTTGACTGAGGCTGCAGGAAGTGTACTTTAAATATGTAATGCCCTACATGATGTTCAAAACCTGGCATTTGTTCAAAACCTGGYTTGCCAACGTGACGCCCATCTACAAGAAGGGCCGGAGGGAGGATCCGGGGAACTACAGGCCTGTCAGCCTGACCTCGGTGCCGGGGAAGATCATGGAGCGGTTCATC
>JASVER010000002.1:23613275-23667384 GCA_030449065.1 Oceanodroma leucorhoa
ATGTAACATACCTTCCCTTTACATGTTTGTTAAACAGCTTTTTTTTCTGACTGTACCCACACASTACCAGCTAACAAGGTACATCCTTATCTTGTCTCCTTTCAGTGACTCACACAGAAAACCGTTTAGAAAAGCTGTGTTACAAAGAAATTATATTTTTAAAATCTACATGTTTAGTCAAATGTCAGACTGAACATTTACAATTGTTATAATGGAAAAATGTGGGGTGAATTTTAATTGTTTCAGCAAGTTCCCACTTCTGCAGATAATACCAACTTATAAGAATTTCTAAACATTCAAATGTGTCTTGCTTTATAACAAGAAAAACAACTCTAGAAAAATATGAAAATCAAATTTCTATGTAGAATATTGTTACAGCTCACATAAATCAAATGTGAAGAGAAGGGGAATGGTGTTATTGTCTGCCCCCTTCATACATCCTTACTGCAGTAATAAACTTCTGGAACAGTTCAGCTCTGCCAGCCCAAAACCCTACAAAATTCCTTGCACAACAGGGATGGAGGAATGGAGCAGCGATTAGGTGCACTATTTAGTTTGTACTCTTAAGCACATGATTTTTGCTATAGGTCCAGCTTAGGATAAAGCACTGAATGAATGTACTTGAAACTGTACCACTTCTCCAGCTTCCACCTGATGGTTATACTGGCTTATTTATTTGTGTGTGATGGGTGGGAACTGGACCATCATGTGCCTGTCTGGAAAAAAGTAAAAGCTATTTCTCCTCTGCACCATAGAACAAAATATAAAATAGAAGAAGAAAAAAAAAAAAATCCTGGAAAGTGTTTTTTCAAAGCTTTCTGTTTAGCAGGGCTGAAAAGGTAAGTATGATTTCAGTTTAGGTTACATTAATTTGACATTTTTTATATAAACAGTTAATCTATTGCCTATTTGCTAGATTACTGGAGTTAAATGTTCCTTTCACTACCTAAGAGGAAGTACACATTTGTATATGTTTACAAATTAATTATTTATATTGAATGAACAATGAATGTTATCCCTTGAAATATTCTTTTCTGTTCTTCAGAAACAATAAGGAATAAAGGAAACTAGGAGGGAAAGTCAGGAAGTATCATTCCTTGCATCTCTGTACTTATTCTTAGCCCTTAAACTGCTGATAACGGCCAAAGCTTGGAAAAGGACATTGGGGTACACGGATGTTTATTTTGATGCCCTATGTGCATTATATTTTTATAAATATGATAAATGATAAATGATAAAATCTGAACTTTCAACAATACTGTCATATGTTTTACAATATTGAGGTGCACTGTTGATTTCACCTCAATATTTTTATGGAAAATAGTTTTTATGGAAAACACAACAAATATTGCAGAATCTCATTCTGTACAAAAGATCATGAAACATAATAAAACTAGAATTTTTGGTGCAAATCGCTTGATTTGTATCAGAGGCAAGCCAGACAACTGATCTCTTGTCTCATCTTGGATGTACAGAATTTCTTCACAAAAGACATACTATCAAATATTTAATATCAATTTTTTATGGAAGTACCGTATATGCAGAAACATTTTGGAGAGTACATGAAAGATCAAGTCCTCAGTCAGTATACACTCACTTTGTTTCTTTGTAATGGATGTTAATTTATAACAAAATGTACGGTTTTGTAAATATACAGGTTGGCTGGCATAGCTTTGTTGTGTTAGTGTATTTAGATAGTCCTATGTTCTTGAAAATTAATTCCCACTCCCAACAAAATTTTCTGCTTCATTCTGTTTTAAATGGTGAATAAAATGTTTTGTGTCATTAGATGAAGAAAGTAAACACTCAGAATTCGTACTGTAGGCTTTTCAGCACAGTATAAAAAGTCAGTACTGGTTAACTGTTCACATTAATAGATTTGTCACTAATAGTTTCTGTAAATTTATAGTAGGTGTACTTAGAATATATAAGATAGCTTATGTGACACTTGCGATGTTTCTTATTGAACATGAAATGAAGTGAGGCAACAAACCTAGGCCACAAGAGTTAGAGGAAAATATTTTCTGGCAATCTATTTCTTTGAGCTATGAGATTAAGATTACAATTTTCATGAAATATTGAAGGCTCTTTGAGTCATTTTTGGACAATGGAGAGTTAAAAATGAGCATTTTTTTTTCTTTTTTTTTAAATTCTGTATACATCTCAGGGTGACAAATATGCTTATATTCTGCAGAAATGTGCTTCTGAGTGACAGGAGCCTTGAAATGTTGTTTATGTGTTTAGCTCTGAATATCAAGGACATGATTTAGTAGGAAGCCATCATGTTAACAACATTAATAGCATTTTCACCAACATTTATAATCCTATACTGAATAAGCCCATTTACTTCTATGCAGTGTTTCCACATCTGAGTCACTACTTTTTCATATGCTATCAAAAGTTAAAAGTTTTCTATTAAAACAGTCATCTCCAAGTAAAGAAATACATTAATTGATGAGGGTTCTGCATCGTAAACATGAAGACATATTCTTTTTTGTTGTTGTCATTGCCAGAAATTCTGCTTGCATTTTCTATTATTAAAATGAATGTCAACACAGAGGAAAGTATGTTCCTGCTGTCACAGGTTGTGTGCTTAGACTACGTCTGAACATTGTTTTTCAGGGAGAAGTGTTCGATGATTTGATCACCTGTCAGATGTGTCTCTGTGAAATGTCTTGCAGAGCCTTCAGTTCTCTTTCTCTTACCATCTGTGAAGCAAAGAACAAAGCCCCCTTCCCTATAAGCTATGCTGGCATAGAAAAAAATCACAGGCATCCATTTGGGGCTTTTGTTGTCCAGGTGGAATTCTTGTTTTTTTCCGCAAAAAGCCTACAAAATCAGTATCAAATTTTTTTTTTACTGTTTGTTTGCAAGCCAATATCTAATAATGTATTTCTATAATCTGCCATACATCTCCTCTCTGTTTTTTTCTTTTTTTCTTTCTTCAGAGTTTCCAGTATTCTTTGCACAGGTATATCACTATAATAACATATAATGCATGTTTCTGTAATGTAATGTTTTATGTTAAACCACTAAAGTTGGAACATCCTAACAGTTCTTAAAATAATGATTACCAGTTGAGTTTATTGAATTGTTCTTTCAGCAGAATAGGCTTTTGCATTTTAAAACTAACAATGACATTGATTTATGCTCAGTCAAGACATAATAGGCTACTGTTACTCATCCTGATGCTCCATGCATCTGTATCATATCATAGCTTGTCCAACTTCCTGGCCAGAAGAAAGTATTTCAACTGTATCCTCTTATAGCTTGCAAAGATCTCTCATGTTCTCTATATCAAGAGAAAAGAAACAAATAACTGTGTTTTGCCAACCCAGTGAAAATTCCATGAAGTTATAAAATTCTGCACTTACTCTGATAGGTCTAAGGGATATCTTGTTACTTTGCTAATATTAATTAATGATAATACAGTTTTCAATAATAATTGTGCTTAATATCGTGTTCATCTGTATGTCCAAGTATCTGTGGAAGTCTGAAAGTAATGGATAACAAAACTGTGCAATAAAAATTTATCCCATTTTTTGCTCTTTTATACAAATGACTAACAAATGCACTATCCCCCAACTACAGACTCACTCTGTCTGACTCTGTTAATGTCTAAATATTTATTTCAAAATACAACATTATTGCCTTTGGAACACCATTAATTTACTCACTCTACTTTCAGGAAGGTAATTGTCGTGGTTTAACCCCAGCCAGCAACTAAACACCACAYAGCCACTCGCTCACCACCCCCTCTCCGGTAAGGTGGAGGAGAGAATCAGAAGGGCACATGAAGGAAAACCCACGGGTTGAGATAAAAACAGTTTAATAATAGAAATAAAACAAAGTAGAACAGTAGTAACAACAATGATAACAACAACAATAACAGAATATACAAAACAGGCGATGCACAATACAACTGCTCACCCCCCCACGTGTTCCGAACGAACCGCGCAAAATGAACCCCCGAGCCCCCCCCCCTCCCCCAGGTTTTTATACTGAGCATGATGTCACATGGTATAGAATATCCATTGGCCAGCTGGGTCAACCGYCCCGGCTATGCTCCCCTCCATCTCCCCCTGCACCTGGCAGAGCATGGGAGGCTGAAAAGTCCTGGGTGCAAGCACCACCCAGCAACAATCAAAGCATCAATGGGTCATCAACGTTCCTTTCATTACCAAACCCAAAACACAGCACCCCCTCCAGCTACTGAGAAGAAAGTTAACTCTGTCCCAGCCAGAACCAGGACAGTAATCCAAATTTCAATTTTTCCTCCARATCAGACACAAAAGGGATGTAGATCCTGCCCAGGAAATTATCCAATTCAGTGAGTAAAGGATAACAAGCTCTTCTTGCTGAAATTCGTTCATACAATGCCTGACTTAATAACCATATTCTGAAGACTTTAGTGACTGCTCCGTAGGCAGGACCACTTGATCATTAAGGGCTTTCACAACAGACAGTGGTTCCTTTCAGAATCTTGACCAGTCTGTACAAGGTAGGTTGATGCTGTCAAATATCAAAAGGTAAACGTAACTGGAAGAAGAGGTGGAAGCATTGAAGTGTTTGTTCTGTTTTATTTTTTTAGTAAAGGAGATGCAACTGTCAGGGAGATTCCAGTGGCTCCAGGATTAGGCAGCAGGTGAAAGAGAGTTAATAGAGCAGTAGTTAGGTGCCTTATTGCCTTTGTGGCATTAGCCATAGACATGTAGATGTTTAAGTTACACAAGCTAAATTTTAAAATTAGGACTACTCTGAATTATGTCTTTTAAGAGGTCTTTCTGTGGAATTCTCTCAGCTTTTAACAAGGGACTTTACACCAAAGAGCAAGCCACATGCCTGCACTTTCTGAATACAGAAACCTTCAGGATTTTCGAATGAAAAATCAACATTCAAATAGGATTCTCTTTATTTAAATAGACTTATTAGAAATTTAAAGCAGATGAAGATGGTTTCAATGAAATGAATAAATAATTAAGGCAAATCTGTATACTTGTCAGAAACTCCATGTTAAGAATTGAGAGAAGGTAGACAGCCTTCTGACAGACCTATCCCTTTTTTATAGCTAAAGTTATTTTTTTTATGCTTGATAGTCTTTTCAAACTTACCTGATCAAACCACAAACTAAAAAATGCTGCCAGGTAACTTATGCTGGTAGTAATCATAACCTTTAATCACAGATAAAAAAAAGATACAATGCTGTTTATTTAAAAAAATGTGAGCTTGGTATAAGAGGCAAGTTATCATCCTTCAAGCAATTTTAAACATTGATTTGACTGTGAAATACAATAACAGATTGCACTTTGCAAACTGGTCACTAGCAGTGCATTGTCAGCAGGCCTAGACAATAATCCCTGAGCGTTGTAGGACTGCTGCCGTTAATAACTGAGCTTGTTAGTTAAAAGCTGGAAAAGACTCGAGTATTTACGAGGATTACTGCTATAAACCATATTAATTTTTTTAAACATTTAAGGCCTTATTCGTTAAAGGCTTTTGCAATAGAAACAGCTACACAAGGCTATGATTCTGTTTTGATAAATGGCTAGGGACTTGACTTTGCAAATGCTTGCAGTGGGCTCTTTGAAAAGTACCTAAGGGAATCAGGTAATCAACTTCCATATGTGAAGTCCATATTCTCTGTAGGGAGTCAACGCACTACTCAGCCATCCTCAAGCAATGATAAAATTGCATGGATTGAGATTCTATGGGTTAGAGATCTTGGCAAGAGACGTGCTTCAAGTGCTATGCTTGTTAGGTAGTGATATCTCTCATTCTACATAGGCAGCACACTTTCATCCATAGCAGCAGTATTCCTTTGGATCTGGCCTTGATAGAATAAGACCATGAAGAGTCACAAAGATGATCAAAGGGCTGGAGAACCTGCCCTGTAAGGAAAGATTGAAGAAGTTAAGTCTATTCTCCCTTGAGGAAAGAAGGAGCAGGGGGGACCTCATCATAGTATTCCAGTACTTAAAGGGTAGCTACAAAGAAGATGGAGGCTTTTTCTTCACAAGGAGTCACATGGAGAAGACAAGAGGTAATGGGTACAAGTTGCACTGGGAGAGGTTTCATCTCAATACCAGAAAAACTTTTTACAATGAGAACTGTAAAAATCATTGTAACAACCTCCCCAGGGATACGGTAGAGTCATCTGGAGGTTTTCAAGATACAATTAAACAGGTTGCTAAGTAATCTCCTCTAGGCTCCCTTTCCTACGAAAGATTGGATCAGATGATTTTTCGAAGTCCCTTCCAGTCTAAGCTGTTCTATGATTCTGTGATTCTAAGATCCTACACTAATTTTTTTCATAGAAGTTCTGTTTCCTTCAAAGCTTCTTCAGCCACAAGAGTTTTGCTGTTTTTTTTCCCTGAAGAATGACATTATAAAGAAGGATGTTGTCTCATAAGTTCTCTCCCTAGTTTTATCCTGCTCCAGAGAATCAAAGATGTCCATTTTTTTTTAACAAATTTTCAGTGGTCCCAAAGGCCAAGACCACTGGAAGTTCCCCAGTCATTCTGTGGCATGCTCTAGCTGTAGATTTTGATCTTTGTATTGCTTATACTGTATGCTGTGAAGCATTTTGTGGCATGTGCTTTTCACGGCGAGAAGAAAGTATTTTTATGGCCTTTCTGTATTTGATGTCTTTTAACAGACTGAATAGTATGTAGAGAAATAGAAACAGTGTTTTAGGCAATCCCACCCCGTGCTTAACCATGAGCTATTGGAATTCTATGTGATCTTCTAGCAAGAGTAGAAGGGAATTTTACTCTAGATACCTTACTCATCCAAGATGGCCAATGGGTAGTGACATGAAATTGCTTTGTTTGACCATTTCTATACTACATATCACCAAGACAAAAGAAGGATGTCATAATCTGGAAGTGAATTAAATATGAAATGAAAAAGAAAAGAAATGCAATTGATAATTGAGACCTAATAGCTAGGGTAGCTAAACAGAAGACATTCTGAATTTTATTCTGCCTTAAGTGTGAACTTCAGTCTTTGACCTTCAGCRCTCCGTGATCCAGAAGATACTTTATCCTGTATTTGTCTCTATATTCCTTAGGTCTAAGTCTATATCTAAATTAATGGGAAAGAACATTTTCTTTAAAAAAACCAACAAACCTCCTAAAGYCCCACCAAAACTTTAAAAATATATATATACACATTCACATAAGCATGTGCAGCCATCAGTTGGTAATAATGTTAAATGACACCATATTTAGATTTTTAGTCAATTATTTCCCAGAAAGCAATTCTAATTGCTGCTCAGGTGCAGTGGAAGTCATGCTCAGAGAAAACTTCTCTTACTTTGTATATTTTCATGTTGGTATTACAGGGTGCTTATCAGTAAGCATGTCAGAAATGAAAGTACATCAGCATCTGCAGCATGTTCTTTTCATTCATCCTTAGAAGGATGTTGATCCTGCTTGCCTGGACATCATATTATCAGCTTCTCTATTACTGTGTCTTTTTTCTTCCCCCTCTTCTGTTTTCTGCTCCAGAATTATATTCTCCTAGTATTGTATTCTCCTAATACAATATTAGGAAATGAAACGCTGATGTTATGTTATGAATCAGCTGAAGTAATGATAAAGTTGCAAGATGGGCAGCATTTTTAAAGTCTTGTCTTCCAGCTTTAGGGGTGTTTTCTGACAAAGTAATCATAAGAATTTATAACTGGCCTGTGTCTGACCATGTAAATGCTACAAGAACTGCAAGAGATATTCCATAAATATTCCACATCATTTAACATCTTGAACCTGTTTAAAAAATAATAATAATAGAAATGCCTAATTATATGTCATCACAACAGATCCAGAAGAACAAATTGAATATTTATAATATACTAATTAGATTTAATTTTGATGGTAGTTATTGAAAGATCAGTACAATGAGACTTTTGTGCCAACATTATATTTATATAAATAAAAAATTTGGGACAAAACRATGAAAGGATCTTTGAAGAGACACTGTAATGTTCCTTTTATACATGATAAATGGAATGGGAAAGACAGAAGKCTTCCAATTTATTACTTAGCAAAATGGCTTTGCAATTATGAACAATTCATCCAAGAGACATTTTATTTATTTATCTTTAAATAAACAAATATTATTTATTTACATTACATGTTTTATATGCATATAAATATATAAATATATATGTTTATATTTTGTATKTATTTTGTATATACACATACACTTGCCTTATTTAAATACATATCAATTAATAATTCCTTTAATTTTTGACTGAATGTAATACGTATTTCAGTCCAATATACAGTAATAATAGAGTTAAAATAATTTTTAGTTAGCTGGACCTGGAAGAATGAAAAATGAAATTTAAAAATAGATTTAATGTAAAATTATAAATGTGAATTTGCTTAAATAACTTCAGAAACATTAACTGGCTTTCATCAATCTGACTTCATGGGATTTCATTCATAAATTCCAGGAGAGTTCTGCTTGACTCTGGAGTTTACCTTAAAGACTTGGGGCAAATTGGTGAGTCTTTAATACCTAAAGCTAGTCTAATGCTGCATACATTCAATTCTTGAGTAAACCAAATGTACAGAACAACAGAATTTCTGAGAGCTAAAAATCTTTTTCTGAATTGGGGGAGATTTAAAAAATGTCATACCTGGAATATCTTTATGAACTTTGAAATCCCATTGACCTCATTAACTCACTGAGCAAAAGAAGATGATACATACTCAGTTTGGCAAGCAAAAACATCAACAAATTGAAAAAAATAAAAAGATATGCAGTAATAATGCTAGTTTTGTTTTATGCTTTCATCGCCTACTGTACTCCAATATCTGATATTTTTATTATTGGAAGAATTTTCAGGTCAATCTTCATGACAAATATAATGAGTAAACATCAGTCAGAGATGTTTGTGGTGCTTTTAAGACATTGAGATGCTCACTGAAGTTCTAGTCCTTCTTTCCGAAGAAAAAATGTTTATGTAAAGTTGATTCTTGAAATCAATCTTCATTCATAGCTGTGTGATAGAAAGATTCATAAAGCACTTTTTTCTTTCACTTGCAAAATCAAATCTATCACAGTATATTGATAAATATACTTAGATACACATTGCAAATGCAACTGGATATTTTGTTCCAAAATCTAATTTCAAAACTCATCGATACTTCCATTTAAAATAATATTACATTCAATTGGAACCAAAAAGAAGGGTGGACAGCGTGAATGGAAAGAGATTGTGGATTAATAATGTGACCTTTCACTCCTTTGTCTGAGGTAAAAACTGACTGAAGCAATGCTTGAATAAGACATATGGCTACAACCCATTTTAATCTAAAATGTTATTTTTTTTTTCACAATATTTATAAAGGCAGAAATCACATTCTGATGTAATTGTCTCCTCTTTCTGCACTGGTTCAGGAATGTGTTTTCTTATACTAGAGTGGAACCACATTCTTTGCAAAACAGTTCCCAAATAAATCACATGGAAATGTCCTAAGAAAATATAAATTACTGAGAACCAGACTAGTTTGAGGATGTAAATCCTCCTTTCCATCAAATGGTTACACAATATTTAGAAAGAATCCAGGGGAGAATTCAAAAGACAACATTTGTTACTTGAATTAGACACCTTTTCTGGATTTTTTTTGGTTTTTTTGTTTGTTTAAATACTCCTCTTTGGGTATATATTCAAGACTTTATGCAATGCTAACTTATAGATTAGGGGGCCACTAGGTGACATTGTTCACATGCATTTTTACAAGTGAACAACTTTTCTGTTTCTTCCTACATTGTGGGAGTAAACAAAAAAAAGAAGTATTCTGAAGATAAATTAGTTTTCTTGCTTGCTTTTAATGAGAATTTTTTTATACAGATTCTTTTAACCATAGAAAAAACTACTCAGAAGATATTTGCTTAAACAGTACCTTGGTATGTCTACCAGACTGACTAGAAAACAGCTTGTTATTCTTGTTTCAGGTAGAACACTGATGTCTTGTATTAAACGAATGACCTTCCAAGAAGCAGAAAATTCAGCTGGAAAAGTGACTTCTGACGGTAGGTTTCACATGATTCGTATGGTTTGGGAAACTCATTTATTCTGTATCTGTGTGTCTGGTACATGAGCCTCAGTTTTTTAGACAAGTTGTAAAACTCGTTGGTACATATGCATGGACATCATACCACAACTTTTAGCTCTATTATACATTTTCAAAAGGCACAGGCCTCCTGACCAAAAGCAGAACAGTAGATTTCATCATATAGGTACAAGGAAAATCGATTGCATTTTACGCATGCATGAGATCAGGAACCCATTAGTAGATGGTGAAAACAAACATTTAGAACTTAGCACCTTGTTACACAGGTGTTACATTTTTATGCATACAAATCTAATGATAAATTATTAAGTATTATCTAATGATAAATTCATTAAGTATAAATGAAACCGTATAAAATAGTAAGTGTGATCAGGAAATGTCAGAATACATATGTTGTAATTTCCATTTAGAAAATCATAACAATTAATAATATAGGATTAGCATACCACTTTCATAGAAGATAACTAAAAAGTGCTTACAATGGAATGAAGTTCTGTATTTCATTTTTACTTCAACATGAAGATAAATACTGATTGTAAGTAGAGGAAAAAATCCAAACCCAAAAGCCTTCTTAGATCTTTAATGTCCATAAATAGATGGGACCTTGAATTAATGAGTTCTTTGACAGGAAGCACTTTTATCAGCAATTTCCTCTAACATTGGATCTGAAACAAAAGTCATTGAAGGTTTTTTTCGTTTCTTTTTTTTTCTATTGATTTCACTTGGTTGGCTGCCAAGGTGTAGAATCGGCATGGTAAAATCCAGTAGGACAGGAAGATGAATTAAACAACACACAAGTTAAACAGACCCACTGTGCTGAGTCAGTTCTGACTCAGAAGGAACAGTACTGATTCACCAGAATCACAGTGTGTTATGTTATAGGAAGTTTCTCATTTTAAATATTGACAAAACTGAACCTTGCACAGAGTTTAAGACATGACAAGATCCAAGGACAAGGTAATGTTGCTGCACGTCAAAAGAGATTAATATGTATTAACTGAGAAAAGCCAACAATCTGGAAAAGTGGGAAACATTTTTAGGACTTCAGAGGGGTTTGGAATAGCTGATMTCTGAAAATTTAATCTTCAAGGAGGTGACTCATTTCTTGGAGTACACATAGGAAAAATTATTTGGTAATCATTTCCCAATCTCAGATTGTGATAGTAAATTTCAGTGTTTCTTCTTCAGTTTCCTGTTCAGTATTTTTTTAGGACTTGCTGCTGCTGTTTCACTGATAGGCATACATCACACAGATCTGCATATATACATGCACTCCCTCTTTCCCTCCCTCCTTCCTCCCTTTCTCTCTCTCTCTCATGTAAAAACATACACAGTCTCCAGGTATTTGATGGGGTAGCATTAGTGAAAACAAAAATTCATGCAATATTTGTCTAATATATTTACCTTCACATAGTTCTAGCTAACTGTAAGGAAATAGGTCACAATGCCCACTATCAAGACACTCCCACACACATTAGACAAAATGTTTTGTTCACATTCTTGAGAAATATTTAAGAAAAGTATATAGTGAAAAATCTATTGCAGAAGGTAGAGACAGATCAGGAAAACGGAAACAACATAAAAAGGAAGCAGATTCCTCAAGAAAATTAAAGCAGTAATGGATGGTACAGAAACTTTGGGAAAAGAAGAAGAAAGAAGGAATATTTTAACTCTGACACAGGGGAAAGACTATAGGAGCATCTGGTATGATCAAAATAAAATCAACAAGCAGTGACATACTTTCCGTAATCCTCAATTGCACTAGATGAGTTCACGTGAAATGTTTTCCTTTATGATTGACCAGCTAGCTTGCCCTATAGTGCTTTAGCATTCTTTGGTACTGAAACTTTTTCTTTCCCCTTTGTGGGCTTGAAGTGTTGAATATTTCACATAATTAGTAAGTGTTGTCAAGCCAGAGCAAAGCAGTGCAATAGCTGGCTGACTGCCCAGAAGTAGAAACAGAGTAGTAAAATCTTGCAAACAGGACAGGAAGAGAAGTTAAACAAGAGACAAATCCTCTATTTTTGGCACATACTCACCTTGGCAAACTGGGAAATTACAGATGGAAAGTGAAAAAAAAGAGGAAGTTATGAAAAAAAGAAAAGAAACATATGCAGTCAGATAATTTTACAATATTCATCATTCCATCAATCTTTGGATAGAAGATACAGCATATGACATACAATATACTAATGAAAATGAATCCCTTCAAACTAGAAGCTCCTGAGATAACTAAGCCAAACAGATCAGGGAAGACATTATCAGATACATTCATACTAAGTMAGACTATTCAGGGAGAAACAGAAGTCAATTTGATTCTATGTTGATTGAGCAGGAAAAGAAGAAAAAGAGCCAGCTCAAAAATATAATTGTACAAACTTTTTTAACAAGTTGTGTAAAGAAATGAAACATTTGGAATATGCTTTTTTTTCTGGACAGCAGTATGGAGATTGATGTTCATATTAGTATTGAAAAGCTTGACAAAAAAATAGTCTCATTTTGTCTATTTTTGTCATCTCCTTGACTTTTCTGTAAGGTCATGCACTCTTTTTCTTTCACTCATTCCTAATAAGAAGCTACCTTGTAGGCCTACAGCTTTTTTTTTTCAGATCTCCTATATCAAGAGATTTAAAACTTTAAGTATCAGGTTCTTGCCATTACTGTATCTTATCTGACTGTTCTGGAAGTCCAAGGCATAAGCATGGACTGTAAAGGCTCTGGAAGGTATTTTCTTAATGCAAGGGCAGTGTAGGACCAAAGCACATTTTAATAGCATAATTTGTATAGTCCAAATATGTCCAAAATAGTCCAAGTATGCCAGAGATAAGAGCCAGTGTGTTGGTGACAAAAGTGTTCTTAATTCATAACCTGTGGTGCTGCTGTTAATGTCATCAATACAGCTTTGATAGCTGAAAGAAATAGATTAAGACATTTACAATTTTCTGTACTGGACACGAACAATACAAGAGCTTCTTCTCTTATTTTCTCCCCAAGTTGTTAACCTTCCAATAAAGATATCATCCAAAAGTGACATGTACCTGACCCAACAACACTATACATGTATGCAGGATTATTCAGGCTAGGCCTGCACGCAGGCCACTTACATAAATACACTTGATGTTTACTAGGTAAACATACCCAGGTGATATTTTTTTAAAAGATTACAGGAAAAAAAAGATATTTTAAACAGCTAACAACATGTGTGCTTTAATGACTGATCACTGGTGAGGGCAGCTGGTCCAGAATTTAGGTTTGTGTAATCTTTTCTGTGCTTGCTTGTGATATTATCGGTCTCTGTGTCAATGCTTTGATTTCTTAATCTCAAAAAATTTTGTTAGCTACTTTTGTATATATACAGATTACAGCAGGCTGTAACACAAATACTGGTATGGATAAACTCATTTTAATCAGAAGTTATTCAAAAAACCTGACAATTTATTTAAAAACTCCATCTGTGTCTAAAATTTGTGATTGAATTAAATCATACATATTRTAACTTTATAGCCTCCTGTGCTGTGAGGTGTATATTATCTGATTAGACAAACAACGAGCCAATATAGCATGAGAAGGGCCACCCATATTGTTCCCTAAATTGCTTAACAGCTACTATAAATTGTGAAAATAGTTCCTCTTTTTTATCTGTTTTTTAATTAAAAGAGAATATTCTCCAAGATCACCAGCAACTTCAGAGAAAGGCATTTCTGAAACACTTGCAGAATCTTGGCATATGCTTTGATTCTACTCTGTCTGGTTATATTAGACTCTGTAATAGGGTGAAGGTTTTACCTACTATCACACTCAGGAGATTAAGCACAATATGGTCCTTCCATATGGTATTTGTGCCTAAAAAACAATGAGATTAGAATGGCTATGCTGAACATCACTCCATATGTTCATTGGAATAGCCCATAAGTCTTGATAGAACTAGTGATTTTTTAGAGATTTAAATTACTATCTTTAACAGTGTCTCAGAACCAACTCAAGCAATGCCAATAATTATTGTGTTTCATCCCCCCGCCAATTATGCTATTATATATTATGCTAATGGTTATTTTGTTTGTTTCCAGTACGTATTTTGCTCTGTTAAATGAGCATAATTATTTCACTTCTATGCTGGAAAATATACATTCTATCCAGGACAAAAATAATCTGTATTGCACTCTAATATACGGTACACCTAAAGCAGAAAAAGAATACAAAGTAAGTCAACAGTTCACATTGGTTTCTTTGTTAGGTATTTCAGTGGTTAGTAAATTGAATCTTTGCAGTCACATCTAATTTCCTGCCTAATATTCTTCACATTTAATCTTGATACTGAAGTCATTGAAGGCAACATCAACTTTATCACTATAATTAGAGAATAGAGAAATCACAGGTTTTGGAAACCACATGTACAGCTCCAGAAGTAATATCCACAGCTCTCCCACAGATGAAAGTTCCCTCTCATCCTCCCAGCCTTGAGTAACTAATGTATCCTGAAACTTGAATATTGTTTTTTTATTTTTTTTTTATTTTCCAGCAATTTAAGAAAAAAAATCCAACAAATCTCTCTCTTTTCTTCTGACTTAGGTGAAACTCACTGTTGTTTTCCTTTACAACTGGACCAGGGTGAAAGGGTAGGAATACTAAAATCATACCCTGAAGGCAAGGAGGCTAAGAGTGAGGCTAGAATAGTAACAGTCAAAGAAGACAATTATACACCTTGTTCAAGGAAGGTAAACTTTGCATAACTTTATCTTTGCATAGCATATAATAGGACTTCGTCGTATGCCAAGCTGTCTCATTACCCTTTGCAACTGTTTGGGGTTTTGTTTGCTGTGATTTTTTGGGGAGGGAAGTCTGCTTTCTTGTTTGTCATGATTATTTGTTGCTCTTTTCTCTTAGTTGGTCCKTTTTCTGACTGGATATTGGATAGAGTGGTGGTTTCTGTTCCACTATTTTTGCCTCTCGTTCTTCCACCATTGTCTTTGGCTGACTGAATCACACACCACTTCTCTCTCTCTCTTTCCCCTCATGTCTCCCCCCTATGAAAATACAATATTAATAATATCTCTCTATCCTGAAATAGAATCTCTTTATTCTTGTCCCTACCAGGTTAGGGAAAATAATTTAAACCCTCCAGCAGCAATGATGTTAATTTGCTTTGGACCAACAACCCAATACATAGTGCAATATCTTAATTTGTGAAGATCGACTTTTAAAATGTTTCAATAGTGTCTAACCACAGACTAATTATTTGAAATCCTAGTCAACACATATACAAATATTTTTTTGCTTTCTAATTGTGATACATTTTTAAACGCACTTATGTCTTATTCACCAAGATTGTTTAGGATACACTTCGTTAATATTCTGTCATCTCATTTAACAAGGAGCATAAATGTGAATGAAGACAAGGAGCCACTGGTATTAATAATGATGACTGTCACTCAAAATGCCTTTAGGTGTTTCAAGTAAGATATTTAATAGTTCCTTGAATGACATAAAAATCTAATATTTAATTTGAAATATGGTTTTCTGAATTACTATATTGCAGAAGGAAGTATCTCCACTCCATTGGCTTAAGGTATTTTTACTTTGCACTACTAATCTTACATAAAAAAGGGATTATTTTACACATCATTGCAATCTTTATAACAATCTAAATGGACTTCCTTTCAATGCTGCTTGCAGCTATCATTTAGGAGTAATAACAGAGTGGGTTTAAAAGAGAATATCCCATCGTACACTATCTATCTAGCAATTTTCCTCCTCTCTCTTGCATCTTAGGAAGGATTTTCTTTTTCAATTGACTGTTTCAACTATAAGAATTCAAACTTAAATTTCTCTTGTTCACTTTAGCCTGATGACACAAAATTGGAGTTATTCATGATTCTGTTCAGCAACACAGTCATTTTACGATATTTTTCTAGCACTAATGCATTTTTAATAGGGATATCTGTACAAAGAGGTTGAAAGTAACACAAAATAACAGGGGGCTGGAAGCCAAATGCAAAATCAATAGATTCTCTCAGAGTATTTAAACAGAAGACATTTCTCTCTGTAAATAAAATAAATAAATAAATAAATAAATAAACCATTGTGACTTCATTTTTGCACAATTCTTGATTTTGTTTTTGGTTGTTCTATTTTAAAAGAAGTTAAAATATGCCTGGTCCTGCTGTAGTGTGATCAAACTATGGCAGCTCTCTTCTTTGAGACCATTTCTATTACTGTAGTGGGACTACCCAGATTAATTAGTTACTGTAATTTATTGAAGTTAAATTATGCATAAATTCAGGTTGCTCAGAATATAACCATACCTTTAGGAGCAAGAAGAAAGTGTCACACAGGTACTATATTTAAAAATCACATTCATACTTTGTCGACCACCTCAGTAAATCAGAAATTCCACCACTTACTTACAAAATTCATTTGGAACCTGCAGGTATAAGTAAATCTGTAAAAATAGTAGTAAAGATATAATGGAAAAATTATACAGTTTGGACTCCCTTTATGTCACTATTTTGTGGTGTAATTATCATATTTTTCCCACGTAATAGGGAGTTAGGTATTCAAACGGTATCAATTATACTTAACAACCTGATTTTTGCCTGATGTGCAGAATCATTTTACCTCCTGCTTTGGTTTACTCACGTGAACAGTASAAATGGTATTTCAAACTGTTAGGACTGAGATTCACAAATCCAGAATCTTAGTTGAGGTATAAGGATTAGTATTTTGCTTTAATTCAGCAAAGCACTTAATCATATTTTAGTTTCAGAGACTTCTTTGAGATTTCACTGGCTTTTTTTGCCTAAGCTTTTTAAGCATGTTATTTTCAATAAAGATCCTAACTCAATATAAAGAGAAAAGTGGAAAGACTTGTAAAATAAGGTTTCAGGATCTGCTTTTGAGCCTCARAGGAAGTTTTTTGGGAACTAAGTCCATCTGAACACTAAAATTATTTTACCCCTTACGTAAAGGATACACCAAAATAAAGTACAAGGGTTGTGCTGCAGAGAAGTTTCGGCAATTTAAACAGTAAACTTGGATGTTATACACACAAAAGAGGGATTTAATTTTACTTTATGCAGTGAGTTTGCCAGCAATTCGAGAGCTCAAATGCTCCCATAAAACCTGTGAAACCTCAGTCCCTTCAGGAAAACGGAGTCAGCAAAGCTATTATAAAGAAAATTATCTTAGAAAAAACTTCCTAGCTGGAAGTTGACTAGCCAAGCTTGCACACGCCTATATGCAGACTTTTTTAAAAAAATTGTTTTAGCTCACCTGAAGTGTTTAAGACTAGTGACATATGTTTAGAACACACAGTATTTTGGATTAACATAAGAGATAATTCCAGGGTACATTTTCCTAACTAAAGGCCATGAAAAAATCAACTGGTTCCATCCAACGCTTTACAGACCATTTGTACCAAGTGTACATTCATTAATTGCCCTCAGAATTTGTTATAGCTGTAGGCATTGTCAACTAAATCCTTGCAGGTAGATCCTCTTTGCCTCATCCTTGACAATGTATGAATACTATACATATGAACATAGTAGAGGAGAAGACTAGATTTGCATGTACCGGGACTTGTTTATTGTTAGTATAGAAAGCATTTTGTAATAGAATCATAGAAAAATAAGGTTGGAGGGGAACTCTGAAGTCATCTAGCCCAACCTTCTGCTCAGAAGACAGCAAATTTTGAAGTTAAATTGGGCTGCTAAGAGTTTTGTCCAGCTGAATTGTGACTGTCTCTAAGGACAGAGATTGCCTATGTATGCAGGCTTAACCACTCTCACTGTGAAGCTTTTTTTCCCCTCATGCTTGAACCTGTGAGTGTTGCCTCTTGTCCTTCCTCTGTGCCTCTCTGAGAGGACACTGACTCTGTATGCTATAATACCGCTTYAGCAAGTGTCAAACTGCAATTAAGTTCCACCTTTGCCTTCCCTTCTCCAGCCTAGACAACTAATTTAATTTAGGCTCTCTTCATATGCTACATACTTCATGCCTCAACCTTCTCYATGGTATTCTGCTGGATTTGCTTCAGTATTTTAACCTATTGTTCCTCTTTTTCTCTGTTCATGAAGTGCCAGTTAGAAGGTTTCTGAATGCTTCCTTTTTATGCAATAAGCTTCAAAACAGCAGTGAGAAAGGACTTTCAGGTTACCAGTGTAATTAAGAGAGAGTCATTCACTCACACACCCAGATAACCCTCTCCCCACCACTGCATGCATGCACGCAGACACACACAAACATGAACAAACCCATTGGTTCRGTTCCAGCTCTTTTCATGAAGCATTACATACAGAAACTTGACAACTTGTGATCCAGACTGTTTTGGGGGGGAGGGAATATTCATCTGTTTACATATCCATTTTTCTCTGACAGTAAATGAAGAGTAATTTGTTCTCAAGTGAACCTCAGTATTTTGATCAATTTGCAGCAGAGTTACTCTCTTTTCTCTGCCAGACTTATTGAGATAATATATTTCCATATTTAAAGTAGAGGCAACACTTTGCATCATCTATTTAGTTTGACATGTTTATTTGCTGATGTAATCTCTGTATAAAAATAAGTAGTCACAAAAGGTTACATAACTGCTGTTGTAGGATCTGTTGAGATTTTATGAAGCATATTTCACACTCAGTGCTACAAATAAAAATAAAAAAAAAGAGGAAAAAAAGTTTAAATTATAACTACTTATTCCATAACTAGAGATCAAGCAAATTTTCTATCTAGTCTTGATGGCCGAAGAAGTAACTTCCTATCTCGTATACCTAAAATGTAAAACAGGACTATAAGGAGAAGATAAAAGTAAGATTTAAACCTCTTTCTGGTACCTCCACAGGAGCTTTGTTTTGCAGTTTATGAGYCCAACAGCCAGAAGTTTAGATTTAATCCATCCCTCACGGGCCAGAGCAGAAGCCAGGCCTTCTATCTGGGCTAATATGCATGGTATTATATAAAGCATTTGCCAAAAACTAAAAAGGTCTTCTGTCATGAAAAGTTCTCATCAGAAAGCCTTCGAAACCTTACATCTATGGGCACTTTGTGTTTTCATCACAGTTTCAAATTAATTAGCGAGACTACTTCAAAAGCTTTAATCTAGGCTATGGTATTAAGAAACATGCATTAGACATTTCCTGTTTGCATTTCTACATTGCTTGTTTAAAGAGTTCTTTTACTTTCATCGAAGACTGTTGAGGTCCTTAATGTATAATATTGACAGAGTAATAAAAATAGAAAATTATGTTTCTGGTTGTATGCCAACTTCATTAAATTCTCAGTCATATCAAAAACAATATACAGGAAAAAGGAAAAACAACCTTATTCAAGCTTAATCAGGATTGCAACTGAAATGCAATGTGGAATAACCAGTATGTTCCTTTTCCACTAAACAACTGCCCCCATGTATTTCTTCCTGAGTCAAGTTAATATTCTGTACTTCCCTTTTCCTGGTTGCATGTTAAAATCATGACTGGCAACAGCCTGCTTCCTATGAGTTTGGTGGCCTAAATGTTTACATTTCTCAAATAATGCAATACATTTCCCCTCTTAATTATAATATCACAAGATCATATACTTTGAGATGTCAAACATAACTCTCTAAGAAGATTTTAATACTGAACCTGTTGTACACGGCAAACAGCATCTGCAAGTATGACTTATTCTATCTAGAGAACATTTTGAAGTTTGAAAATATGAAAGCAGCTGAAAAAAGAAATCTTTCAGCTGACACAGCTTAATGTAGAATCATATATATCAGACCAGGGTAACTTTCAGAGGTAATATTTGGATTTCATTCATGACTTCAACTGAAAGATTCCTACATTAACGGCTGTAAATATTAAATGAACAAAACAAAAGCATGTTCAATAGATATGAAATGCAGAAGAAATGCTAGTGTGGCATTAAAACTTTAGAAACATCTGAGTAAAAATCTGTTCACTGTAGATAGGTGCTCTGGCTATAAAAGTATATGTATTTTTAATTCTCAGCAGTCACTTATCATTATTTCTGATACTGCATATAAGCCATGCATAAGTACAAAAAACATACTTTTCTAATGAAAGTGTTCCAGAAATAGGGTTGATATTAAGTAAGACCTGTGAAAAGGTTTTGTTAGCTGGCCCTTAAAATATTATCCATAGTCTGGACTCAGATGTCATGCTTTTTTACAATATTTTAAGCTTTATAAAGACACCTTGAAAAATAAAATACTGAGTGGACAACTGCCTAAATTATCCAGGAGATAACGCAGAGGAAAACATTCATCCTTCAGGCTTGATTGCCTGAACTGTATGAAACTATTTCACTCCTTATGGATTTGACAGCCTTGTATTCCTTCTACTATACTTAAACTCTTCCAAAACTTTGCTCATTTCATTCTTTCAGAATAATGTTTCCTACCCTTGAAACTATTCACCTAAAATTTTGGAAACCTTGTTTAAACTCTTCAGAGGGTTCAAAATTTCCAAAAATCTTAAGGACATCAGCCATTCTTAACAAAGAGAGGAATATACTCAGACCTTGACTCTGGGATGTCCTAGTTTTCATTTCATTAGATTCATTTGATAAGGAAAAGAACTTGTGTGGCTGTAGAGTAAAAATATTGCACTAGAAGCTGCTTTCCAAACCCAGCTTTACTCCATACTTAGAATGTTAAAGGGAAGGGGAAAAAAAAAATCCCTTAACTCTTTTGTTTTGTTTTGTTTTGTTTTGTTTTGTTTTGTTTTGTTTTGTTTTGGTTTGGTTTGGTTTGGTTTGGTTTGGTTTGGTTTGGTTTTTTAACCCTTCAAGGGATTTAAGACATACCTAATATCTCCGTTCTGGTAGGGTTTAAGGAAGGCATTCAACTGGTTGAATATTTCCAGAAAAAATGATGGCTATGTTTTGATCACACCAGGGTTTGTTTTTTGAGTGTCACAGGTTCAAATTCTCAGTCACACGGACTGGGAAACTGGTCAGAGTGTGCCACAGTTTTAAATATTTTTAGAAAAATGAGGGAGATATTGCATTTTCTTAAATTTCATCCTGACAGGGAATTGGAAAATACTTCACAATGGTACCCAGATCCAAGAGCTTGGAATAATTTCTGCATTCTAAAATTATATGCAGTATATTTTCCTGTTGTATTTTGTAAAAAACTTAGCCTCTTTGAGAGAGTTATGTGGCAGCTGAGTAAGGGTTTTAAGATTTGTGAATTTAAACCTTCCTTTCAATCTTGTTCTTTATAGCCAGTCCCTTCTAGTTTAGCTTAGTATGTTTTGTTTAATGCTAATTGCTGTAATCGCATTGCAGTAGTGGTATCAAAAATACTTTTGTGTTTAAATTATATTAAATTATATTTTAAGACATTAAAAATGTATTTTTTCTATCAAAATGTTTTATCCTTTTTCCATGACTGGCAAGAAAGGTGAGTGAAAAGAACTGGCTAATTGCCTCATTAAAAGATAGTTTCTCTCCCACGTCTAAAGGAGGAGACACAAAAGACATGCAGACACTATGTGGAGAATAGACGAGAAAGATTTAAGAAAGCTGTCTGCATGGAGTGAAAAGATCCAGGGGAGAATGAGTGCAGAGGTGTAAGCAAGATCAGGACTGCACACAGCTTCAAAGCTGAAAGAGAGATTAAATTTCATGCACAAAATGAGCAGACACAAAGCTACTACAATGTTAGTCACAAGGATGGAAACTGTGGGAGAAGAAGAAACCTACTATATCTGAAATGAGAAAACTGAACAGCAGACAGAAGAGTTTCCTGTAACTGAGATGAGAATGATCCTATCTTTAGGGGTGGGGAAGGAAGGATGAATTACATAAAAATGTAAGCCAAAAAGAAATCTATGTGAGCCAAAACATTGCAGTGAGATGGGATAGCAGTTGTTGTGCATGACTCTTAAAAGAAAATGAGAGACTGTAGATCCAGAAGTTGAAGAGAAAAAGAGAGAGAATTTACTATGATTGAAAAATTCAGGTAGTGGCTTTGATTGCATAAGGATATTTTCTAGCTAATTTTGGTCATAAAATGAAACTTTTTTTTTTGGAAAAATGCTTTTTAGAAGGCTCAAAAAGTTCAGTTTTTTGAGGAACAATTTCACAACCCTTATATCAGTCTCATCTGACTCTCTTTGGTTAATATTTATTATCATTTCTAGTGCAGTACTCCAGCATCTCTTTCTAGAGAAAAGAGAGGAATTTTTGTGGACTCATATACTACTCACATGCTCTCTCTTTTTAGAGAATACATTGCAGTGATGAGACATTTAGGTTTATTACCAAATGGAGAAATTTTTTGGAGCCTAGTGGGAAGATGGAATCAACAGAAAGCAAAATGGGCCTGGGCTACTAGCACTTAAAATGAATAATCTCATAAGAAAATTCCTAAACTAAAGAACAGGAAAAACTGGCAGCTCTGGCAGAATCTACAATTCAGAACAATACTTTTCCAAAGGAATAAAGTCCTTACTATCCAATAGGGGAAATAACTTCATTGCAGCAAGTAGCACAGAACCAAATAAATTGAAATTCCATATTATAAGGGTAGTATTAAAAATTTGCTATTAATTATATGAGCAAAATGGTGCCACTAATAGTGAAATTTTGAGAGAAATTATAGACTATGAAGATAAAATGAACACTATGGATGACAAATGGTGATTATTTCCTGTACTGGGTCTTGCTGAGGCGGAGTTAACTTTCTTCATAGCAGACGGTATGGTACAGTGTTTTAGATTTGTGACTAAAACAGCGTTGATAACACACTGATGTTTTAGCTACTGCTGAAAAGTGCTGGCACAGTATCAAGGCCTACCCTGTTTCTCGCTCCATCCCCACAGTGAGTAGTCTAGGAGTGGGAAAGAAGAGGGGAGATGAGACAGCCGGGACAAATTTACAGCTGAGACAGCTGGGACAAAATATTCCATGCCATAAAACATCATGCCCAGCAACCAAAATGGGGTATAGCTTTTCCAAAGTAGTTGCTGCTTGGAGACTGATTGGGCACTGGTTTGCTGGTGGTAGGTGGCGAGTATTGTCTTTGCATTACTTGTTTGTTTTGTGCTTTTTTTCCCCCTTTCTTTGCTTATTAAAATGTCTTTATCTTGACCTATGAATATTTCTGGCATTTGCTCTTCTGATTCTCTCCCCCACCCTAGAACAGGGCAGGGAGTGAGCAAGTGGCTGGTGGGTGCTTAGTTACTGGCCAGGGTCAACCCACCATATTCCCATAGAGGCTGAATAAATCTTACACAGAGAGATACAATACACAGACAAAATACAGAAACAAAAGCAGCTCTTATTTATTACTGACCTGTACACAAGACATTGACAAAATGTCARTTGCAAACATAATGTATTGATCACATTCAGTGTCTTTGACTTTACATAAAAGTCTGACTTGATAATGTTTAACTTTAAAAAAAAAAAGACAAAAATGAAAGGGACAATAAAAGAATTATCAAACTTACCCTAAGCAATGTGAGAAAAGAAAAAGAAAAGGAAGCACATCAATATTCTGTTGTAGAAAAATGTGAATGTGAAGATTTCTGTAAGAGCTGTAGGGGGTTTGTCCTGAGGACTTTGTTACACTTGAATATTGTTGGACTGCTTCCTTGTTAATATGGAATTTTTTTTTGTAAAATATTGTGTTCCTACATATATACTTACCTATATTTGGACCAGGTGTTACTTAATTTACTTTTTTATTCTTTTAGTACCCCCAGCCTGGGAGTAGCTCTAAGGATGTTGCATTCTTCTTGACAGCTGTGGGCACTGTGACTTAAGCCTTTCTGATGAATACAACATCTTTTTCACACCAGACCATTGAGAGTTGGTTACAAAATAAATTGGCCTCATCTTTTCAGCAAAAGAATATACTGGAATTGTGTGAGGTATTATTGCTATTGAACAAGACATTGGTGAAACTTCATATGGAGCACTCTGTAGGGTTTCCATGCTAGGGAAAGAGGAAGCCAAACAAGAGTAGCTTCAGAGAGGGAGGACCAGCAGAGTGGAGACTGGCTTTATCAGCATCTGTTAATGAACACTGTTGGAGACAATACACTAGGTTAGCTGAAAAGACCCTTGGCCTCACAGCCATTCTTATACTGATAGGATACAAAAGATATCTTCATATTCTAGGCATTTTGCAGCTAGGTTTAGATTGCCAAGTAATGCAGACATTGCAGAAGAGAGCTTAGTGAAAGATGCAGTCTCCAGGGAGCTGGAAGAATACCTGAACAACTGCCCCCCTTGCATTTTAAGTTCTGTAGTGTCTGTGATGTAAACATGGAGTACAGCTCAGCCTAAAAACCCACTCTGAACAGTATATGACAGTTTTCTCTGGAAAATACTAGACAATAAAAAATTCTATTGCAACAAATGCATTTAAATTGATTAAGAATACATTTAAGGAAGGGGAAAAAAAAGAAAAAAAAAGTTTTATTCCTCAGTAAAAGAGGATTTTAGAACTGCTTTCTAATGAAAAACAGTGGGGAAAAGAGAAGCTAGTCAGTTCTAAGATAGAATTTGACATGTTTAGTAAAAGTATCTTTTAAGAGGCAAGGATGGATTGCCATGCAATGATAAACTGCATTACTGAGGAGGTCCTTTGCAGTCCTAGGTATCTATCTTAGGCAGAATTAATTTCCAAGTAATTGTTACTAAGCATTATTAAAATGCATTGCAATGACAGTTCACCTATTCACACAGTTTAAGACTTAACCTAGCCTGTTTTTCATGTAAGTTTTAAAAGCATTTTTTGTGCCTAGGTAAGATTGAGGTTTTTAAGAAGTTCTCAAATTATTTTTATCCCAGAGCATGCTGTGAAAGGAATGAAAGTAACTGTTATCTGAATATTAGTCATAATGTATGAGAAGCTACATCATATAGTTCATTATGGCCTTTATTTACCTGGTTAAGCTACTCACTGGTTCTTTCAGTCAAGTCATAATTTGTGTCAGAGATGAGTGACTTGGGCTAAGGTTTTATTTCTGTATTCTCAAATTATTAAGAGAGGCAACTCATTGACTTTTTGAAATGATAGACATCATAAAATAACTAGTATGTACCTAATCACTTGGCTGCATAGCTTTGGAATGAAAACATTGCTGAAGTGATTGGTGAATTGATTTTGCCATTTACTTTGGGTTTCCAGCAAACATTTCATCAATTCGATATGTAGCACTGACCCATATAAAGACTATAAGCTTTGTCCTGGATGTTTATCTCCGATATTTTTTTTTCTCATCATTTTCGAATTCCAAAATAGGAGCACACATCATCACATATAAAGACCAGTAGTGTCAAATTCATCTCAATACAGGCAGATAAGCAATGTTGTAGACAGGTTTTGAGTATGCAGCTGTGGTAAATTTGCATTCAAATGACCAGCTATGCCATTAATTTGAAGCTCTCGTTCCTGCAATTCTGAAAAGCCAGGGCATGAACATCACACTGCTTTTGTGAGGTCAGGGTATTGTCTTAGGAAAGGGTAAACTGAGACACAATATTTTAATGTATTTCTCCATATTCTTTGAATCTGTGACAGAAAGCAGTGAAGCACCTATTTCATAGTGGTTAATGCCAAAAGGGATCACTAAGTCTATCCTGACCTCTTATCTATCAAAAAAGACTACATTTTACTCAGCTATGTTCATGTTGGGCTCTGTGATTTGTTTTATGATAACATCCTACATCAGGAGGATGGAACACCTTGTTATGTAGACATCCAAGTAATGTATGTCAAGCGGGTCCAGAGGAGGGCCACGAAAATGATCAGGGGGATGGAACGCCTCTCCTATGAGGAAAGTCTGAGAGAGTTGGGGTTGCTCAGCCTGGAGAAGAGAAGGCTTTGGGGAGACCTTATTGCAGCCTTTCAGTACTTAAAGGGGGCTTATAAGAAAGATGGGCACAAACTTTTTAGCAGAGTCTGTTGCAACAGGACAAGGGGGAATGGTTTTAAACTAAAAGATGGTAGATTTAGTCTAGATATAAGGAAGAAATTTTTCACAATGAAGGTGGTGAAACACTGGCACAGATTGCCCAGAGAGGTGGTAGATGCCCCAACCCTGGAAACATTCAAGCTCAGGTGGACGGGGCTCTGAGCAACCTGATCTGGTTGAAGATATCCCTGCCCATGGCAGGGGGGGTTGGACTAGATGACTTTTAAAGGTCCCTTCCAATCCAAACTATTCTATGATTCTATGAACATATTTCATTGTTCAGAAAACAAATTGTTATATACCACAGRAAGGAGCAGGAGACGATGAAACTACACCCACACTAACAAATTAAACTCTTTCTGAGCACCAGCACCAAAGTGTTGTTGCCAACCCTTGCCAAACTGTTAGAATGGTTAGAAGTCCTGGTTTTGCTCCAGGRCATTTGATAACCTCTTACACAATTCTCAGACATTACCTGGGAGTTTCTATGGCCAGGGATCATCGGCAGGAGGCAATTTGCCTATGGCCACTCTGTGTTGGTGGAGAAGAGTGTTCAGTAGTCTGGATTTGGACCAATCTGTGTGTCAGAGGCTGGTCCCAGGCACATTTAGTCTCCTAGCATATGCGTAACATCTTCTATATTGCCTAGCTGCAAGGAAGTTGATCAAGTAGCCTAAATAATCCTACTAAGAACAAATTGTCCCTGCAGTACCAGAAAGAAGAAAACTCTACAGGTTGCCGTCTATGTTTCCAATGCCAAATGTGATGATCAACATACTCCTACASCTGCACGCAAGTCACATAGAAAAAAGTATTTGTAGAGAACAACATTGATTCAACCCTTGTCTTGCTGTGGTCCTTTTCTGGTTGTTCAAAGACAGCCAGCATAGTCCCTAAATCCGAGAATATATCAATAGGAGATCCTGTGAGGGAAAAAACTATATAAAGAAAAAGCCCTCATGAATGAGTCATGATTATAATCTCTATCATCATATAAGGCTGGAAAAAATTTGAGATTAAAACAGTTTAAAGGTATTTGTATTTTGCAGATCGATGGAAGGGAACAGACATGACTAGAGCACATTATCATGATGGCCCAGTAAGGCCATCAGTACACCAAATATAAATYAGCAACACTTATGTGTCACCTGGTAAACTGTTGCAATATTTAATTAGGTTTACTATAAACAGCTTTCAGTATATTACACGACTGAATTTGTCCAGCTGTACCTCCCATGAACTAAATAGATAGGCTTTTTTTCAAAAAACTTATCCCTGTCTCATTCTATGTGTAAGTGCATATGTAATGTTTTTCTCCTATAAAATACTTTTTCCATCAGATCTCCTACCACAAATCTATGATTTATTTATATATACCTGATTTATGTTTGAAACAGCAGTTACAATACAGATCCAGCAGGTATAGGTATGTGTTTTGGCTCAGGGAAGAGAAACCATTCACCATTTGGACGAGGTTATTTCAGAACTTTGACCCTATGTAACAGCAATTTCTGCACTTTTGCAAAAAAAACTGTTATGATTATGCGTCCCTGTGAGTCACTCAGATGTTCTCTTTTAAAAGTCCATAAAAAATTATTTCTTTACTTGATACTTCTTCAACTTTTTTAATAGTTTGAAGTATTTTAACACAATGTTGTTTCTTTAAACAATGAGATCTAGGCTGAAGGTATTTGTCCAAACAGGAACAGTAGCCCTATAACTACAAGAACAACCCAGTTAAAGTCTGGGATATATCAAATAATTACSAAAATTATCACAGTTCTTAAAGATACAAGGTAAATTATGTGATAAAAAGGAGTCTGTTTTGGGGGACTGAGAACTCAGGATTTGTTTAATGAGTATATCCCATATAAATGGTTTGCCTTATAGACTTACCTCTCCTTCCATATGCACATAAAAGAACCCCTCTTCTGTGGTTAGCCTCCCCACAGACAACTGTGTCCTGTGAAAGGAAACAGAGCAAGGAGCAGATAACAAATTTGTGCTTTCTTTCAGAGAAATATAGGAAATGGAAATAAGAAGGACTGGCCTGCTCTGCAGATCATCAGCAGTTACTTTGCTGCTTACCTGTGTCACCTCTCCAAGGACTGCAACTGGGGCTACACCTTCTGGTTAACCTGAGGGTCTCACTCAGAGGCAACCGAATATAAAATTGAAGCAAACAAATAAAGAAAAATGCCCTGCTGTGTCTGTGTGCCAGGTGTCAGTTCTCTCATTTCTCTCTTTACTGCTTCCTTCATTAATGTTAATCTAGGCCTTTAAGGAGACTGCCACATTTTATAAAATTTGGGGGAATTTAGCTTGCAGGAAAAGAATCCTTCTCTTGCAGGTCTGTTTAAACACCAGACTTAAAGGGATTCCCTAGTGCCATAATAGCTGCTGCTGTSTGGCTCCAAAGTTCCCACCTGACTGTTCAGTGCACTGACAAGACCCACAGCAACACAAACTGACATCTATTAAAAATAAAACTTTCTCTAGAACTTTATTTTCTTTTTTCTTTTTTCTCCTTTTTTTTTTTTTTTTTCTTTTCTCTCCCCATTCACATCAGGCTTTCAGATGAGTATGTTTGTTTATAAAAAACGTAAAGGAACCAATACTGCGCAAAGTAATAACCAATACAAAATTATTATCTATAAGGTTTCAGTGCTCAGTGGAATTCATGCACATTTTATCTATAGCAAGGTTTGACACTCATACCAATGCAAATAATAAAATACAACAAGGCATCTTAAATCTCTCCAAGCCCATATTGTCAGCATTCATTTTCCATTTGTTACATTTTTGAATAATCATCCTTTGTGCATTGGCCAAAGTTTTAGCTAGACTTTCTGATGGATGTTTTTTGATCGTGGTCATTATAGCTTCATATTTCTTATCTACCAGTTTGCAGACATCTTGAATGAAATTTTTCTAAACAAAATATAGATATCTGTTATGTAGACATCCAAGCAATGTATAACTCAACCACACCTTAAAAACTCTTATTTCTCTCCATTCACTATAAAGGAAACTTGAATTATTAGCTTAGGCATAGACATCTAGATAAGAGATAATACACAAAATGAGGCAAGTGAGTCTGTTCCTTTTGCCTTTTTCTATCTTTTTTTTTTTTTTTTTCCCCCACACTGACAACCATTTCTTTTGCTCTGGCTATGCACAACAATTTGTGAAATGTAATATTTATCTTTGAATGAAGAGGCTCTGTGCTATGTCATTTAAAAATGTTAAACACTTTCTGCTCTCTCGTTTTCTTGGGCTGCAGCAGAGCAGGGGACTGAAGGGACTAAGAATGGGATTTATATTAAATAAAATACAAATAAGTATGTTGAGATTTGGCTGTTAGGTCTTTTCTGTACTGGTCTGATTTAGTAGCCAAAGATTTAGAAGGAAGAAGCATGCTTTGAATAGGTATTATATTTTTATATTAGGTTGTCTAAATGAGGACATGGTTGGACTTCAAGAATTCGATGTTATTGTTCATACCTCTGGAACTAACCTGCTAAATTTTCAGAAGTGTCAGCAATATTCAAAATCAGTGAAGAATTATGAATTTCATTTTTTGAAGGTGTTCTTTTTAATAATGTGAATAATATTTATTATTATTTTAAAATTTCTTTTCTGTCATCAGAGGAAAGATACTACAGACACAAATATAAAGAAAATACTACTTTCTATATCATAAACCAAACAGCAAGAATTCATTGTCAATAGCTTACAAAAATCTAGCAATTTTAAACTCAACATTATCTACTGTCCTGATGCACAAAAATAATCACATAAGCTGCTTTTTTTGTGATATAAATAAAATTTGCAATATTTTGGAAGACAGAGAGGTACTTTTTTGTTTTGATTTGGGTTTTTTACATGAAAAGTTTCACATGTAGTTCCAGACAGTATAAATGTATAGTCTGGAACACAAACTGGACAATATTTACTACATCTTGAATAAGAGTCAGCAAAAACCTTTTGAGAAACGCGAGGGAGTTGCGAAGATCGTCTAATTCAGAATGAAAGGAACAAGAGGATGATTATTTATGAAATGAAAAAAATCACAGATTTCCAGGCTAGGAAGGAATTAATTTAATGCCAAGAGTGTTAATGAAGAAACAACAGAATCAACTCTCACCCAGGGTCTGCATTAAACCACTATGCTCTTGTAGACCAGGAGGATGCTAGTTACCTCTGCATTGGTCCTTGTCTTCCACAACAGGAAACATGAGCATAAGATTTTAGGAATGTCTGAAGTGAGCTGTACTCAGGCTATACCTCACTAGTATGAATTCGGACAACCTGGCTTAGTGTGAGGAAAGGCCGTGGCTGACATTCGTCAGGTTTTGTAGAGATTCCAGATATTTTTTACTGCTGCATTCAAATCTCTTGCCATTTAGCTGTTAAACCTGTATTATAAAGCTCAACTTTCTGATTATCTAACTTTCCAACTCCTTCACAGTAAAATGATAGAATTTATATTCAGATTAATTTCTCTCATATCCTTATGTTACTCCTTCTATTCCACTCAAGGTCTCTTTCCAAGTAACGTTCTACAAATTAACATTTTTTTTGTCATTTTGTCCGTTGCTTTTGGTTTGTTGKTTTTTTTTGACAAAGTTTTATGAGAAAATTCAGACACGGTTGCCTGAATTTTGTAACTGCTAATGTGCTAAATTCTATATAACTATAAAGACTTAACATTGAATTAGGAGCAGAGTCATGCCAATGGCTCCTCTGTAATAGGTTGAGAAAATGGGCATTTTAAGGATACCTTAGCTTAAGATGCTTAGCATCTTAATGTTAACTTTCTTCCACAGACTAGAGAGAGGAGTATATGATGGCTATGTTCATACTAATATTGGTAACATGAATCCACCTTTATGTCTTTGGAAATGTAAAATCTTCATAACAGAGATTTTTGTTTTACATGTCTGTATTACTCCTAGTCTAACTAGTCCATGATTTCAATCAATCATCTCTTTAAATCCTGCTACCACAGACATAGTCCTAATATTGTCCATGCCCATTGAGTATAGATACTGGACTGAAAAGACTGTCTATACAGATCTTTAATCTGTATTTCATTATAATTTTCAGAGAAAACTAAAGAAACCATTTATTTTAAATCTATATATGTGGTTTGTTATCTTTCACATCATGTCTTTTGGAACAACCTTAAAACAGGTAAGCCGGATATTAAGCATGTGTTATTTTGGTAACTGTAACTTTAACAGTACTTCTAAATTAATCAGGAGTTTAGATAATCTGGGGAAGAATAAATAGTTAAGTGAGGCTGATAATATAATGCAACGTTATACAACCCAAAGAGAATTGGAGACTCCTGCATTGATTATCTGTTGTTTCAAAACACTTTTTTTTCTTTTCTTCTCTAATTCAAAATGAGTATTTGTTTATGCATAGTGTGGCCAGTGTTATGGGAAGATGTTGCTTACTTCAGAGTTTAGTCTCCTGGCAAAAACAGCATGGCAGGAACATGCAGGTTTACAATTGCTTAGAAGCAGTGTAAACCTATGCGCCGCTAAACAATGTCTCTGGTAGCAAGGCCATGATTTGTTGCAGGCATGCTGTTCTCTGTGGAAATAGTTAATTAAACAAAAAACAACTTCCCCCCCCACTTGCCCCCCAGTAAAATACTTGTATGAAAGATAGGGCAAGCTACCAGATTGTTTTCAGTATGTCAGGTTAAATGGGTTGTTTTTGAATGGAAAGAAAAAATGTTAATTCTTTTAGTTATTCTGATTAATCTGCACCTATTATGAGAGTTGAGGTGAATAGCAATGAGATTCTTTACTGATAGATTGTGTTACTAGAAAGATCAAGACACCTTGTTCTGTAATTTTTATCTACATAAACTTACAACTAGTCCAAACTCAGTGGAGTTAATTTTTAGGTATTTGGATTCTTTTTACACATATTTAACTGTATAGATGATGAGGAAAAAAATATCATCACTAGCGTTTTTTTGTTTATCTAACAAAATTCTGCTGACATATAATGAATTTTCCTTTTATTTGTTTGGAAACATGCAGCAGTGCAAGAAAACTTTTACTTGTCTTTACGGTCAAGCTACTTTGAGATGCAACTAAAATGATCGTATGGAGGAAGACAGAACTACTTTGGAAATKTTGTTACTCTGAAAATTTCCATAAGTGGAAAGGCATCTATCACTCCAACATGTTATTTCACTTCATATCAGTGCATGAAAAAGCATGTTGATTATAAACTTAATTTTTCAAACTAAAGCGGACATCAGACCACATAACTTTTCTCACTCTCTGTAGAAGAGGCACATGATACAGAAGAGATTGTGGCATATTTTTTCCCCCAATTGTTTTTTCTTTTCTTTTTCCTTTCTTTTTTCCCCCAAATAAAACAAATACGATGAATGCAAGTTGTAGATAACTAACGTACTAACCTGAGGTGAAGGATTACATCCCTCTTCWAAATATATAGACCTTCAGAATAATATTCCTCAAAAATGTATATTTCAAGGTATTTAACTTCTGTAAATTCACCAAATTATCTTTTGCTCATGTAAATGCTTGTAGTTTTTGTCTTTGTTTCTCACAATCCAAATAMATTTTAATTGGCAATAAATTAAATTCATTTTCTCGCTTCTCACACATTTTTTCCTCACTCCTCTCTCTGCCGTGCAGTCTTTTGCCTTTTTTTAAATACATTTTCCCCGAGGTGCCAGCACCGTGTCTGCGGGGCTGAGCCGTGCCCTGCAGTGGGCGGGCTGGAGCCGGCTGGAACCGGCTGTGTCCTGCTCAGGGCAGCCCCGGCCTCTCCTCACAGAGGCCGCCCTGCAGCACCCCCTGACAGCGCCTGGGCACACACAGGCAATACAAGTATATATATGTAAAATATACAAAGTATAGAAAGCATATTATTCTATGTATGACATATAGTATACAAAAGTATATATTTGCTTGTGTGTGAGAGTGTGTGTACACACACATGAGTAGAGAAGGGCTGGAAAGAAGGATGGATGGATGTTGCTATTATGCAGCCATCAAACTCTATATTTAAAATTATAATTAATGTAAAATGGAAAGAAAACCCAACCAAACCCCAAGTAAAGCTATGAGAGTAAAGGAAGGTACTGTCCCAAATTTACAGATATTGTATTTAAAGGTTTTTCCTCAATTTCATTACTTTAAGAGTTGGGTAAATGATGTTGAGAAGCAGGACAATGTATGGGGCTTGATATAAAAACAAAAGGAATTAAACATTAATAAAGCAGAGATGTCTTTTATATAATTAAACAAAAACCACCATATATTCAAAGTGTCATCTAAATCCAAATCCATCAAAGGAAAGAGAATACATAGTCCTGTAATTAAGTGGGATCATGGATCATGTTAATACCTAATGCTTTGTCTGAGAGTATCATAAACAGTTCATCTCTATGAAGATTTGACTCCTGAATGCTGTCAGTATCAGGAAGACAGAATTGTTTCTGCTTGAGTGCGTTTCAGGTAAGGTAAGGTAATTTTTGACATTTATAGAGTGTTTGAGTGACCTAATAGTTGTTCTTGTTTTATTTTACCTCTTTGCTGGTGGTGGTTTGGGTTTTTTGCCAAGCTTTTTCGCTCAGGTAACAAGTTTCTAAAACTGTATACCGTATGTACGGGCTACCTGCACAAAACAAAATATTAACAAAGCATAAATAAGTGAAATTTGTTTATTATTTTATCAGTTTATCTGTATAGTCTTGATTCAAAGCCTGTCAAAGTCAAAGGAAAGAATCTAATTATCTTCAAGTAAATTTGGGAGAATACTTATATGTGATTGCAGCAGGTTGCTTCTTGTCACCAACCATTAGCTATGAATCATGCCTGCTGTTAAAAAGCAGACATCCGAGACTCATATTCTATTATAATGCAATGGGAAAAAAATATTCCAAGTTTCTTAAAAGCAGTAGAACTCCTTGTCCTGATTATTTTCCCACAGAAAATTTAGCGACATTTTTGCAGCCTTACCTGAAGAAATTAATAACTCCATCTTAGAACACATAATATTCAGAAATGCCAAGAAATATCATAATATAATAAATCCCTTACAAAGAATGCCTTTATCCATGTTTAACCTTGGTTACTGAAATATCAGTGGAAGAATATTTTACCACATGCAGATAAAGAATATTTCCCTTAGCTCTCAATCATTAAACCAAAGTTGACTGGTCATTAGCAGATAGCATATTAGTTAATCTATATATGCAATTGGCAATTTTGAGTGACTGGATCAATTTATCTGAACCAAAATACCTTAGAAGAGCTGAATTTTCAGAGTAGACATTCAGAATTTCCTCCAAAAAGAACTCTTCAATGGTGTCTAAAGCTAAGCCCCCACTGTTGAAAGGTCATGATAACTAATTATTAAAAATAACTGACTCTAAAACAGTTGTATAACTTCTTGGAAGATATTTTAATATCTACATTTAATTTAACCCTATAACTTTTKCAGGTATGTTATACTTTCAAACATTTTCACATATACCTCCAACACATCCACTCTTCTCATTGTCCAACAAGTTTCCCTCTTACAGCTCCTGTTTTTCCAGATAATACGTAGTAAAACATTATGCAATGCTTATTATGTTCCTTATCCTGGAAAAGGAAAAAAAAGGTACATGGAAAGGTACTTAAGGGCTCAAAGTTGTTTATAAGGAAATTCTTCTAATTGTTCTGGTGCAAGCAATACATGCTTAAAACTTTGATTAAGAAAGAATATTTCAACTAATCTGATCTTATACACACTATGCAGTATCTGATCACTGGGGAATAAAGCTCTTTTGATAATAGTTAAAGGTAAAATTTCAAAGCAGTGCAAAGATGTTTTACTCCTATTGATGTTGAGAAGAGTTGCCTGACCAAAGTCACATACACTATGTTCAAAATTCACCCTATTAATTAAGAAACTAGACTTCAGAAATACTACCTACATCTTAAGATGTCCTGGAATAAAAATGTCTGTTTCTATAGAGTCACTATATTGTATGCAGTGTATTTGGTGTCCTACAAGTTTTGCCCTTGACAGTTCTTGTAATTTATTTCAGAGAAACTGAGTGTCCTTAAAAATACAAATGGGTCAGTTCAGTAATTCTGCCTGCAAAAACATAGCATTTTAAACAAACATCATTAAACAGAGAAAAGACATCCTTTTGAATGTATATTTTGGAAGTATGCGCCCAGAACACAATAAATTATGCATGCATTTTATTGTCTGGGTGCCTATTTTCAACTAAAATTAATAGCAGAACATCACTTTAAAAGACAATTCAGGGGAGAGGGGGAGGGAGTTAAGTTAAGGTTTATGGCATACATAAAAACACAGTACCTTTTCACGCAGAGAAGTTGTACTATTTCAGCTCTACGGGTAACGTTGGGTAGTTTCTTAATGTTGGTACACTTACTTACACTGGTGTATATACAGTGGTGTAAGTATGCTACTATCACTTTTCTCCTATTTAAGTATTTTTATATGGAAAAAGATTCCCGCAAGAACACCCTAGTACACACCCCACACCTCCCCCTCCCCCCCCCTCAAAAAAAAAGGCAAGCAAGGAAATAAACAAACAAATAAACAAAACGATAAGAGCCATGTATTCCAAGCTAGGACATTAATTCAGACTAATATGTCAGATGCATCCTTTAAGGCCATGTCATTGGCTTAAAGTTGCACAGAAAAAAGTAATATTTTTGCTGGAAATAGAAAGCATGCTTTTTCTGCTTTAATAAAGAGACACATAAAATAAGCTTTAACATATGATCTCTAATGATTTCCCTGCTCAACCAGGAGCTCATTGCCTCTGTCTCGGACTGTTCCTTTCCAGCATAAATTTGCTACACAGGGCCTGGCCATTAGTGGCACACCTGTTAGCCAGTGAGTGCCAGTGAATCTGAGGGATTGAATCCTCATCTATCTATTAGTTGTGTTAGCCACAATGTCCACACATATATTATATCAATAGAATTCCAGTCTTTTAATTAGACCTACATATCTTAAAGTTTTGGCTGGACTTTGTGTGCAACGTGCCCTKTGATAATGATACATCTATGTATATTTGATCTTGTTCATATGAGCTATCAAAGTGAGCAGGAACTACCTCCACGTGGACTTCCATACTCCTTTCATTATTACTATGATCTAGTAAATAAATTCATCTTCTGTCAGTATTTCCTTTGGAATCCCAATTACACAGTCACAGGACATTATAGGTACGGTGAAACTGCAAAACTACTTTCAGAACTCCCTTAACTTCTGGTTTTGTTAAGACTTTTTCTAGATCATCATGTATTGACCAAAGGATGTTGGCTTTAATGGGATGGCTGTTCGCTATAGCAAAGGTTCTGTAAAAAGTAAGAATATTAAAACAAAATATTACTGCTATATGTTTATTGCCAGGTTGCACCTTCTCTGGGAACAGGAGGCATAGATCTTTGTCTCAAATACCATAAGAATTTCATTTTCCTGGGAAACCAGCCCAACCTTATTTTCATAGCTTTTTTTCTCTTTCTTTCTATAACAGAATAAAAAATAATGATAAGTAATTGTGTTTGCTGGTAAACTGAAGTTCTCTTATGAAGTTTTTTTTTTTTTATATTGTTTGGTTTCATCAGATCTCTCAAGGTATTTTAAATATCAAGCATGTTATTCTTCTTATGTGCTTGTTAACTCTTGTTAGGATGGCAGGATTTACTTCGAAGTGCCCTGGATGTGTCTGTTTATTTATGAGTTCAGTCAGTGAAAGATCCTGTGTGTAATAATAAAGCAGATACAATCTATCTGAACAGTAATTAGCAATATGATTTGCGGTGGGGTAAGTGGAGCTTTTTCCCCCCCTGTAACTACCAACACAGCATTACAGACTTTCAACATTGCAATACACATTTGCTCTTATGCTCTTCTTTCTTCTGAGATTTGGCCCAGATTTATCTTCCTTGTGTTTTTGGCCACCAGCAATCTGATTCCCCTTAAAGTGGAAAGGAAAGGAAGGAAAACAAGACAAATGGACCTCTGTTCTATAAATCTAACTGGCTTGGGGGTCAGTTCAGCTTTCCAGTCACCTAGTGCTATTTGCAATGAGCAAGGGCACCCAGTCAGGCCTCCATCTCTTCATCCAGAAGAGTAGAGGTCTCCTGCAACTCCACAATGTCACACCTACTCACCCCATGACTTCCTTACCCTAAAGTATCTTAAATTGCACCAGGTGCCTATATGTGAGAAGCTAAATAAAACTCTAGGTGATGAACTCATGCATTACTGAAGTTAATGAGAGTGAATCTTACTCACTATCAGGCTTTTATTACAAGTATTCCTAAAAGTTATGAAATTTAATCTTTTTTTTTTTTTTTTCAAAAAGGTTAGTTATAATAAGCTGTATTCTTAAGGGTTGGGGTTTTTTAACTGATTTGTGATTTTTCGAGAAATATATTCTATATATTCTATTATCTTCTAGAAATATAAAGCCATTTCTAATAAAAGTCCAATAATTCCTGTTTCATCTTTTTGATAAGCAGCGAAGACTCTCTATGATTCTTAGATCCCAAGTTTTTACAGCAGGTTATAGTTTGTAATACAAATGTTTAAAGATTCTGATCATAGAAATAATTCATTATAGTGTAAAGAAGGTTGGATTCAGAGAACAAGTAACAGTCATTTGAGGCAGATTAAGAAATGAGACTTCTGGAGGGAAAACTATATAATGTTTTTTAAGATTTTTTTTAAGATTTATATAGTAATGCCTATGTTTCTTTGTAATTCTAACTTAATAATGTTAAGTGCCTAAAATGTAAAATTATATGAAAAGATAGAAAATACAACAAAATAGTGGTTTAACATTCAAATTTTCTCTTTTAATGAATATAATCCTTTCTTATTGAAATGAATGGAAGTGGAATGGAAATGAAAGTTTAATTTACATTATTAGAAAATCTAAATTATATTGCATGTTACATGAGGAAAATTAAGAGAGTAGAAAAATGAGAGAAATATAGAGAAAGAATAAAGAGGGAAGCACTGCGGACGTAAAAAGTTCATGTAAGAATGAATATAGACAGAAAAGGGTGGAACTTTTTGTAGAAATCTAACGAAAAAAAAAAGCCAAAACATATGATAAAGATTAGGCAAAAGAAAGGCATGAGGAGCAGCAGGCTATTTTAATGGCTATGTCATCTCTTTTTTACATGACAAAATATCATTCTTAATATTTATTTTATTAACTTATAGGGTCTTCATTTTTTTCTAATAATTTTATTTTTTCACTTTTTTTGTGGTCTCATTCACTTGCTTACCTCTTGCCCTAATTGTTCATTTCGACACTGCACTTTTTTCTCACTGTTATTGCCTTTTTATTTCAGTCCCATGTTCATCCTCTTCCTACCAACTCAGTGATCATTCTAGAAGTGTCTTTACTATGTCTTTACTAGAACCTTTCTATTATTTATGCTGGAAAAACAGACTACAGAGAGAAACAGATCAAAAGTATTAAAATTATGTGAAGAAAGCAATGTGTAACATTAAAATAAAAATGGCAGACTGAGACTTGGCCAAGATCATGCCATTTGTAATACCTGCAAGGACAGCTTCAAATGCTGATGCATTTACCATAAATAGATTTTTTTTTAATGACCATATGTGCAGTTAGCCAATTATTAAACAAAATCTCTCTCATTTCCTGGTATTTTAACTTCTTCAACCTTTATGTATTTTAAAATGAAGATTCTTTGGACATTATAAGACATAAGTTATCCAATCTTCTTCTCAAACTTAAAACTGTATTTTGTCTTTTTGTCTGGATAACAATTGCCAGTCTTGAACAGACTTTGGTTTAACGTGGCAGATACACAAACATCAAAGTTTTAGAGTTCCCAGAAATTACTTTTTTATTCTAGAATCCAGCAAGTTTTCTCCCTGGGTGACATTATACCAATGACACACTGTGTGCAAGTGAATAAACATGATAGCTTTGTCCTTCACATTTTTGTTTTTACTACCTGTTTAGGTAATCAGTACAGTCTGAATGCTATTGCTAATATCAATTAAATCAGGTCAAAAGCATAACAGCAGGAAAAGGAGATCAGTCACTTACCATAAGAAAACCCAAGACGCTGGGGCACCTTATGGTATGTGCAAACAATTCACTATACAATTTCTGGAGAGAGGAAACTGGCATACGGTTGAATACTGTTTTCCTTTGGGTAAAATTTTAATTAAAAAAGCAGCATGGATACAGGTTTTAGATCTTCACTATTCAAAAAGCTGAGATAGCTGTTTGAATTTTAAAATCTTATAAAGTATTCAATAAAAAAGACTTCTGTTATCTGTCTTAAAACTGTTTGTAATATGATTGACCAAAATTTATGAGTCAAGTGAAACCTGAAATACATCATAACAAAACTTAAGAAGGGATATTGAAAAGACGCAATGACTCCTTCTGGATCAAACTTTAAAAGCAAACACCTGTTTTCGTATCTGAGGGATGAGGAAAGGTAGTTCCTGTTACATACATCTGCTGTAATTCACAGTGACCAAGAGTGTCCGGAGCCCTGCAATTTTTTTGCCACTCTCCTGAGTGTAGCCAGACACATTTCTGTTTTACTGAGGAGACGTGCAGATGGATACTCCTATATTCATACACCTCTATCATACAACAGGAACAGAGAGAAAAGGCCACAGAAGGGCAATGTGTCTGACCCTTAAGCAGTATTTCTGTGTAAGCAATTCTGCATGCCCTGTTACCACACTTCTGCTCTGCATTCAGGGATGATCACATTTGTATTCATATAATACATTTGTGTAAATASAGTTCCATCAAGGTATGCCGTAGCCAAGGTTAAATGTTAAAAAAAGAAAAAAAAGAGTATACATTTTCTGTAAAGATTATTTTTCCTTTCTCAGTTTAATATGGTTACTAGAAGCATATGAGCACTTAACTGACATCCTTTCAGTTTGTGAGGCACTATGCATTTATGCAATGGGTAAAAGCTTTGTTAACTCTGATTTCTAAGAGCCTGGAGTTACGGAAGTTAAAAGGATTTTTTTTTTCTTTTTTTTTCTTTTCAAACAAAACATCAGTTTGTGCTTACCTTTGGATATATGAAGATGTGGCACTTGCTTAAAAACCACAGAAATGTAAGTACAAAACTAGAATAGTCTCGGTGGTAAAGGTCAAGCATTTTAAAAAGTCGACATAACAAGAGCTAATACGCGGAAGAAGGAAAGACCGTCCTACTTCTAAAAGACAATAAAAACAAAACCAGAAATATCCATGAGGTATGTATAAAGAAGAAAGTAACTTAAAAAAATTTACAACTCACTGTACCTCCCAAGTATTTTCTTTACATGAATTACCCTCTTCAGATAGATTCATTAGCCCTACTTTTGACATTTAAAAGTTAGGCTTCTAATTCTGAATCAGTAATATGTGCTACATTTATAGCAGTCAGAGGCACAAAGACATGAGTAGGAAAGCTATTTCGGTGTCTAAATCTATATTTAAATTTCAGCTTCTGGGAACATCCCTGAGACCTTGCACGTGTCTGAGTTTGTGTCTCAGACATGTCTTGACTCCATGTTAAAATTAAGTCTGATCATGCACTATTCCTCTTCCAGTTCCTTACTTTTCTACATTTTTATAGAAACAAGTGTCAAATGCATGGATTAGAAGGGAGCTATGGAAGGGACCAGGGCCCTCACCTGGACATTTAGTGGATCAAGATGTCAAGTCACACACCCACATTATTGGCATCAGCTGCACATCATTCACGTAATCTAGACATAGCTGACAATAAGCTTCTGGAGGTGCCCACCTCTCTCCATTGATTGTAAAGTCATAGAATCATAGAATTGTTTAGGTTTCAAAAGGCCTTTAAGATCATTGAGTCCAACCATTAACATAACACTGCCAAGTCCACCACTAAACCATGTCCCTAAGCGCCATGTCTACACATCTTTTAAGTACCTCCAGGGATGGTGACTCAACCAGTTCTCTGGGCAGCCTGTTCCAATGCTTGATAACCCTTTCGGTGAAGAAATTTTTCCTAATATCCAATCTAAATCTCCCGTGGCACATTTCCTCTTGTCTTAACATTTATTACTTGAGAGAAGACACTGACACCCACCTCACTACAACCTCCTTTCAAGTAGTTGTAGAGAGTGATAAGGCCTCCCCTGAGCATCCTTTTCTCCAGGCTAAACAACCCCATTTCCCTCAGCTGCTCCTCATAAGACTTGTTCTCTAGACCCTTCACCAGCTGTGAGTCCATTCTGACTAGTTCAGACTCAAAGATCTAGCTATAGTCATCAAATGACCTTTGAAATCTCTTAGGTATSTTTCCTGGCTGCCCCGTGCTACTTGAGGAAGACACAAGTCTTTTGTCACATCTGGAAGTCCCATACAGCTGTTGTAAGTCATACGGAAACATAAAATATATATCTGAGCTTCCATTATCATCAAAGATTAGGGACTAGAAATCAGTCGCCCTACACAGATAACTAGTCTGGCTTGAGATACTTGGCTCCCATTTCATACCTCCTTGTCATACCTCCTGCTGAAAAAGGGCATGGTACAGCCATAGGTTTCTGTGTGAAGAAATCATGGCAGATTAACTGCTATGCAGATAATATATTTAAATATATACATATATATATGTACATCAATATTTAATAGATGTACATGTAGCCAAAGAGTTTGGCTAAATATATGTATTTTAAACTTTTATCTGTGTAGTGATAGTAATTACAGAATTATAGCAATAATAATTATTTCATTCTCATAATGAAACCATGATATATATTTGATACCAGTAAGAGAAATAACCTCTCTAACATGGACTTGATAACTTCCTAGGAGATACAGAAAAGAAAGTTCCAGCAGTACCTGTGGCAGATCAGGTCTCATATACAGTTATTGTGACACCTGTAGTATTTCCTTGTGCTTATAATTTATAGGATCAAGTTTGCAAGAAAACAAAACGCAGAATTTGATCTTGTAGACAACAAGCTTGAATGTCCAGTTGAGGGTCCCTTACGTACTTGCTTTGTTATGTTCCAAATCCATCAATCCCTATTCTGAAGAGAACTGGAGATAAGGAAAACTTTAATTTCTTTTAGATGCCATTCAAAGTAGAGGAAAACTGTTCCTCCATATCTCTCATCATTTTCTTGGGCTGTTTCCCACTCTAATTTTGTCTGGTACCTTTCTCCCTGCATTTTTATTTTCTAAAGTTCTGCTCAGCACCTATGTCTAAACCTTCTCCATAACAGCCCATAGTTCCTTGCCTTCTGCAACTATTGTCCTAAATTAAAATATTTCTAGACAACTGTTTCTTTTCTTAAAAATAGTGGAAATTACTAAGCCCACCACAACCCTTTCTGTATGACTATCTTGTGGGTCACATATCCTGTTCACAATATATTTTAGTAAAAAAAAAAAAAAATTATTGGTTCTGTGAGAATATTTTTTGTTTCTCACCTAACCTAAAAATTCCGAAATGAGGAAAGATATAAAGTGTCAATTCAGGGAAACCATTTGACTAATGTAGGTAAAGTCAACACCTACACCCAGAATATGGGTGTGTTGGCTTTTGGAGGTGTTAGAAACCTTATTTGCATCTATTGGGTGGCTATCACAATCAAAAAAATAAACTTCTTACGGACAAACCACCTATATAGGCTTATATATAACTTTCTGTATTTAAAAGTTTGGATTGTTAAGTTTCTCTGTTTTTTTTAAATATTTAGCAGTAATTTCCATTATGATGTTTCCAAGTGAAAGCCTGATAATAATTTCCTTGGAGAAATTGTTCTGTTTTAAAGAACGGCTTTAGCAGAATTATTTCCAACATATATAGCAATGCACACAATCTTCTCACGTCACATGCCTCCACCAACTGATAGACATAAGTACTTTGCAAGGCTGTATCTAAAATACTTCTCTGCTAATAATAGTGAAAGGGGTTATAAGGTGTTTAGTATGAGAAGATACAGATACCAAATAAAAGTAGACTTTAATTGTATTTTAGGAATAGCATAGGTATGCTTTCTGATTAAATTTTCTCACCATTACGTAACAATAGTTTTCCACTTAAGTAATGAACGTATGTGGAATACTCTACAGATATCCCTTGTTATTCTTTTGGGTAGTGTTGTTAACAAAAGCTTTTTCCACAATGAAAAGTGTACCTAGTCAGAACTTTGTCTGTTTATATAAATTATATACACATATAAACTAAGCATACAGATTTATGTTTTGTGTGACCCTTTTAACTCTCTGTACTTGCTATTAAGTTCTATATTTTTCCATAGGAGCACTGTAACTCATAAGAAAATTACTAACACTGAAAACTCAGTTAAGTCTCAAAAATAGGCATTAGTTCTGAGACCTGGCACTCCTTCTGGGAAATCAAAGTTTTTATTGCCAGATAAATTAGTGTTTCAAAAGTATGAATACAGATGCTGTTTGCAAATTTGTCACAATCTGTCTTCCAGCAGAAAGAATTTATACTGTATATAGTAATGGAAAACAGAAAACTGCATATTTCACTAAATTGCAGCTGTGTATGGAAGATTTATATGGTTGTTTTGTGTCAGTGAAACATGTAGGTCTTATAGTATTTCAGTTCAGTATTCCACACAGAACTTTGGAATTCTTATTTTAAAGTTATTTTATACTTTTTAATAGAACAAATAAAATATAGCATTTGTTGTAGAGAAAGTCATATATAATCTATGTTTATCAATGTTTTACTGCAGAAGACAATTGTGGTAAAAATCTTGTTATTCTCACTACAGGCTAGACAAACTGTATCTGAGAATTTCCAGTCTGCAAGCCATTTTCATAATTCCTAAATGTCCACTCAGTGCAGTATTAAATGTTTTAGAGGACTTGTATATCACGGTAGGTGYGCAATTCTAAAAGAGATGCCCAAACTAAGCAACAGAGTCACAGTTTTATTTTTATTATAATCAAATTCATTTAGAGATTGAATATTCTCAAATAATAGAAAGCTGCACCCAGATGGCATGATTCTTTTTGCTTGCATGCCTTCACATAATGGAGTCCTACTTTTTCTTTTTTTTTTCTTTTTTCTTTTTTTTTCCCTACTGTCAATTCCCTTACAGCAACCAGCCTTCAAAACAGGAGCTAACATTTTTTTGCAGTTGTGAAGTATTGGATCCAATTACTCCCAGAAACTAAAACCAGAGTTTATTTTAATAGGATTTGCAGTAAAACAAGGCATATAAAAATCAGATGCATAGGCAAAGAATTTTTCATCTTTAATCATTAAGCTACCAGTACAAATTGAGCCCTGCAGTTATTTCATTCCCAAAGGAGACCAGAGATTTAAACAATTCAGAGGATTAAATATTTGTGTTTGAGTGAACGTTAGGTGTTTTTGTGGTTGCTATCATTAAAACTGTATTTCGATACATTATTTTAAATGCATACAATGCACATTCTCTCTAAATGATAACTTGTAACTCTTCCTAGATACAGGGCATTAAGGGCATTTGTTATATTACCATCCTTCCCACAGATGCCCATATTTTGTCTGGTTTCTAATGTATTGTTACTCTTTGTCAATATAGGCAATTTAAACTTAGCATTTTTTCTTCAGTAGCAAAGAGCTACATACTACAATTTGTTATTTCTATGACAAAAAGATATATTGCTGGAGAAAAGTATGCTGTTCGTCTGGAATACATGAACCCCTGAAAATCAAAATATGTTCTATCCAAATTATTCATGGTATTTGCCAAATGTCAATGACTTGTTTTCCCATGGGAATGTAATAATGGAATAGGTGATTTTTTTATTAAACTGCTATTGAAAAAGACTGAGAAATTAACAAGATAACAAAATAGCTAACCATTGTGAGAGAAATGGGTGAGACTATTATCTCAAATACAAGTTACACACATGCAATGGGCCAAATGAAAGTCCTATACATAAGGTTTAACATTTCTTCCAGAATAAATGCTTATTGATAATGCCTGCCCAATAATTTTTTGATTCCTGCATAATTAGTATATTTCTGTATGCAACAAAGATGTGCCAGGGTCTAAAATAGGTTGCTGGCTCCCCAGATGGCTATAGCACCTACTGGTCTGCTAATCTAGTGTTTTAATTTATCTTAAAGCCCATTCTTTATTTTCAAAATCTCTTTTTCCTCATCAGTGTTTCAGCTACTACTGTGATCTATTGTACACCTCTTGTGACATATAAAAATGTAACAGACAGTCACAATTTTCATGGTCTTGCTGGATCCTCCCTTTTATTCCCTTTTATTCCCTTTTATTCCCTTTTATTAAGACTATCAAGTTAGAGAAGGAAGTTAGGAAATGCTTCCCAGTAAGGAGCTACATGTTTCAGTAGATTACCGAGTCTGGCTTTTTAAGAATGAAGATAAAGGATGTGAACTTACTGGAATTTTCTGCATTTCAGCATTTGRACCTTATTCAGAAGCCTTCTAGGGATGTATTCATGACTCAGGCTGTTGGGTTGTCACCTAGAAAACAACATGTGCTATCTACCTTAACTATACTAAGTAAACTAATGAAGATGTCAGCTGGACATTATATAGATCAACATTTCCTATGTCAAGTTTATATTTTATTCAATCTGTACTCCTCTTTTGTTGTAATGAATTTAAAATTGAGACAAATAACTTACCATATTTAAATTATTTTTGTCTTTTTATTCTTTATTTCTTATGCTACATAATTTTTATCTTTTTAGTAACACAGAGTAATTATAATTCTCTTATATGCAACATTTTTATATGGCTGTAGTGGTTTAACCCGGCAGGCGTCCAAACAGCACACAGCTGCTAGCTTACTCCCCCGCCTCRGTGGGACGGGGAGAGAATTGGGAAAGAAAAAATAGAATTCATGGATTGAGATAAAGACAGTTTAATAGAACAGAAAAGGAAAGGAAAATAACAACAACAACAACAACAATAATAATAATAGAATATACAAAATGAGTGATGCACAATGCAATTGCTTACCACTTGCCGAGCAATGCCCAAACAGYGATCGCTACTTCCTGGACCATGCCTCCCATTCATATACTGAGCATGACGTCACATGGAGTACCCCGTTGGCCAGCTGGGCCAGCTGTCCTGGCTATGCTCCCCCCCCCAGCCTCTTGTGCACCTGGCAGAGCATGGGAAGCTGAAAAGTCCTTGACTAGTGTAAGCCCTACTTAACAAGAACTAAAAACATCAGTATGTTATTAACATTATTCTCATACTAAATCCAAAACACAGCACTAGGAAGAAGATTAACTCAACTCCATCCCAGCCGAAACTAGGACAATGGCCTTCTCAAAAGCCTGGTGTATAGGCTGGACTATATGTAATGTATGTATCTGAATAAGTGACTGTAGCCATTTTCAAGAGCAATTTATCCCATTTTGAAACAGCCATTTACCATGAGAGAACTGAATAATACCCTAACATTGCCATTTCTGTCCAGTGATTACAAAGGCAGCCTGGATAYGCCAGAAATTGTATCCCAGTGATATTACTAAGCTGAATGTTGTGTATAGGCTATATATTCAGAATTGCCTCACCCTGACCCACAAGGTTGCCTATTCAGGATTCCACATGCACTTCAGTTGTTCAGTATTCCCAGTATCCACAGTAAGGGGGCCCCAGTAATATTTGGTGGTTTGGGCATAAGAACCCGAGACCTGACTAATCAAAAATATAAATTCCTATTCCTATATTAGAAGCGTAAAAGCTGCTTTGGAAAATATTCCCCTAAATGTTCACACATTGTCATCTCAGCTATTGTCTAGGTATCATGGACAAGAATTTCTAATTAGCAGATCTCTTGAAAAGCTTTAATAATGCACACCTGCAATGGTATCATCCTTGCATGAAGGGAATGGAACTGATAGTGGTATCCCAATTCATGACTATGAGTTTTGCACAAAGAAATCCAGGTGGACTGGAATATGTACATGTGTAGGAGGGCAAGTGCAGGGTGTGCCTGTGAGAGAGAGAGGGAGGCTGCAGATGGTGTTTGACTGTTGAACTAAGAATATGTATCTGTAATTTATCTGGAAGATGAGGTAAACAGCACATTAATTAAATTTGCAGATGATACCAAATTGGAATGTGTTGCAAACACCATTGAGAAAAGTTATAAAACAAAGTGACCTAGAAAAGGTTAGAAACATAAGCAAGACTTTAAAAAGTGATATATAATCTTGAGTATGAAAGTTAATATATTGAAAATACAGATATTAAATAAAACAGAGATAATTTGAAAGCAAGAATATTAAGACAATTTAAAGCATGATAATGGTCGTGATATGACCAGTTATGAATTTTTCTCTTCTCTTCGCTTCGCTTCGCTTCTCTCTTTTTTGTGTTTGTTTTTATACAGTATCTGCTATATTTTGGTTGATTGTATTAAAAGTGCAGTTTAGTTCAAGTGCAGAAGATTCGTATCACAACCAGAGATACATTGCCCCACATTGTTCCCTCACCGGCCCAACAATCTACTGCTACAGCTATAAAAATCAGAGTGACATTGGATGAAAATTGTCATTGTCTTACAGACTATTAAAAAAATCAAGTTCTTTATAGTCTAAAAGTGAGATTGGGTTGCTCCAATTGACTATTAAGAATAAAAAAGCTATCAAAGCTGTACACCACAAGTTGTGTATTCTAACGTGGACAATGTAATCCAGGAACTCAGAATGGATACTGAATCTGGTCATATAAACATACCTTTAGGTACTTCATTCTGAGAAAAAAACATTTGAGAACCTCATCTTGTTATTGCCTCAATCCCTGCTAACATCATCTCTATTGCACAGGTGAGGGATACCTTTCCTTCCATTTGGTCTAGCCAATGTACATCTAATCAAACTCAGAGGAGTTGTTCTCAGTTTGTATTTAGCTTTGAAGTTTTCTGTTAAAGAATACAGAACGACTGTAAAGCTTGCCTTATTTTTTCCACCTGTACTACTAAAGTRAAACATATCAACTCATTCTACAAACACCATATTACCTTTTGTCGTTGTGATTACAATAACACTGACTGACAGTGAGTTAACTGAGAATAGTTTGGACTGGAAGGGATCTTTAAAGGTCATCTAGTCTAACCCCCTTGCCGTGGGCAGGGACATCTTCAACCAGTTCAGGTTGCTCAGAGCCCTGTCCAACCTGACCTTGAATGTTTCCAGGGGTGGGGCATCCACCACCTCTCTGGGCAACCTGTGCCAGTGTTTCACCACCCTCATTGTAAAAATTTTTTTCTTTATATCTAGTCTAAATCTACCTTCTTTTGGTTTAAAACCATTACCCCTTGTCCTGTCGCAACAGGCCTAACTAAAGGCCATCTTTCTTATAAGCCCCCTTTAAATATTGAAAGGCATCAATAAGGTCTCCCCGGAGCCTTCTCTTCTCCAGGCTGAATAACTCCAACTCCCTCAGCCTTTCCTCATAGGAGAGGCGTTCCATCCCCCTGRTCATTTTCGTGGCCCTCCTCTGGACCCGCTTGATATACATTACGCTTATGTTCCTGGCTGAATAGTAGCTTCAGCTTAATAGATGGATTACATAGGGCTTAGAAATAAGCAGAGTCGAGGAATCTTACTAGCAAACAGGTAAGCTATTTTGCAAGAGGATCTATAGTATCAGATGTTGTATGCAGAAAGTATATTTGGTGCTCATATAATAAATTGCCATGTCTAACTGCAGACAGGCATATGTTTATGAATCTAGTTTCACAGAAGCACCTTCCTTAAGGCTTCTTAATCAAAGTGGGAAACTGATTCAGACATACCTTTTTTTCTCAGTTTTCTCCTGGCTGATTTGTTTATCCTTCCAGTCTGCAGATTGACTGCTGAGTATCCTGTTGTCATATTCCTATTACAATCCTTAGACAATCAACAGCTTCCCTTAACACTGAGAAGGCACCTGCCTCTTTTCTTCTCCTTCCAAAAGGGAATATATTGGCTTTTACTTTGTCTGGTGAACCTTACTGGTTAAACTCTTAAACTAAGCATGGTGCATAGACACAGAAGTCTGCAATGCCTCCAAGGTCCTTTTGTGTATCTGGCTGCAAAAAAAATACTCCTATAATCCCAACCAAATTCCTGGACAAATTACACCTTGATCGAAACTAATATAACCAAACCTCAGTAACAAACCCCAAGATTTTTTAAAGAGATTGGCAAATAATGAAAAGAAAAAATATTCCTGAATTATTGGCAAATTTTAAGACCAATATGCTTGGGAAACATTTCTAAAGTACATTAACTTCAACTTCTTGAGTAAGTAGTGGAAATGCATGTATCCATAGTTCAAAACATTTGGATTGCTTCCTAGCAGGAAGAAAGACAAAGATTTAGAATCCATTTTTATTGATTCTTTTGCAGAACACATTTTGAGTCTTTCCTGTCACACACGCAGAGCAACTCCACTTGCAAGAGTAAGCAAGTGAGCAGTCAAATCAGGAGACCATGTTCCATTTAAGGAGACTAAAATTAAAGGTTCTGGTTATGACTTTGTAGCCATTTATTCTCCTTTACATAACTTTGGTGGATCCATGTATCATGGAGAAGGAGTTTGGTCTCTGTAGCCAAAACAGAATCCTGTGACACCCATAATTTAAAAGTGTATTTATCAGGATATAATTAATATTATCTTGCCCTGAACCCAGAAAAAGCATACTGAAATAATGCAACTAACAATATTATGTAACTATATCATATTGTAATACACATAGCATGCTCAGCTACAATGTACAGGCATTTTACAGAAGTATATGATCAATGTGATCATGATGTAGCAAACATCTAAGTAAAAAACCCTGCCAAACTAACGACAAGATAAGCCCAAAGGGCTGCAAATAGGCAGAACATCCTTCCAAACAAACCAAAACCAATATAAACAGTAATGGGAGCAGAGGAACCTCCCACCCCCCTGACCCCCTCATTTTTGAGGGGAGCAGGGGCAATTGCATACAAACATTGGGCATCAGTGAAGAAAACCGGAGAAGAAAGAAAGTAAGACAACTTCAGCTGCAACTTGCCTTAAAGAGCTCTGAAACCTGATCACCATCACCTCAGTGAACCACCAAGGACCACAGCCATCAGTATTAAAGCAATGTAAATAATATCAGCTCCACAATACTCTATACTTGGATTTAATTTAAGAAGTAAGTCTTAAAGACTAAAGGTTTTCTGTTCATAATGGTGATGATTAATAAGGTATGAGAAGTAATCATTATCAAGAAGTGCCTTGTTAATGAATGAATTTAGTAAAGCTTAAGGTTTTAAACTGTCCTGATTTATCAATCTTATGACATCATTATCAATTTCTGATTTCCAGATAAATATATATATACATATATTTATTTAACATCTACACTTCTGTCTCAAATAACAAACTCAACAAGGTTGTAAAGGCTGAACGATTTTACTTGAGAGATTGGGATTCTTTACTTTGTATCCTTGTACTATTATTGTGTTCTCTTCCCTTTACTCTCATCACATTTTCCCCCAAAGTTCATTTACCATTAGGCAATCAAGTTTTGGTCAGTGTATTCTCAGTATACCTCCGGTGAAAATTAAGCCTCGAGCTTTCTATTGCCATGCAGTATGCTCTTTCATTTTTGTGTGCATATGAAATTTGGTTTTGAACAGAGATAAAGTCTAGGAAAAAAAAGCCAAGATAATGTTGCAGAGATATATGACTAAACCCAAATCTTTCTTTTCTAAATGATTATCTGGTTTAAAGTAACTATGAGATAAGTGCTGAAAACCTAATCATTATCAGTAATTTATAATCATAATCATAGCTTCACTATCAGTCTTCAGAGTGAGAAGATTTAAAATTATTTTCTTTTGAGCAGTTAATGTCTCATGAGTTTTCCACAGTGTCTGATGGCAACAGTTTGCAAGAGAAATATTTTTTCTTGTAATAGACAAATAGACAACAGATTTTTATCAGATGACAGCTTACACAGTGGTGAGAATAATAATAATAAAAAGATTCTATAAATCAGATAGGTCTCAAACTTTTTTTTCCTTTTTCTTTCAGCATCATTGACTATAGTGGAGTGATCTGGTTTTAAAGAGCTTTAAGCTTATGGATGACATAAAATGTTCTTAGCGTTTTGGTTTGGTTTGGTTTTTTGGCTTTTGTTGTTGTTTTGGTTTTTTTTTTTTTTTTTTAGATCTATGTACTTAGACCCTCTGCTGGTGACCTGAATGGAGTTATGCCATTTTACATTAACAGTATTGACACATATTTGGCTGTGGATTAAACTAAAGCATTTTTCATCTCGTCTATCTGCCCCAACTATTACTGGAGGCTGCCGTCCCTATGGCAAGGGCACATGAATGAAAACCTATTTCTTAATCAAGTCTAATGTGTTAAAGAAACTTGAATTCAGCATTAGCTTACCTTAATGTGACTGGCTGTAAGTTCAAGAAAATGCTGAAGAGCAATTCAGCTCTTCCTCTTCCTGTGGTGGCACCTTCCACAAGTGGGAGAGGCAGCTAGGAGGTGGAGACAGATTCAACTGTCCCAGCTTAACATACTGCAATTTTTTCTTTCTGACACAGTCTCTTTTAGGAGAAAATCTGCTTGCAATTGATAGGGATAGAAGGTTACTGTTCCTCACAGGTCTGCATTGTTCAGCTGTCCTTTCCCTTTTACCCATAAAAGGATCTGGGTTAGAAAGCAAACTGAAAAATAAATAAAAAAAGAAGCTAACAAAACTTATTGATACTGAAAAGATATTAACACTCTGTTAATGGAGAAGTTGATAATGGAAGGACGTATTCCACTGCCATGACTAGAACTATAAAAAAGTTTAGTATTTGATGAGTCTGTAAAATGTGGTCCATTTTCAGTTTGGCATCCCTATTGGCCAGATGTTAGGTGTTGGTTCTCCTATATAAACTGCACAGTGATATGCAGAGAGATAAGTGATTCTTAATTATGTGAAATATTTTTTTTAATAAAAATATGTATATCTAAAAATAAAAGTTGGCAAATAAGACATGGGAAGTTGTTCTGAGCCCTTGACAAACTTAGTCTGAAACATTGTGCATATTTCTACTAATATCAACCTCATTAAAAGTTGACTGGTTTTGTAGAACCAGTCCCTATAGTATTCTAAATAAAACATACTGAACTATCTAAGAATGAGAGAAGACTGTATAATTCCCTAGCTAGTGAAAATACATTTTCAATATTAAATTCTCCAATATAGCTCAATGGAATTTTACCAGTCTTTCCAAAATATTTGGAAAGGGGGAGAGGGGGAGAACAAGCATGAGAAATATCCTCCTGACAGGTAGTGAAATGAAAAACATTTGAAAAATGCTGCTTAGAATGAAAATGCCATTCCAGTCCTAACCATAACATCACATTACCAGCTCTACAGTCACTTGCTTCCTTCTGAATATCCCTCTGCCTTTGAACATAAGCCCTTTATTATTCATTCCACAGCCTTCCCAGGATGTTTGCTAAAACACAAAGGGGAATAAGGATTTTAAACAATAAATAAGTCACCACAGTACCACTTGGTTGTAGATTGAGCACAGAGGTCGCTGAAAGTAAAAACAAGATTTGACCTTCACTATTTCAGTACACATTCAGAAGACCAGAGTGCAGGGCAATGTGAGCAGGCAGTCTGAGCAGGTGTTAGGATGACAACTCGCAAACAGTAGAAAAAGGCACCTGTGTCTTAGCCATCCACAACTCTACTCTAGTGGAGTAGCATGTATTTTTTCAAAATGAATTTTACTATTATGCTTCATGCATTATATTGCTGTATGAGACTGTGAATTGGGATAGCTGAAGAATGGAGGTAAGTTATGGGGGTTTTGTGGTGGGTTTTTTTGTTGTTGTTTTCTTGGGCTAGCTTTTTTTTTTTTTTTTCTCTGCCACTCTAGCTCAATGTCTGCTCACAGAGAGCTAAGGACACAAATATTACAAATAGTTTTGACAAGCTTGACATGTTATTGTCTTACCTATTTTCCTCTTTCTACTGACAGCAACTACCACCCTTATGGCAGTAACAACAGAGAATGGACGGTGTACCTGGATGTCATCCATTCCTGTTCTTGTTTCTTCACATATATTCCATTCTCTGCCATTTCTGCTAACATGGTATGCATTTTTGCATCTCAGCTGCCATGCTTAGGAATGTCTGAGAAACAGACACATCTCTCTTTCATTGCCACAGYTGCCAGAGGATAGCAATTTCCACTGGAAGGGTAAGCAAATATAGCTAAAGAAAGAACTTTGAGTTCCTTATTAAAGAATGTGTTTTGGTTTGTTTTGTTTTTAACACAATGGAATGGTAACTGCAGACAGTTTGTTCCTCCCTCCCCCCAAATAAAAATTGTACCCGCCAAAAATATTTGCAAATTCAAGCAAAATTCAGCTAATGGCTTCAGTAAAGTGGAATAAAAAAGAGGAAAATGAAGCTGAAATGTTTGTCTTTAGCTTTTTGAAAGAAACATTTGAAGTCTTCAATTAAGTTATCTTTCAGAATCACTACTCCTTAATTAGTAGATAGAGTGTTGTTGAACAATTAGTAAATGCATTTAACATAGTGGGGCTTTTTCCCCCAGTTCTTCGTTTTAGATACCAAGAATTTAATTAATTTATTTACACATTTGTTGTTCACTTTTGTGAGGTTTTTGTTGACTTTCAATGGCATGTGATTATTTGGGAATCCCCTAACCCAGTACCCTTCAAAAGCTTTGGTAACTTTGTTGTCAGTCAAACATCAATGGTGGGAGAAATATTTCCCTTAAACTCTGAGTGATGAATGCTTCTTAATCACACTCGTGTACAGAACTTGATCCACAGTAAGGACTACATTTGCTCAGAAGAGAATGCATTGCTCTTTCTCTTCTCTTTTACCTTTTTTGTGTTTGTCACCCCAAAACCTTAAAAATATAATATGAATTGGAAGCTTACCACCCAGAATATACTTTAACAACTCTCATTCTCATATTATACATATTGACCAATATGTTATAAAGAAAATGCCATTGGGTACCCCGTT